>VZTU01007774.1:9505-168263 GCA_013400835.1 Zapornia atra | reverse complement strand
GTTTAGATTAGGTATTAGGGGTACATTCTTTACAGAGGCAGTGGTAAGGTGCTTGAACGGGCTGCCCAGAAAGGTGGTGGATGCCCCATCCCTCAAGTTGTTCAAGGCCAGGTTGGATGGGGTCCTGGCAACCTTGTCTAGATCCATGATTCTATGATTCATACCCATCACCCCTACATAATCCATGCAAAACTAAATTAAATCTATTTAGAAACTCTCAATCTATTAACATATCTGTTGCCCAAACATCTCTGCTGAAACAAGGAGGAAAAGAAAATCCAAACTAAATTCCCTATTAAATCACTGAAATATAACCTGATAAACTTTTAAAAATAATACAGTACAGCAAAAAAAAAGAAAAAAAAAAAAGTGCTGTCTTTCCCAGAGTGTTATGCCAGTAGGCAAACACTGCCTTTTATAGTCTTACTAGGAATGTATTTGAAAACTGATAAAATAAAATGTAGGACTCAGAGTTTAAAAAAAAGTATATATATGTCATTCACAATAAACATCAACAATTACTGAAGTTTTGTAATATTGTTCTCACCTTAAGCTATCAAACTTTTTATCAAATAAAATTTATAACAGAAATTGATGAATGCATAAAACAATCTGAACTAGATTATTACTTGAGTGAAAAAAACTTACTTGAACAAAGATAGAACTATTTAGAGAACAGCCAAGTCATCTGTAATCAACTGGTCAACAGATTCAGACTAGCAACCTTACTCAGTTCACAGAAAAATGCATAGCCAGTCAAGAAAACTTCTTTGGAGCTTTACAAGTGTTTGTGCATTATTTACTATTATTTACTGGCATTAGTAACAGCAGTTCCAGCAGTTCCCTCGTTTTAAATTCCTCTGTATTTCTCCTAACTCATCTGTGAAAAATAAGTGAATGCGTACAATTACCGACTTGATTTTTTCCAGAGTTTATGGGTGAAGAGATTCTGGTCCAGAAAAAAAAGCCTTTGGATGTTGTTTTACTGCAATGACATCTGGTTTTTTGGAAGTTCCACAAGAATCCTTTCTATTATCACAGTTTTGTTAACGTTCCCATGTAACAGCCGTGAAAAAGACACTCCTGGGCAACATTTATGATATGGGTGACTGACACAAGAGTATTGATACAGTGGAGTTCTGAAACAGAATTTTTGATTGTAAAAAACCCCCAAACATTAGCACAGCAGAAAATCTAAAGTTTGAACAAATAACACATTTCAGAGCTGTAACAATTTCTTTAGCAATGCAAATATTTGCATGATCGCATTACAGAGGGAGACAGGATAAGTAATTTTAAAAAAACCCAAACATCAAACAACCTGTCCTATTCCAAAGTTAAAAAAACCCAAACAAACAAAAAAAACCACCTTTAATGTTCAATTTCAGTAGAGAAACATCATTTCCTTTTTTTTGTTAATTCTGAGTAGTACTGATCTCTCTCCTGATCTCTGCCTTCTGTTTGGAAAGAAGCTGCCTGCCACATTCAGCAAAGGATGAGAGAGAAGCAGTTAAGACCAAGAACAGAACAAGCAACCCACTTTAACCTACGTAAAACCCGTTAAAAAAAGCAAATACAGGCAATTTTGAAAAATCTTCCACGATTCCAAACTAGATGAAAACATGATAGGAGAAAGTATTTTTGAGTCTAATGCCTAGAGGTCATTTTGTTTGTTGAATAAAATAGGCTTTTATCTGACAGGCTTTTGAAGAACATTTTAAGAAATATTTAGTAAAGAGTGGGAGAAGGGAGATATCATTGTACCCTTGCCAAAAATGGAATGGAAAAAGTGCTATGATTACCAACACAGTTATCAACACTTCAGAGGTGCAGTTTGTTTTACTTTGTGAAAGTAATGTTGATTGGTATCAAAACCTTCAAAAGACTGATAAACAGTGGAACTCCTCCATATTCCCCTACTACTTTACACCTAAACCAAAAGGACTCTGAATGTCATGAAAAATTTATTTCTGCTCCATTGTTTACTTTACAGACATTAGATTTCAAGACTCATAAAGGATGATTAAGTATGTAGGCCAAACAGATGCTGTAAAGCTCCAAAGAAGCATCCTTCTCAAGAACTGTTGTAATTCCTAGTCTTTATCATTGGCAAGACATTCATTTGGGTGATAACTAGAGGGTGAAATTTACTTAAACACTTTCTTCTGTTTCCAATACTGTCCAAAAGGATTTTTCATTTGGTTTTCTTCCAAGTCTTACAAGTTAAATGTAAGATATGCACATTTTATATAAATCAATTCTTCAGTACAGCACAACAACAATCAACACTAACAGCATCAATATTTGAAATGTGCATTACAGTTGGTGCAAAGTTTTACTTTTTTTTTTCATTACAAACTTGTTTGGTAAGAAAATCAAGAGGGAAACAGATTAGAACAGTATGACAGGATTAAAAACATTACAAGGCGGAAACGGTGTACAGGTAAGAGGTTGACCTGCTGGGAAGCAGTGCTGTAGAGAGGACCTAGGAGTCCTGGTGAATTATAAGCTCTCTGTGAGCCAGCAGTTTGCCTTTGCAGCCAAGAAGGCTAACAGTATCCTGGGGTACATCAAGAAGACCGTGGCCAAGGGGTCCACGGGGGTTCCAGTACTGTGTTCAGTTCTGGGCTCCCCATTTCAAGAAAGACTGAGAGGAGACCTCATCAACACTATATACTTGAAGTGTGGGTGTCAACAAGAAGGGGCCTGACTCTTTTCAGTAGTGCCCAATGACAGGACAAGGGGCAATGGGCACAAGCTAGAAAAGAGGAAGTTCCATCTCCATATGAGCATAACTTCTTCACTGTGAGGGGTGACAAGAGCACTGTGGAACAGGCTGCCCAGAGAGGTTGTGGAGTCTCCTTCTCTGGAGACATTCAAGACCCATCTGGATGCGATTCTGTGCAACCTGCTCTAGGTGATTCTGCTAGAGTAGAGGGGTTAGAGGAGATGATCTCCAGAGGTCCCTTCCAACCCCTACGAATATGTGAATCTGTAATTACACTTCCCACTTGGAAATGTGTAGTCTTTAAAGAATTTACATCACAGTAAGACTTACTTTCAGTGGGTTGTTTTTTTCCCTGAAATTAGTTACCAATGGAATTGAATCAAAACTGAAAGAACTACAATAACTGTACGGAAAACCAGGAGTTTTTACTACTCTCTAGCTGATGCTTCTGCTAAAATGACAAAACTAGCACAGGGAAGATGCCTTTGGTCCTGATCACACTGTGCATCTTAAGGGATGTCAGTCAGTTTATACAGGGCTGTCCCCATAAAAGGTCTGATGAACACTCAATTACCTTCCAGAAGTCTGGAGCATAAAATAAAACCAAAACAAAAAAGAAGCAATGCCTTTTGCTATTAACTTTTGTATGGGTTTAATTCCTGGAGCATGACAATCCAGGTTTTCAGTTTGGGGTTTTTTTCCCCTCATTATTTTTACCATCTGTTCTTAACGCCTTTTCATTTTGCACTCTGACGTACTACTTTACAGCTATCAGTATGGAAGTCATGAATTACAAGCATTCACATTGCCACCTCACCCTGTGGCAATATCACACCACACAGGCAGCAGCATGCTGT
Organism: Zapornia atra; assembly: GCA_013400835.1. Lineage (NCBI taxonomy): Eukaryota > Metazoa > Chordata > Aves > Gruiformes > Rallidae > Zapornia > Zapornia atra. Next base: position 164,678 of record VZTU01007774.1, on the reverse strand, counting down.
GAATCTCTCAGCTCCGTGGTAAAAGGGAGCAAACAGAACATTGAATATTCTTGGAACTTTCATGAAAGTATCTTTTTCTATTTATTCTTAGCACCTACAATGACTATTTCTAGATCAGATATTTTATGAACCAAATTTTTTCAGTTTATCACCTATCTGAAGCTCGAGACTAACAGCGGAAAGCCACATCTTGCCCTACATAGAACACTGGCCCACTGCTGAGGTTACAGACTATTCAAAAATCAGGGAATTTTTTTACAACAGTGTTGACAGCGGAGGATGCCTCAGTAAAAACACACTTAGTGTATTATGTGGCTTGCAGAAAAAAACCCCAAACAATTCTCATTTTCTTCAAGTCTATACCTTTACAAAAAGATACATTCCTGTCATTAAAGTCCCTCCTGCTGACATTACAGATGCTGAAGTGGGTATTAAAAGAGGTATATTCTGTTCCTAGCTCTGTCACTGGTCTCTTGTTCAGATCGGTTGTTCAGAAGGCTCCACCTCCCGATGTCTTTCTACTTGTACTCTTGACATTTGTTATGCATCCATTAGTTGCAAGTGTTTTCTGCCAAGGATTGTGTTTCCCTACAGGTTTGCACAGTGCCTACTGTAACAATGCAGCTAGGCACTAATGGAACATAAATGCACAATAACCTCCGGAGGAATGGAGTAAAGGAAGAGGAAGTGTTTCTCAAATCTCTTTTCTGTCTTTCAACAACATTTCCCCATATAATTAGTATTCTCAAAACATGTGGGCTAAGAAAACTAAGTTAATTACAGTTTAAACACTGTAGGATCACTTACATTAGTGTATGCATTTTATATTTTGATCCATGTTTTTAACGTCTGTTAAAGGGTCATCCTTCCTAAAACATATCTGGGAGCAGATAAAGCTTGTGTTTGATTATAATAAAATTTTAAAAAAAGAAAACCACAACTGTTAAATCAGACATTCTTTTGAGGACTTCTGAGCATGGTCTACTCCATGAGAAATAAGTTGAAACATTAAGACCAATGTTCATAAAAAATTTATCCTACTAGGGGTAAAAAAAAAATAAATTATATATATATATTTCCAACAGTGGTCAACAAGTTTCCAGTACCAAAATATTCTAAATTACCTTTGTAGGGTAAAGAATGAAGAAAGAGCACAGCACTAGTTATATCATTCACATTTAAAAGGTTATAACGATAGCTAAAAAGAACACCACCTTTTCCTCCTTGTTGAAAGGTTAGATTCATCAGCAGCTTATGCTTTTTTTCCTTTCAAGGGTACTACTTGATAAAGCAGAGTGGTGCTCCAGTCTTTAGCATTCACATTTCATCAAGCAATCACTTTGTTCTAGAGGGGGAAAGAGTTTCACAAATGGAGGCACGATAGGTTTCTCCAATAAAATTTGAAAGCTCAGTTGCACACGCCAAAAAAGACAGTGAAAAGAGCCTAATATTTTTAAAAGGGTTTGTTTTTTTTTTATAATACAGACCTAATATCTCTCACAAAGATATTCAGAAGATAAATTAATGTTTGTTAAGTGGTTTGAGAACAGAAATGTTCATATAAATGCTAAAGGTTACTAGTCCAAAAGTGCAACAGGTTTTGCATAAGTTCTACACTATCATTTATACAAGGTATTTATATTTCTTCTATTATACCAAATAATTTTTTTTTCAAAATGTCATAAATTCACTCAAACCATTTGCAATATTTTTCCACTAAAAACTTCACTTATTAGATACATTTTTATCAAGTTACCTCATTTTGCTAACCCAACAGCAACAGGGCCCTGTTTCTTGTTTCCTAAAGGGATAAATGGTTTCTATATAACCATNTTTGCACAGTGCCTACTGTAACAATGCAGCTAGGCACTAATGGAACATAAATGCACAATAACCTCCGGAGGAATGGAGTAAAGGAAGAGGAAGTGTTTCTCAAATCTCTTTTCTGTCTTTCAACAACATTTCCCCATATAATTAGTATTCTCAAAACATGTGGGCTAAGAAAACTAAGTTAATTACAGTTTAAACACTGTAGGATCACTTACATTAGTGTATGCATTTTATATTTTGATCCATGTTTTTAACGTCTGTTAAAGGGTCATCCTTCCTAAAACATATCTGGGAGCAGATAAAGCTTGTGTTTGATTATAATAAAATTTTAAAAAAAGAAAACCACAACTGTTAAATCAGACATTCTTTTGAGGACTTCTGAGCATGGTCTACTCCATGAGAAATAAGTTGAAACATTAAGACCAATGTTCATAAAAAATTTATCCTACTAGGGGTAAAAAAAAAATAAATTATATATATATATTTCCAACAGTGGTCAACAAGTTTCCAGTACCAAAATATTCTAAATTACCTTTGTAGGGTAAAGAATGAAGAAAGAGCACAGCACTAGTTATATCATTCACATTTAAAAGGTTATAACGATAGCTAAAAAGAACACCACCTTTTCCTCCTTGTTGAAAGGTTAGATTCATCAGCAGCTTATGCTTTTTTTCCTTTCAAGGGTACTACTTGATAAAGCAGAGTGGTGCTCCAGTCTTTAGCATTCACATTTCATCAAGCAATCACTTTGTTCTAGAGGGGGAAAGAGTTTCACAAATGGAGGCACGATAGGTTTCTCCAATAAAATTTGAAAGCTCAGTTGCACACGCCAAAAAAGACAGTGAAAAGAGCCTAATATTTTTAAAAGGGTTTGTTTTTTTTTTATAATACAGACCTAATATCTCTCACAAAGATATTCAGAAGATAAATTAATGTTTGTTAAGTGGTTTGAGAACAGAAATGTTCATATAAATGCTAAAGGTTACTAGTCCAAAAGTGCAACAGGTTTTGCATAAGTTCTACACTATCATTTATACAAGGTATTTATATTTCTTCTATTATACCAAATAATTTTTTTTTCAAAATGTCATAAATTCACTCAAACCATTTGCAATATTTTTCCACTAAAAACTTCACTTATTAGATACATTTTTATCAAGTTACCTCATTTTGCTAACCCAACAGCAACAGGGCCCTGTTTCTTGTTTCCTAAAGGGATAAATGGTTTCTATATAACCATAATTTATTAGTTTAATCTACTTTATACATTGACTTTTTTTTATATCAGTGGGTATGCAGTACTGTTGAGACAGACTGCATTAGAGATTTACCACCTCCTAACTTTTATATATTATTCTTCTTTTTATTAAGAGCGTTATTTATGTCATTTGTTCAACACTTCATTTGTTGATCAATTCCAGGGCTTTTGGAATGACAGCAGGTGAAAGAAAAACATAATTGAAAACTATGCAGAGGTCTGAAAGCTATCCAACATCACGTCAACATGGGTGCTGAACCAGCTGACTTTTGGCAGGCAGTGCTTCAGCTTTGTTTCTTAGTTTCAAAACCCTGATGCAAATGGGGTATATGAATGCATGATGCTCACCACTCTGCTCAGCATCACTGCCTGATACACCCACTCTGCTTGCCACTTCACAGGAAATTATCTTCTCTTTCTCAAAGGAGAGGACAGTGGCTCTGTCAGCTCAATGAAGCTGAGGTATGAGACTGAGCAGCTGGTAAAGTGTCCTTAGGCTTCACAGTTTACTCTGCTTAGTCTAGGCTATGCACTCCTCATTCTGCCTAAACCACACTTGCAAATTTTGGTAATCCAATTAGTTTTAATGAACCTAATCTCAAGAGTGTGAGGGCTCCACAATCTGGATGATTAGTAAACATCACATTAACAGTCTTTAGTGAGTTCCCAGAATCAAGCAAGCCATCAAAGAACAATGTTAGGTAGACTCCTGCTAGACACCCTGATTCACTTCACGACAGACTACTGTATAAAGAAATTCTTGCCACTGTATTTGAGGTAACTTCATTTGAGGTGCCACAGGACCAAATAACACTTCCGTACTGATTTCAGTTATGCATCAACAACGTAAAGTATTTTCAGGATAACACTAACTTAACAACATAGCCCTCATTCAGTATTAGTCAACAGACAAGGTCAGGAAGAAACATGCTTCCCAACCACTCATCTCTCAGATGGAGGTACCATCTCACATCTCCCAGGAGCTGCCTTGGTGCAGCCAACGTGCTACATGGACAGTCCTACCACTTCCACAAAAGACAGACAATAGTCTAGAGAAAGCTGTCCTGGAAATCAGACTCATCTCATAAAGCCACTGCTCATACTGTGGAACCTCTAAAAAGATTCAAATCAGAAAGCACAACCTCACTGCAAATTTGTAGGCATTCTTTATAAATAACCAAATAGACACAGCAACAACACATTGTCCTGGATATGTCCTCCTATTTCCCAAACTCTACAATTCAGTTTTACTTAATGTTGCAAGTCTGACAAAGATACTCTGATTAAGCTAAAACTACTGCAAGATCGCAGACTTGTTGACAATACAGCAGTTTGCTACCTTCCGAACTGTGCTGGCACACCAGAACATATCCAGAAATAGCTTTTCATTTGTCAGAAAGGTAGTAATGAAAGGCTCATAAGGAAAGATTATATTTTATTTCAACAGAAATCCCATTCTCAAAAGAGATAACTACTGGAGGTTACTTCAGGGCAGTGTTTCACAACACAGCAGCTCTGATGGAATTACCATTTTAAGGAATTCCTGCACCTACCACCCATGGCCATTCAGTTCCAACATTCCATCCCTCATGCTAAAATGATTTATGGGAAGGCTATGGTATGAATCCGACAAACAGAAAAAGCAGATAATAGCACCTTTATAATCTAATCTAGTCTCGGCCCTGATTTACAGCAGAGCCCCATCACACCTTTGTTTGCATGGCTTCATCAGCTGTACGTGCACTGCAAGAGTGTGAACATCATAAGCCATCACTGCCATCAAGTTCACATATCGTGAAACTTCACAAGGGTCAGGAACCGAGCAGTGAACCAGTGCTGACTCAAAGCTTTCATAAGGAATTGTATTTTGTCAAGGTGAAGGACTCAAATCATTTAAGAAAGTGAGAGAGCAACAGAAAAATACAACTGGAAGAGAACTCTGGCACCCCAGATAACTCAGGATTAACCCCAAGGAACTCTGAAGAGTTCACCAAAGTGATTCAGACAAAGAAGTGACTAGGTACTAAAACTCAAATTACGTAACATTTTAAACAGCAGTCACAGTAAAAAAAAAAAACAAAAAAAAAAACTGTGATAGATTTCAGAATCATCATTTATGTCCTGAGTGGTGAACTGTAAACCAGCCTCCTGCAGAAATGGAAGGGTGCACTTAACTAAATGAAACAACAGCCCCAGTCCTCAAAGCGAAAAGTAGATGTATCACTTTGGCTCCTTTCCCAGAAGAGGTAACAGAGAGGACAGCGTCCTGGAAACATGGCTCCTCACGGCGGGTGGGATGGGGTGGGGTGGAAATGAGAGCTAGGGCTTGTCAAAGCAAGAGAATTGTCAGAGTGCTCGAGCAACTTAGGTCAGCCTGGGAAAAGGCAAATGAAGGCATATCCAGGAAGCGGGCTTTTCACAACACTGCAAGTTGTACAGTTTTGTTTTGTGTTAGACCACTTATTAAGCCAAGACAGAGCCTGTGAAGGTTTGCCAGACAATACGTATCCACACTGGTATGGAAATATAGGTGGCAGGGAGGAAGGTGGGTCATAAAATAACCTCCTTCATTTTTTGCCAGTAGTGGAACTAATTAAAGGCACCATAATTATTACCTAGCATCTTTAATAGTCCATATTCCAAATACCTTCTGTTTCTTAAGAAATGAAAGAAAAGTTCAGTGGGTTAGAGCATCTGAAGTGAAGGAAATGATGTTGAATACTCAGTCCCTCTATTTTGTGATCCTTCCTGCAATTTTAAACAAAACTATATGCAAGCCTTTTGTGCATACTATAATTGCATCAGCCATTATTTAATTTTTGCATGTGTGAGGGCTGGCAATAACAGTCCAAGCTTAAGTGTTAATAAAACTCCTTGTTACAAAGGAAGGGTACTGGAAATCTTAATAAAATACTTGTATTTATCTACACTGGGACTTTACATTGGCAGAAGAGTTATAAAGAAACATTTGTGTAAATCACCATCTGTCCACATTAAAGGTTAGCTTCTCTACCAGATTTATGTAACAGGACCTGGTATGAAATCCATTACAGGCAGCAAAATGAAGGCATATAACCCATAAAGAAAAAAAATCACAGCTGACATACTTTGTAAAAAAGATAAAATAATGAAACAACTGGATTATTATCTATGCTAACGCGTTTAAACAAACATGCTCAGTTTAGTAGCCAACTCTGACAATCCTGTTTTCCTCTAATTAATAGTAACTTCCTCTGAAAAAAAAAAAAAAAAGGGCAGGTTCCATAGGATACACAGAAGGCCAACTGTTAATCAATCTGGAAAATCTATAATTTTCTGGTAAAGAAAATATCAAGCATGCCATTTTGCTTGATATGTTACAAAAACTCCATCTTTCCAAAGCTGCTCCCTCCTTGACCAGCAGTTTTTTCTCTGTAGCTTTTAGCACAGATAAGTTTGTTGAATGATTTTGCAGAATGCCTCAGGGAAGGTGGGGGAAGAAATAACAGTCTGATGAGTCCATGTCTCAAAACAGAGTAATAGAGACCATGATTCAAAATTGTTTATTTCTTTAAATTCTTAGTATATGCAAAGGGGAAAAAAAGGTCTTGCTAGTAGTTAGTAACAGATTCTCTTCCTACTCCTCCCTGCTAGTTAGGGTTCACAGATCAGAGACACTGTTGGACTACATAAAGGAAGACTATTGAGCTTTCTGGTATCCTGCTGAAGAAGCAGCAGATATCTATCCCACAGTGGTTTGGGTTTCAGAGGAAATTACAGCACTACTGACAAGCTGAAAGAGAGAACACTGTCACTGGAGAATAAATTCAGACTTGGAACTGAAGTCTAAACCATTTCTTTCAGCTCCCCAACAGATTTAGCATAACTACATAGCAGACTGTTTGCTGAGGCTGGGCTGCCTGTGGGATGCTCAAATGCCCTGGATAACTATGCTGCTTCCAAACAACTTACTAATGGCCAGTCCTTCTACACTTACTGGTGATCCTGGGCAGCAGTACCACCCATTAAAAGACCCCTACTCTGTTCTCAGAGGGCAGTCTTTTTATTTAACTTTTAAATAATTCTAAGAGGTTCACTCACTAGTTGAGCTTTCTCTTGCTGTTATGACTGGCAGATAGAAAAAGATGTTATGAGTGACAGATAGAACAAGTATTTCCTATTTGAAGAATTCTGAAGTGTCTTGTACAAGATTTATCCTTCAAATTCCAACATTTTTGTTATGGAGAAAGACACCAAATTTATCACAGTATAACCCACATAATTTAGATGTGGCAGTAACAGGCTTATATAGCCATATAATTTTACGTAATCCTAATTATATTTTTATTACATAATTATTTTGAATGTTTGAATTTTTAATGTACACAAGATCATTTAATTATTGGGTTCATTTCCTCATACAATAGCTGTTATAAGGATTATTTCTGATGGTTGGAAACATTTTATAAGACTGTCAGAAGGCATACTAACTTTGAAGAAATTTCTTCTTTGAAAAATCCATGCATCAAAAGATTAAGTACCAGAAAGTTTTGGTGAAGGAATTGGGAAGACTGGCCATTAGCTGGTGCTATGCTTCTCTGAAAATTACTTCTAATGAACTTAACTAAAAAAATGTTGCCAAGAATGATTGAAATAACTACCTATTCTGATATTTATTTAGTAACTAGCTTAGTGGGAGCATTGTACTGTCATAAGTAGAAATATAAATTTAAAATATTTAAATATGAAGTGTATAATTTAAATACAATATGTAAATATCTAAAAGGTGGATCTCAAGAGGATGGGAGCAGAGTTTTTTTCAGTGGTGCCCAGTGACAGGATGAGGGGCAACAGGCACAAACTAGAACACAGGAAGTTCCAAATGAACATGAGGTAAAACTTTATCACTGTGAGGGTGACAGAGCACTGTGGGACAGGGTGCCCAGAGAGATTGTGGAGTCTCCTTCTCCGGGAACATTCAAAACCCATCTGGATTTGATTCTGTGCTACCTGCTCTAGGTGATCCTGCTTTAGCATTGGGGGGTGGACTAGCTGATGTCCAGAGGTCCCTTCCAACTCCTACGAATCTTTAATATAATATTGAGTCAGCAAAATTTAAAAAAAAAAATTAAAAAAAAAAATACCAATGTCTAACGATCACAGGTAGTACAAGTGTCATTCCAGGGGAAAAAAAAATAAATTAAAGTGGCTTGTTCAAAGGTTACAGAGCTTAATAGCAAACCTCAGACAAACCTGTGAATATCTAATTCCAGATGCTGCGCTCGTATCACTGATACGAGCGTCTGATATGAACATTCCTTCTGTCCTAAGGAACCTGCTTTGGCAGGGGGGTTGGACTTGATGATCGCTTGAGGTCCCTTCCAACCCCTACGATTCTGTGACTCTGAGATATTTCTTAACAGTGATAATACAAAAAAGTTACATGCATAATTATAAACAGGTTTTATATTTTTACAAACTGCTGGTTTACAGCAATCTGCGCACTGAAATTACTTTCTCTCTTAAGCCTCATTTTTCAAAACCAGCATTTTCCATTTGCTGCAATATTGTTTAAGACCTTTATTATTTTTAGAGTGATTTTATTATTATTGAAGTGAAATAATACAAAGAAAAAAGAAATCATTACTATGTGGAATGGTGTTTTGGACTTTTGGCCTAAAGATGACTTGGGAGTTTTACTGCCAAGTTGGTACAAAAAAAGAAATATATGCACCAAAACACTGAATGCAATCCCAAATGCTCAAAGTATTTTTAAATGCCCAATGTTTGTCAAAAAACACACTCCTCTGTTTAGGAGACATAAAGCGTGGGGAACTAGCTGTGTGCCACAGCTATAGCTATCAAAACCAAAACATTAGAGGTATCACATCGGAATACAGCTTCCTGTCAGTAAAGCATAAGCTCTTAATAATAAGCATATTCAAAGAATGCCACATCATAAACGAGTTCTTCTCCTTTTGTCTCCAGTCATCACTAGTGATGAAAATAATAATGGAAAATACTGGTTTATTGTGTCCTTTTTTGTTTAAGTACCGCTTCTTTACCTAGATTACTAGACAGTACGATAACTACTTCTCCTCGCTGCACTATTAGTTCATATTTTCATTGTCTGCCGAAGAAGTGATCTCTTACTGACAGCTACTGTTAGCAAGAAATCATTTTCCAAGAGTAGATAAAGATAACAGCATCAAGCCATCAAATCAGATGGAAGCAGCTTCTAGTATTTACTTCTACCCGAGCGCACAGAACTAGAGTGTATAATCTCCACAGTGACAGGCATGGATTTTTTTTTTTTTTTTTTTAAATCAGAGGAGCAAGTCCTGGATGAGAACAAATGTGTGTGCCTTTTTAACAATAACAAATTTAGGTAAATGGAACAAAGCTAACTCTCATGATTTCTTTTTTTTTTTCCCCTCTACATTACCAGTCCATATAGCAAATAAATTTTCTTGCTACATTAGTAATGGGAAAGAGAAACTTAACATTACAAAGCATTCAACATTGGTGTTTAAAAAAATACTAAAGAGTATATTTTTTTGCAATTCAGATAAAAAGGTGTTATGCTACGTAGATAGGATGAAATAAGCTAAATTCAGCTTTAAGAATTCCTTCAATTATATTTAGCAGATGTTATTAGCAAACTAAACAGTAAACTAATTACATAAAAAGCTATTGCTACAGTTTTATGACTGCTCAGATGAGCACATAGCTACTCCACACATTTTCATTCAACTAAGATGCTTCACAATCTGAATTTCATATTTTTATCTTTGCATTCACATAGACATACTGAAGCACTCCTTGCCAATCCTATGCTAAACTGATTATAAGGGGGAGTGGAAAGAGAAAAAAAAAAGGTAAATATCAATGAAGGTACAGGGTGTAAAACTGATCAAGGCTGAATGTTATGCCAAAGATGCCAAAAAAAGCAAAGGAAGTTCTTTAAATATTCTACAGGCATAAATATAGCAGAATGAGGCAGGAAGATCTCACAACCCTCTTGCAAAGGAAAAAAAAAATGAGTAAAGTAGGACAGGGAATAGGAACACTGTGGTCTAGAAGAGTTTTTTAGTATTAGAATATCTCCCGAAAACATTAAGCAAAATTCAATGACTCGCACTCGTAAGAACTCTAAGTAGGAGGAAGCATGGAAAGCTGGAAGGCAAGTGGCGCTCTGTAATTGTATGGAAAAACTTCCATATTCCTATCGGTCATCATGTCTTGGTCTTTCTGCTGCCCACTGAGAACAACAGGGTAGTCAACGTAAGAAGCAAGGATTTTCACCTTGAAGTAGGACTATAAGAGTAATACTAATCTTAAAGCACAGGTAATCTGAATGATTTTGCCAGATTTTAAGTTTTCGTGTCAATCACTTATCAGGAACATCTAAGCTATCTGACTCAAACATGCTTACACCAACTTTATCTTCATGTAACAGTTATTAAGGAATTATGGCTGTTTTGGTTTCTTTTTTCCTTCAGAATGGACTCAGGAAAGGACTGAAGCACATATTCACGTGCCACTGACCTGCCGAAGATGTGAATGTATCACATTTCATTACCACTGACAACCATCTGAGCAACATGTAATAGTGGTTCTGAAGCCAAAAGATGCAAAGCCAATTTAAATCAGTGCCACATTCAAGGCAGGGCTTATCAGACCAGGAGTAACACCAAAATACTGTGGTGATACTGCTTTTGGAAGAACACCAAAATACTGTGGTGATACTGCTTTTGAAAGCAACCTAGCATCTGTTTCTTACTACACGTTCCATTGCAAAAGAGTAGGCAACATAAATGAATTTAGCAAGACTTGAATGGTTAAACACTGATTTAGTCTAGCAGGGCAGCTAGTTCCACAAGGGATCCTCAAAGCTTAGAGATGTCATGGCGAACACCAGGAGAGTAGAATTTTGTCAGTAAATATGACCAAGCAACTAATATTTCTGCATCAGTCTAACAGTCCAAGCCTCTGTTATTTTCTACCTCTTTAATCAGTGTCCAGAACAAGACAGCAAATATATCTGAACATCAAAGACCATTATGATGCGGACTGCAAGGTACGAGATGGCCTGAAGGAAAGCTATGCCTTCTGAAGCCTACTTCTGGTACTACAGAGAAAACTAGAGATAAAGAATGAGAACCATTATCTTTTGTATCATTACGATTTTATATTAAGTGCCAGGTAATCTCTCAGTCTAATTGAAAAAGATGTGACAGCTATACCCATTTTTAACTTTTTTGTTTGCTTTTACATTTTGGGAGGCTGCCTTCAGTATAAAGGAGCACTCAAATAACGTGAGCTGGTTTATATCAGTTGGGCTTCTCACTAAGTTGACGGCAGCACAGAGAAACACTTGCGCCTTCCTCTCCCTAGCGTCAAAACATGTATACAGCCACTTCAGGATTCATAAACTACATTAATCAATCTTGCCTATTCTTCCCTCAAGTGCTGACAAACTGTAGCGGGGCAAGCCTCAGATCACTTTAAAGCTATTTGAAATACTAGTCACAACTAAAACAACAAAAGAACAAGCCCACTAACAGAGGCAGATAAGGCATCCCAAGTCCTCATTACAACTCCAACAGCCAAGGACTGGCAGCTGCCTGCCGCACAGCGAGCCAGCCAGGAAAGCCAGCACACGGACAGTGGCTCTGAGGTGGCATCGTTACCTTCCATTCACTTGACTCTCCTGTGGTGGGTTGAGGGTGGGTTGTTTCATCATCATTGCACCACACTTTTGAGTACTTTTTTCCACTTTGTCAGAGATTGAGAAGAACAGCCTGAAGAAATGTAAATTGCAGAAAAAGGCTGTGGCTGCTGTGGGGGCGGGTAGAGGCTTTCAACTGAGGCAGAAGGCTATTGCTCTGCCTGCAAGGTGACCGTGAGGGGGTCAGAAGAAAACGGTAGCAAGGCACCAATTGCCGATTTCTTCACTGGAGATTGAAGATGGGGAAGCCACTGAAAAGCTTTGCCTGCAAATCCCACAGCAGCAGAGCAGATTATATTCTTATGCGTACTACAACACAGAGGACCTGATAATAAACCATTGCCACGTGAGACAAGTCCATTCCCAAAACGGTTCAGCCACATTAATACACAAATGCACCTGTGCTAATAGCTTGCCTCTCAAATGACCTTATTAGCAGAGCACATCAGTTCTGTGTTGCCACACAGCATCCAGCTGCAGGGTGTCCGCTTTCATCCTGCTAGGCCAGAATACAGATGGATCTGGAACAAAACAGATCAGCTCCTTTCTTCAGCAAAAGTGGTCTTTGCTGATTTCTGCTTCTTTATCAGTTCCCACATGGGGAATGTTCGAAGGGATCCCTCTTTGCTTTTTAGCCTAGGACAGAAGCTTTTGTTGAGAAACTCTCTCCAGAAGGAGAAAGGAAAAGCAGAACCGTCAGGGAAAATGATCCCCGCAGCTCAAAAAAATCATCAGAAGTAAGAAAATACTCATGAGGAAAAACAGCTAAGATCGAGGAAAACAGAAACAAGGAGTGGCAGCCTCTTCTGAACAGCCTAAAAGGAAGGCAAACACTTCTCCACTCTATCATTTCACTGAGCAGTACATTGTCTCACTGCCTGAATACCCTATTTATCACTAGCATTCATAAAACTAAAAAAAAAAGAGGCAAACAAAAATAAATTGTTTTTCCTACGTCAACCTCATTTAATTACTGAAGAGTAGTTTGAATTGTTGATCTCCTAATGCTTTGGCGGGATTGGCAGCCAGTCTAGTCCAGTCAGGCTTGCCTGATTGTATGAGAAATAGAAAATAAAATTAGCATAGTCAAAGCCAGGGATAATCTAGGAAGTATTCACAATAATGAATAGAGTTGGGTGACAGGTCGCTTTAGCTGGAAGTTTCTGATACCCAGCCTTGTTACAATGTGTGTGGGCTAGTAAATATTCAGCAGAAGTTTAACAGGATATTTTAAGGAGATTTACAGTCAGCTCAGTCATGTCTATATCATCAAACTGACACGCTGTCTTTGCTTTTGCATATCTTACAAGAAACTTAATGTCAGCTTATATGGCAAGAAACCAGACAATCATATATACATAAGTCTGTGCACACGGAGATGTGTATGATGAAAATAGCTCTTGCCTTGTCTCCTGGGAGCATAATACCCAGTCGTCTAATTTCCAGACAACACTGCAGCCAATCCTGCTATTGAACAAAAACTAGAATTTATTTTTCCTAATCACAAAAACTGGCTTAAGCAGACAACTATTAATGCAGTCTAGGATATCTGGGAATCTCCACCAGGGACAAAAATTAAATATACATTAACTACTTAATCGAGTGCACACACACACTATTCTTTCCAAGGAATGCCAACATTTTAATGCAAGCTTCATATTGTCACTAACCTGGTCTCACAGCATCATATAATCACTCTGGTGCACTCTCTTGCTGTTCAGTTACTTCATTTCTTGTCCTCCTGCTCTAGTTTTGAAAAAGGTAAAAAAAAAAAAAGTGGGGGGGCAGGGATGTGCTTCCTCACAGTTAACAAAATTTCACTTACTGCAGCAAAAAATTTAATAATCTTACCTGGGGCGACAAACCACATGAAGAAGAGTTACAAAATCAGACTGAAGATTGACAAGCTACTATAATGCTGATTTGCAAAGCATCATTATCTGCCAAATCTACTCCTCACACTAAGACCTGCATTTGCCTCATACTATCACAGCTTTTAAACTACAGCATGATAACTGTGTAACTGAGAAGCACACTTCAGTCAACAGGCGACTTTGTGTCATGTAACGGGCTTCTGAGCAGAAAACTGGAAAAACTCAAGTGCAGTATGTTTAAGCACCATCAATTTTTTTCTCTCATAGTAAGGCAAAGCAGTTAAGTGATCCCCTCTCCCTTCTGATGAATTGTGTATGATGAAGGTTTAGTCAATGCCCACATTGCACTCACAGGTGGTATTCTGGCCGTTCTCACATAAACTTGCACGTGCAGCCAGGCACCATGGAGGTTTGGAACCCAGCCTGTTCTGCCCTGTATGCCGAATCCACAGAGCCACAGCTAAACGTTCCTCCTGATTCCTGCACTAGCTGCTTTACTGCATGTTTGGATGTGTTTATGCTAGCTGTAGTTACATTTCATTGCAGCATAGGTACAACCTTTGAGAGAAGTAGCTGGGCAATGTTACAAATAGCTGACATTCATACATTAACATGAAGGCATAAGTATTTGACAATAACTCTTTACAGTACTTGCATGCAGAAGGAACTACAGCAATTTCCTAGGCTGCATAATATGACCTTATTTCCTCATTTTTATTATGCAGCATTGGTGATATTTGCATCACACAAAATAAAAACCCAGCACCTCCTCGATGCTGTCCTTTACTATTTCTTGTATTTTCTAGTCACAGAGAACAGAACATTTGGTGAAAATATGAAAAACCTTCATTAGCATGACAGATACCAGGCTCCAAATCAAAAACCACCACGGTGGGGTCTGTAATTCTAATAATGCATCTTTGAGTCCAAAATACAGAACTAAGATCAATGAAAAAGAAAATATCCTCTTACCTTATGGACTCATTTTCTCCATGTTTATGCCAAACCTGTAACACCTAATCAAAAGGCATTCCTGCTTTTCCTCATTTTTTACTAAAGTACATACTACTCCAGCTTAAAAGAACATTTCCTGAAGTATCCTTTTTAGATACAGCTGATAAAATCAGACAATTCAAATGGAGAGATAGGAATAAATAGAGCATTCAGCATAAAGAGCAAAAATTACCTTTAGCAGGGTTTACTTTTATCCCTGACCTATACAGCATCTCCTCATTCTGCCAGTCCCCATTTCTGACAACAGTCTTGAGTCCATAGAAAACAATTAACGCAGCAGTGGAACAAAAAACCAAGTTCTTCAGAAAGCGCTTTTGGGCTTTGACATAAAGGGCCCTGACACCTACTGTAACCAGCAGGCAGAAGCCCATACTAGGAACATACAGTACACGCTCTGCTATTACAAAGCCAACATAGAAAAATAGGTTTGTGGCAGGAACAAAGGGCACTATTAACAAAGACAGAGACAGAATGACAATGTTCTCAGTTGAAGGAAGCTGCACTTTCTGCACTTCATGCTTTTTTATACCATTCTCTTCTTTTGATGAAAAGCTTGACTTCACCTCCAGTGTCTTATACTCCACCTCTGAGTGGCAGCTATGCCCATTAGCATTCTGCCTGCCGTTCATTACAGCTCTCCCATTGCATTCTCTCTCATTGCTGGAGCCCTTCAAGCTAAAATAGGCAAGGAGGAAGAGTCCAGCATAGAAGGCCACAGTGTGTAGGTTCCTCCAGTCACTGACTGCTTTCAGAAGAGGCACAGCATCCATAGACCAGTCAAAGCTGAGGGTATCTGGGCACAGCAACAGCCAGAGGTTCTTGGTTGGCAGGTAAAAGAAGGTCAGAGTACGTGTGAGGAAACTGTCCGAGTCAGCCGCTGGATTGTCAGAATTGGAAAAACTTGGGGGCTTGTTGCCCATCCAGTACAAACGGACACCCAGCAGCGCAGTCCCCCAGGAGGTCAGTAAACCAATGCTGAGCAGGAGGGTCAAATTCTTCCTCTGAAACAAACAAACAAACAAAAAAGGTATGAATCAACACCAGGTGTTTAATTCTGTAAATTATAAACAAAAGGAACCAAGAAATACCTGATACAATTTTTTTTTTTTTTTTGGTAATGGGAAGAAGCACTACAGATCATGGTCTCTGCAATTTGAATCACAAAATGTTGAAGTATTATGTTGATCATAGACTAAAAGAACAGGCTCTTTCATTTAAGTTTTATCAAGCCTGTATCAGAGAGAAGCCTTTAGAGATCTTGGGGCTGTCAGGCTTAATATTTAGTTGTGTAAACCTCTGAAGACCTCTCAATTTCCAAGGAATTTATGAAACCTTACAATAGTTCCTACATAACCTCCCAAATCCTTTCTTTCCTCCTGCCTATAACCAGCCTGGCTTAACTATTTTTTTTTTAAGTTTAAAGAATGTTCCAGTTTCATTTTCTCTAATTTGTTTCTCTAATTAAAGTCTCTCTTAAGGTATTTTACCTGAGAATCAAACAGACTTTCCATCACAAGAGAGGCAAATAGACACAGATTCCCTGTTTCAGTCTTCTGGCTCCTACCTATTAACCACAGTGATCAACTGGAGCCTACGGATCTGCTACTGCTGAAAGCCCCACTACATTTTGCATCTCACAGACTAACAATGGAATGAGGTTTTTTTCTTCAAACACACCATATTAAATAAATGCTCTAAAGCCTTTCACATCTTGATAGCCATCTAAATATTATGTGAAGCATGCAGCTGCCTCCACCTACCCATGTCACCATGCTAGCAACTCAAAGAACTCCACTTATTTATGGAATAACTCAACATTCGCCAGCTGGAGCTGTTTGTTGGGTTCAGCCTCGCTGCATCCAAAAGCGTTTACTTATTCAAATGCTTTCAGAAACATACCACTTCTCCCTAAATGAGAATCAGGAAGCAAGATTTTCTCACCTATTTCTAGGACTGATAAGCCTAAATTCTGCTCTCAATTACATGGGGGCCCTAAATGAAAGCTGTTTTGGATTACTCTCTCTTTGCAGAAGAATCTGTAAAAGCTAAAATATGTGTATTTTTATATTTCAATTTCTCAGATGCCTTTTCTAAGAAAAGCAAAGCTATTTGCCAAATAGCTCCAGATACAGTGCAAGCACTTTGATAATCTTTCTCCCCCTCTTTACAAAGAATTATTTGTCAATCATTTTTCATTTTATTAGGTCTGGTTTTTCCATCTCACACTACACATTCCTGGGATGGTTATTCAATGTTTCCTCATTCAGAAGCAGGACCTCACACTGGAATGCTTTATCATATTTCTTTCAAACAGCTCATTTTTCTCCTTTGTGGGTGGACTCTCCCCTTGATATCATGAAATACAGATGATTGTGCTGCTCCACTTTAGGTCAATTATTAATAATTTTCTACCATCAGTTTACTAATGTTCCAGTAACAAGATATGGTCTAGTCAACCTAATTTATCTGCTTATCTCATGAAGAAAGAAATTCACAATTTTATAGACTTTCTCCTTGTGAAGTTTAAATATTAATTAAATAAATATTGAGGCAATATAGAAGAATTCAGTGGATGCATCAATAGGGAACAAATATATAACAAGAATATTTAGGTACCTGTATCAGAGCTACCTAAAATTGTTGATACTTTTTTATATATGAAGTAAAGCCTGAGTCCACGTATTTCATTTGCCATATTAATTTGAATCTGATTTACTACTATTTCTGTATCCTGGAAAACCAACATTTTATTTTGTAATATATTCATCAAACTCTGTATCTACACTTCATGATTAATGTATTTTCTAGAAAATCTACTGAAAAAAATCCTTTTATTTGTAAACTGGATAATATTTCAAAACTCATCTCAGTTGCTGTTTCATTTCTCCCTGCCAGGGCTGTCTAAATGCTTATAATGTTATGCAGCTATGTAAACTGGTCACTACTGAAACTCCCAACTAAGTTTATATTTGGAATAAAAAGATTTTTCAGATTTCATGGATTTGCATGCACACCCTCATCGGAAAACCTTATGTCCCTGGTACAACTTGTCCTTTCATTCCTGTCATATTTTGCTACACGAACATATTTCTGCCCACCCCTCTGGCTCAATTATTTTGGAACTCATTTCCTTCAAACACGCATATAAACAACTCTCAAATGTTAAATGTGACCATTTTTTCCCTCTCTTTACGCACCCTTCTATAGTCTCTTATGAGGAGGCTGCGTAGAGGGATAAAGGCTGGGAAGTAGAAGACAGGTTTTTTTCTTCGCTTGTTTGTTTGTTTTAAACAGAAATTCAGAGTGTGTCTTTCCTGGAAGACTATATGCCACTGGAAAGATTAAGACATCACAAATACTGTATTGCTTAAACTGCTTTGTTATTTTGTTAATACTTAACAACTGGAAGAAAAACTCCCTTTCCTAAAGATCTAACAATTGTGCTTTTCAATTAAATGCTGAGCAAGTTCCCATTACAGTGTTCTTTGATAAAACCATGCTGGAGCAGATATGCCATTCCTCATGGACAGTAGAGAAACCTCCCAAAAATTTTAAGATCTTCTTCATACATCATAAAACCAGGAAAAATGAAAAGCTTGCCTCTTGCTCCTAGCCCTAGAATCCAAACAATCTGTACCTTGGAGTTAATCAATCCTCTTTGCTGGAGTAACTATGTGCAGCGTCCCTTTTAAGGTAATTTAAGATCTGTAAGGTCTGGATCCTCACACTTCCTGGTTCTGCAAAGAATACAACATATCTATATGCAATATTGTGTTGTGTGCTTTAACAAAACTGCATTTAAAAAAAAAAAAAAGCCCAAAAACCCAAGCATTTTGTAACACTGTCAAATGAAATACCCAAGCATTCACTGGTGATGCTCAGAGATATGCAAGGAGGTCAATTTCCACACTAGCGTATCTAATTACCATGCCGTAAAATGCTTGTTAACTAGATAAAGAGCTCTGATGGACTCTTTATCTCCTTCCTCTTACTACAGGAGTGGACTCTTCTTGTTGCCTCAGCCACAAATAGCTTGCATCCTGCCCCAGAAACTATTTCAGACACGGATCTTTTCAAGAGCCAGTGACTTTGCATCTTTTGCAATTAACTACATGTTAACTGCAGCCAGCAATAACCTGTGTAACACTGAGGTTACGTTGTGAATTTTCAGACTTCAGAGAAGATCCTGTGGACTGAGTTTAAAACCAAGACTAAAACTGTCGTGAACAATTTTGCCACAAAATTTTAAAGTTTGGGGGGGTCTGTGGTTTTGTCTTGCTTTTTAATATAAATTACACATAGATAGTGCTGGCTCAGAAAAAGTATGACCAAATCATTAGCCTATTTTTCCTCTCAACACCCATACCTTCTGCACCATTTTTATCCCTCTGTACTGACACAGAGATAATCTGAAAGGTTTAGCTGCTCACATTTTGGCTTTACTTTCTTGTATAGCAAACCAAAGGAAAAAAAAATGGTTACAGCAATTTATTAAAATTAAATAATATAATCAGTTCCCCAGTAGACTTTTGCTTGCAAAGAAAGTGCTTTCAAAATGAACTCTGCTCAGATGAGCACTTTCTCCAGCAACTCTTCCTCTGAGCCTCCTGACAGCCCGTGCTCCTCTGACTGTGTACATTTAGTGTAGCCCAGCAGCAGGAAGAGATCCTCTGTAATGCTTGGCAGAAAGGATTTGGATTACTATACTCATGAGTCCTAATCCAGCCCATCTGCCATATGTTTTGACACCCCCATAAATCCTCTAACCTTTCATAAGTAGTCATTTTCATCTGGGGAAAAAATGAGCACTGATTTAGATCAGATTTAACATCTCTCCTGCCTGCTAACAGTCAAGTACCACACTGCAATTTTAGTGTTTGTGACTGCAGAAAACCTTTTCATCTCCCTACCAAAATCCATCTGCATGACCCACCCACATTGCACGTTTCCCTCGCATTAAATCGTAATTCCTCACTCCATTATACTGCTCTTAAATAAGGCACTGCAGCACATTTCTTGATTGGGCAGCCTCTGCCAAAGCTCAGTCATCACCTAAGCAGTATCCAAAGCATTTTCAAAAGATACTACGCTTTCACCCTCACCTTGTCCATTTCACAAGGCAGCATTAAATACAGCACATGGTCAAGACAGTCCAGATATCAAAATCACTGGTGTTAACCACATACAAAATGTTATTTTTAGAACTCAGGAAATGCAGAAAAGAAAGTGGTTAAATCACCAGGCATTACTCAGAGGAGTTTCTTTTCCAACTTAGAGCTCCTTGGAAATATGTTGGCTTCAAAACTGGGGCTTCCCAAAGTAGTTAAACACTGCCAAATCACTAGACCGACAGTATCTTGTTTCCACGATAGGTAGAGGCTCCTGGATCACAGCTCATTCAAGTTTTAGCTGGACTAGATTTCAACACCTAGTCCTACAAGGGACAAAGCTATTTGCCTAAGTCATAGTGCTGAGCTCAATGTGGCCTTTACCGCTCCCTCTCCACCTGCCGGGTTGGGTCCTGCTCACATGACCCACTGAACAAGGTTCACTCATTTACACTGTTTATATGACAACAGCTGGCCCAAAGGGCTGTTCTTCCTCTGGGCTGGAACTCTGCCTAGAGCTTATCCAACACTGTGACCAACTGTACGTATCAAATGACATTTACTTCTAGGGTTATAAACGGACAAAATTCTTCCTCATCGGGGAAGTCGGTGCATTCATAAAACAGCTGAAGATTATGTGCACGTATTTTTATTGTCATTAGCAAGTAGCACAAGCTAAGCAGTCCTTATTGCTGTTGACTTGCCTTACTAAAATTTAAATTGAGTTATAAATACTGGCAATTTAAATTGCCCATAGTCTTCCCCTAAAATCTTTATTTTTAAAAATATGAATCTCTAAAGAAAATAAAGTTAAAAACCAACCACAACCCCCCGTCTAACCTCTCAGATGAAAAAATAGTTATAAGGACTGCAGGGGAAAAGATAAATTGCATTAAAAGCAGAAGCTGTATGAATGACTGGAGGTAGTACATAAGCAGAAGGGACAACATTAGCTTGATAAATTTGTCAGCATGATCAGGGCAACAGAGAAGGGTCTCTGAGGATAAGTATGAACAGCCAAATGCACATGGCAATGGTGATGCTGTGATACCTACCCAGGATTAATCCATCTATCTGTAGTAATAAGAGTTTAACACAGAAGGTTAGAGGCCCACCAGGACCAAAAGCATTTCTGAACTGCCAGATCACTTAGGAATGCTGTCTAGCACTACTCTGACCAGCACACAGGTTGATAGGTGGTCCAACAGTAGCCACATTTCATTTAACAAGCACTGTCTCATTCAAGAGGTTTTGCAGTGAAGGAAGGGTGCTGCACTCTGTGCACTAGACGTAATGCTGAGAGCTCACTGAACATGCAAGTATGTTGGAAGGCAGACCTGGAATTCAAAATAATCTTGAACAAAACAGAGAAATCTTCAGAAGAACCTATATAAAAGGCAGGGGCAACTCTGCTGAAAGCTACACAAGTATGAGACATAGAACAAGTAGCTGGCTCATCTTCAGAGAAGCATCAGGGATTATCACAGATCACAGGCAACTCTTTTACACCTCTGCCAAAAGGTAAACGCTATACCAATACTACAGATGTAAGCACACCCTTCAAGATGTGCGAAGTAATCCTTCCCTTCTTCTCAATACTAGTAAATCCTGGTTCCAGCACAGAACTTTCAGAAATAAAGGAACTTGAGAGAGGTCAGAGGAGGGGAATGACACTGATTAGTTATCTAGAAAAACATGTCTCATGAGGGAAAAAGAACATAAGCTGTTTGCCCATGACAGCTGCCTCCTGGTATATAAATGACTGCTACAAACAGGAAAGGAATAATCTGGTATCTATATCCATGTCCAAAGGATAATAAGCTTCAGGTCAAGAAAGGATGATTCAGGTTAGTTATGAGGAGATGCATTCCCTTGCTCAGTATAGGGATGCACTGGAAAAAATTGCCCTGGAGGTTGGGTCTGTGGCTTTATGCTGCCTTTATGAATAGTTTAATATATAAATTGTGAGAAAGACAGAAATATTGTCAGTCCTGTTTTAGGGACAGTATGATGTGTTGTATGGCCCCTTGAGGTAATTTCTAGACATAACTTCTTATGACTACTGTAACAGTATCAGCAGCATCCATGAAAAGCAGCATACTTTTTCTAGGAACATTTTTTTCTTTGTAACCTATTGATACTCTGGCCATTTCTGCATAATCCCAGAGCCTCCTGTAATCCTACTCAAGCAAAATGTTAGTTAAGATGATCTTCAAGTTTTGTACCCCCCATCACACTAGCATCTGAACATTTCTAAAATCCTTCTCTTACAAACTAACACTGTTTTCTCTCCAAGTGTTCTAAGTGCAAATACATGACATTTTCTCTAATAGAAAACCCTCAATCATATATACTGATGGTTTGCACTCTTCATCCATCCACGTAAAGGTGATTGCTCTCCTTCTCTGCCCTTAAGACATTCTCTCATCCTAGAGCACACTTCTTAAATCTACTGTGTATAAACACCTCTGCAAAGTTTAAAAAAAACCAAAACAACTGCAAAAATTAAAAAAAAAATCAGAGAATCAATTATTTCTAAACTGCCCACCATAATATATACTTTTTTCTTTTGCTACTTTCCCTCTTCTGCCCTTGTCTTCTTCATAAGCACCCTTCTACCCTGAAATATATACATACATGATGTTGCAAAAATGAAAAATAAAACAAACAAAAAGACAGATACTTTGTGTCGACAACTTTAGTGCAACATCAAACAATGTAAATATTGGTTTGTACTTGTTAAATAATAATCATAATAACAAGTAGCATTATAGTAATTATTATAGTAACAAACAATAATAAATATAATAATAGTTATTATTTATTATTGTTTTATTATTCAAGCTTTCTGGTTGGTAGAATAGCGTGCCATTGATGTCAGCATCTACATGAGTTAGTGGCCACATTTCAAACTGCATGGTGAGAATGCTAATGGCAACACTGACTCAAAAAGCCAGTACTATAACTTCCTGATGGCATGCAAGATATAAAAATGAAGTTAAGGGAAAAAAAGAGTAAAAGTAAATGATCAACTAGGACTCTGTAAACAGATAACAGCATACATAATGAAACCAAAAACATGCTTGAAATTTTTAAAACCTGTTATTGACATGCTAAAAAGCCCAACTGCAAAACTCGACAGAGCAGTTCATGTAAGTTCAAAGGGAACCAAAGGTAAAACTCCAGCTGTGAAAACTGGCACCAGCTCACCTCTGAGCATACACTACGAGGCATCAGGGCAGTCTCACAGGGGAGCAGCAAGGCTCAGGTGGGCAGCACAGCTCAGTACGCTGCTTGAGCAACTTGATGAGCAGCCCTGCAGAGTCCTGAGGAGAGACAACATTTTGCCAGGTCCTACTGGGAAGGTACAGGCTGTACCTGCTGCACAGCTGGGCTGTCCTCTTGAGTGACAACCACCTGAAGAATGAGTGCCCAAGGCTGAGGCCCACCACAGCATCTGTGTCTCCACATGAAGTAAACCTGACCTGGCAACGCTTTTGCACTACTCATCCTGTTCAAAGTGTCAGCAACTTACTAAAGCCCTGCTCACCAGAATGGATGGATATGCATTTTTTCTTCTAAAGGACATTTGTTCTGCTCTTCTGTACAATATACAGGTGTGTTTAAGAAAAAAAGGAGAAAAGCATAAAAAGTTTCCTATAGCACACAATGGCAATCCTACATAAAAATATTGGAGAGTGTCCAGAGGAGGGCAACGAGGATGGTGAAGGGTCTGGAGGGGAAGTCTTATGAGGAGAGGTCCCTTGGTTTGTTCAGCCTGTAGAAGAGGAGTCTGAGGGAAGACCTCATCATGGTCTATGGCTTCTCAACAAGGGGGAATGAAGGGGCAGATGCCAATCTCATCTCTTTGGTGACCCATGATAGAACCTGAGGGAATGGCATGAAGCTGTGACAGGGGAGGTTTAGGTTGGATATTAGGAAGAGGTTCTTTCCTGAGAGGGTGGTCGGGCACTGGAACAGGCTCCCCAGGGAAGTGGTCACAGCACCGAGCTTGGCTGAGTTCAAGAAGCATCTGGACGATGCATTCAGTGCCATGCTCTGACTTGTCTGGCCCTGTGTGGAGTCCGGAGTTGGACTTGATGATCCTTATGGGTCTCTTCCAATTCAATATCTTCTATGATTCTGTAATTCTACCTATCACCCTACTGCCAAAAATTATTATGGCACATTTCACAGGATTCCTACACTAATAAGATGGCAATAAAGGAAAATTAAAGCTTAAGCACTGGTTTAATATGTAGTGGGAGAAAAAAACACACTATAAGAATCTAAACAGACACATACTTTTTAACCAACTGAAGCAAATAGAAATTGATTTTATGAGCAAAAAAGTCATTTAATCCCAGATTAAGCCTCTGGCAATGACTAAGCAATTTATCAACAAATCAATCCAGTAGAAGGAAGTAATCAATAATCTATTTTTGTACATGGCATAAATAGTAAGTTGGCTCTAGCTTTGACAGAACAACCTATATGTAATAGAAGTCAATCAACTGGAAGCCCATCGAGTTACAAAAGTCAGTTTCTACAGTGCAAAACAAGCAGCATGTAAGGTGATTTTTTGTTGTCTTCCTCTGACAACTGAAAAATTGAGGTGTTATGTTTATTTGTACCTTTAAAACATAGCAAAAGAACATGCAGTAAAGTTATCTTGAAACAATGTTTGTAAGAAAGAAAATACATTACAAATATGAACACTTAATTGTAATTCTTCTAGTAAAGCTTTAACACCTACAACCTTTCCAAAGAGAAACACAGATAATACTGAAAATTCAAATGAAATACAGAACCTACATATCAACTCAGAAGGTGTTTTATATTATCAAGAGAGATTCATTTAAGATCATACAGGAAGGCACTTATTTCCTTTGAAAAAAAAAGAGTATTTAAAGCTTCTTTCAGTGCAGATATTTTATCTGTATAACTGAAAATAAGTTCAGTAAGATAGGGGGGAAAAAATTAAGTGACTCAGAACCTCTTTGTAAAAAACTGAATACACGGCTAGATTGTAACTAAAAAAACCTGAAAAGAAAACAAAAAATAAACAAACAGAAAACAAACCCCATCCCCTTTTCTATACCCACTCACCCACAAAATACATTTTTTATGAGGATGTACAAGAAAATGGCCAAAAGACATTCACAGGCAGTGCAACTGTTATGCCTGAAGTCATTAGCTTTAGAAGTAGGAGTAAATTTCCCATTATCAGCCCTTTACTGGTTATTAATTTCAGATGCAGAGCGTATTATAAATAAAAGCCTAAAGGCCACCTCCTAGGCTCTGGTTGCAATCTCTGTGCAATTTCTACTTTGTGCTACAGTAGCATCATGTTTCAAATGATGGGAACCACATAGATCTGGAGAAGGTAAAGGAAACTTAGCAGTGACTATCAGTCTCAGAAAGCCTGAAAGTGACTTACAGCAAGAACTACCTGCCTTTGAGACTCAAAATCTCTGCCAATAGCAGACAAAAAGTAATTCCAAGAGAATGCTAACTCATAGTAGGACACCATCATTGATGAAAAGTTTGGTTTCCAAGTATATGGACAGGAAGCCCTCTCATACTCCTAGTCAGAATAAGTAGTCTGAAGCACATCTACAAGCCTCCTTTGTCATCTAACCTAGCCATGCACCCCCAGGTTTCAAACCAGGTGGCTATGAAACACTAGCAATAAAATTCCAAATATTGACACTTTGAAATTTGAAGAATAACACATTAGAATTACAAAATCAGTAGAACAAACTCATTTTTTTTCAGCAAAAAGCACTGGTGAGCTATATAAGTAATGACTACCGAATGGTAGCAAAGAGTGTTGCAAAGATTTGCAGTAATAGAAATGCAAGAATATGAGAACATTTAGCCAATGATAAAATCTGCAAACACTTCAATAGAAAAGATCCTCAAAAACACATTTGATAAAAAGAATAACATTTAATGGAATGTTGTCTATCCTGTTTTTCTACAAGTGAAATATGAAGATAATTTTTAAAAAATTAAAAAGTTATTATTGTTAAATTTTTTTATACCTTAGTCTAGATATCTTTTTAAGGAGTATTTAAAAGATTATTTGACCATAGCCCTTTTAAAAACACAGACTGTGTTACTAGGGTCTGATCCAGAGACAGAGGTAAAGCAATTACTGACCTCAGTAATGCAAAATCAAATCCTTAATAATCCAAATAAAGAGAGATGAAAAATGGTGAAGCAGAATATGGATGACAAAACTTACTTCATATCATGGGATTGTAATTGACGCAGTGACTCATTACTCTCCATTAAGCTAATGTGAAGAAATGAGGCAGTTAGCAATCTCCTGTGAACCAATATCAAGATACTTCTCAACCAAGCTATTAGGGGGTGAAGTGCTTAAAGGAGGTCAATTGCTGGTACTGTAAGAGGTATGCTGAAACCCCTTAACCGATTACATTAAACTTACTTGAAAGGCTGCATAGTTATCTTGTTTAGCTTAAAATAAGATCTTTAATATTTCCCACTAGACAATGATCTGTGGTCAAATCAATTTAGCCAGTAAAACAATCCAGCTTCTCTGAAAGAAATGGAACAATATATATTCTTTTAGAAGAAACCAAGAAATTTATTTTTTGTTAAATACATTCAGTACCATTATCAAAACATTTGTTTTAAATAAGTTTCTCTGCTTTTTGGATAAAACAAAGGAAGTAATAAAACCAGTGCAAATGGAAATAATTTTGCCTGCACATACTCATCCATAATCTCACACACACACACACACAGAGCCTTCCTTATTAATTCCTAGTTTATAGACTTGCTCTATTGCAAAGGTGTTTCGGGCATTGAGAAAGTAAACGCAATGGTCTTTCCTGAGCGTGGCTCCAGTGCAAACAGCCAGCCATTATGAAACTCATTCCAGTCTCATTAATGAGCGAAGTTTGGAAGTGTAGCATTTTGGAGCCATAAAGAGGTGATTTATAATGAGACTTCACTGGGTAGGAAAGCCGAAGTACAGCAAAGTACAGCAGTTCTCTCTCCAAGTTATCATAATAGAAAGCTATTTAATGAGTGTGGGATTTCTTCAAGAATTCAACAAAGGCAGGATTTGGAAGAGGATGTGTTACATTATGCAGACACCCGCATCACTGAATGTTTCTGCTACAGTAAAATCATAAAAATATTTTAGCTTGTTTTTAATAAGCGCTTTCAAGTGTAAAACACAGGTTTTGTAGAGATTAGCAAATCGACATAATTCAGAATAAAAAAATTCATTAAACCTAGGTGACCAAGGATCAAGCACTCTATAGCACAAAAGAAAAAACTGTGTCCTGAAGCAAGACACTGGCTGGCAAAGGAGCAAGGAAAGAGCAAAGAGGTCACTTTCCTCAACAAATTCAGCAGGAGGCTGTGGCAGCTATCTGCCGCCTTACAGCACCCTCACCTTCAGGGCAGCACTAAGCATGCTGGTGACCCAAATTCAATTGCTCACAAACCTGGGTCCTCCCCTCAATCCAGTTCGGATGAAAGCTAAATCCAAGCCTCCAATAAGGTTGGGTTGTTGGGTTGGGTTTTTTAAAATACATTTCAGTAACCTATAAGCCATATATTCATGCACAAATTGGGCATATAAGGACTTTACACATTAGAAACTAATCACTTGGCTTTCAGATTACATTATTGAGTTTTCTAATGAAGGATTGCAGTGGGAAGATGACAACAATGGAGCAGAGTACGCCAGACTTTTTAAAATCAAAATGCAGACATAACTGGACTAACACTGAAGCCACATATATTTGTTCACTACTAAATTTAGACTGTGGCTTTTTCCTAATATGAGATTTAGACAGTGATGCTACTTTAGGAACTTTTGTTTATTTGTCTTCTTATGGTTTTAAGGGTGATTAGTTCCTTTCACAAAATTACATGGTGTCATCTCCACAAAGGGAACCACATATGGGGGTAGAAAGCTGAAGGATGCAGTGCAACTTCATTAAGCCATGATTGCTACCAAAACCACCTATCAAACCATGACTTCCAAGAATATCACTAGCACAGCTGCACTCTTGCTATGCACTGTAGCAAAGCACACACACACACACATCCCTACTTCTTCAGTGAACCCAGACTTGTAATGGTAATACTTGCATGGGAGCAGTTGCAATTATGATACCTTAAATAGCATCATTTCATTTTTCTAAGTCTTAAAAAGAAAAAACAAGTTCCACTAAACATAAGATACAT
Organism: Zapornia atra; assembly: GCA_013400835.1. Classification (NCBI taxonomy): domain Eukaryota; kingdom Metazoa; phylum Chordata; class Aves; order Gruiformes; family Rallidae; genus Zapornia; species Zapornia atra. The sequence continues at coordinate 136,649 of VZTU01007774.1, read as the reverse complement.
AACTTACATTAAAACCAGAAGTGCTTAAGCAATCACACATAAAGAAGAAGGATTACATGGCCACAAAATTCCCCCCGCCTGGCAGTCTTAAAAACATTCATTCTATACAAGCTGCTTGTTTTCAAGGTCAGTTCATAAATTATCCAGGTGTCATGCTAATAAATGTCTAAAGTCCTTAGTCTTGCAGAAAGTTGTGTGACATATTTCTTTATCCCTTGGAAGTATGCACATCTTCAGTTCCTTGATAATCTTCAGATAATAAGATGAACTCCACTACTAATGTTTTTTCTATGCTTCAAACCACCTATCCAACCCACAAATGAATCATCAGCTCATCATTCTTCTGTCAAAAGTACTTTAAGACTCCCTCTGAAACCTTCTCCACCTCTCCCTCATGGATGAAATAGCTATCTTCAAATGACTAGAAAACGTGGAGATTCTTCCAACATTTGGCTACAAGTACGATGACAAAGTACACCTGATATTAGATTAAGATGCTGCTTCTATCAGCAGTTCTGATATGGCATACTGCATCTAGTTCTGGGGTTCCCAGTACAGCAAAGACATGGACCTGTTGAAGCAGGTCCAGAGGAGGTCCACAAAAACGACCAGAGAGCTAGAGCACCTCTCCTATGAGGAAAGGCTAAGAGGGTTGGGCTTGTTCAGTCTGGAGAAGAGAAGACTCAAGGGCCTTATAAGAAAGACAGGGAAAGACTTTATGGGAGCCCTTGTAGCGATAGCACAAGGGGTAATGGGTTAAACTAAAGGAGGTTGAAGTTTAGACTAGATATAAGGAATGGGCTGGGTTTTTTTATGATGAGTGTGATGAGGCATTGGAACAGGTTACCCAGAAAGGTGGTAGATGCCCCATTCCTGAACACATTCAAGGCTAAGTTGGATGGGGCTCTGAGCAACCTGATCTACTGGAGGGTGCCCTTCCCCATGGCATGAGTGTTGGACTAGACAACCTTCAAAGGTCCCTTCCAACCCAAACTATTCTATCATTCTATGATTCCATGACACATATACTCTGAATTATATTAAGGAGATTTCTTAACCAGCTTCTATGTCCTTTTGCTCTAATCCTTCCCTGCTGCCCCTAAATTCAGATGTGATCACAGAATCAGTAAAGGCCAGGTTGGGCTCTGAACAACCTGATCTAGCTATAAATGTCTCTGCCTATAGCAGATGGGTTGGACTAGATGAACTGTGGAGGTCCCTTCCAACCCAAACTATTCTATGATTCTATGATACTTTACTGAAATGCTGTGGTGCCTTTTGGAATGGCGGTTTCCAACCTTAATTCTAAAGTCTTGTCAAATCTACTATGACCCAACACTGCATCTTAGGAATCCCAAGTACGATATTGTCTACCATTTACTCTTCCAGAATTTTATGATTTAAATACTCAGGTAGACAGATATGCCACAAGTGGATGCTGAGACTAGTTGGACTTGATGATCTTAAAGGTCTCTGGCAACCAAAACAATTCTACAGATCTATGACTCTAAGGCCAGCTATAACTGAGGTTGTAGCCTTTAGCTGACATTTTCATTGACTACTCTGCTACAACAATATTTATTTGAAAGAATTAAAGTTTTAAACCCTGATCAGGGGAACACATGGGGTAAAAAGCTATAAATACAATGGGAATGGAAGGAAGTTTCACAAGTAAGAGAAATCAATAGTTGAAATGAAAGAAAGATCAGAAACCAAGAGCAGGAGAGATGACACAGACATAAAGGACAACAGTAATTGATTAAAAATGAGAAGAAATTCAAGGTCTTAACGTTTCCTTTCCCAAAGAGAAAGGTATGTTGTTGTGTTTTTTTTTCAAATGGGGGCTGGAGTGAAAGGGTGCACAAAAGTCTTCATCAGTATAGTTCTTCAATATAAATCACAAAGTAAAGAAAAAGAAACTGAAACAAATTTGAACATGACAACACAACCAGAAAAGACAACTTTTTTTTTGTTTGAGAGGCTCTTCTGTGACCCCTCAGCTTGTCTTTGAACTTGCAAATATCTTCTATCAGAGTGACTACCAGTAACTGCAATTTGGCTGGGTCTCAGGGTTTTTTTAAAATAGACACAAACTCTGTCTGTCCTGGGTGGGTACAACGGACATAACTGCAGCACTTAATGTGATGAGATACTCCTACTGCCAGCTCCCCTCCACCTACTCAGCTAGAAACCTGTGTGGTCACAAAAAAGCTAGTTCCAGGTGAGACTACAGGAGATCTAAGAGGAAAAGAGAAAGAGACTTGAAGAGGACTACTACAGCTTGTAATGAAGTGCCAAGACAACCAGCTGACAGCACATATATGTTTTTATTTATTTTATACCTCCCTCAGTGGGCGCGGCAGACACTGTGGCACAGACATCACTGGTGTGTCAAGGGTTTATACTCTGTTCTTTTTTTCCCCCAGGAACCTCATGAGGACATGACTAACTTGCATCTAATGAATTCCAAACTTCCTGTTCTGCATGTAATTCTGGCTCAAGACAAATCAGCATGGCAGGCTACCTGGGATTTTTTTAGCATTATGCATCCTGAGATGTCACAGAAACAGACTGACCACGCTCAATTGATTTTTAAGACAGCAACCAGGCTGCAAAGTCAGAAGCTGTTAATCATTTACGCACTTCGCAACTTTGCCAATCAATGCAGCAAATACATTTCTTGACCTTGCTTAGAGAAAAAAAATGAGGATAACCTTTGAAGAGTAGGAGTACTCACACATTATGGATTTATCTAGGAAGCAATATTCATTTCAGTGATGAAAAATTTGACTGAAAAGGCTAAAATTTTTAAATTATAGACCTCCAAGTTTCATTAGTATTCCTTCTTATCTGCAGAAGAACATAAAAATCATTAACCAAAACACATGCAGGGACAGAAAGAACAACTTTTATATTTTTCAAGAGTCCTTCTGAAGGAACCTTGACCTTCTTCCAGTTATTAAAAACGAAGTCATCTACAATTCACGTATCTAAACAATCATCCATAATTCACATATCTAAACAGGAACTAAACTGTAAACACTACCCCATCAGAGCATTTGTAGTTCTCTGAAACAAACTGTTTCAGTACTACTGGATTTCTGAGATTGAAGTTTCTAATATTAAAATGATGAAAATAAATTAAAATTATAAAAGCACCACAATGACAAAAACTCCAGTGACTCCAGTTTTAATCACCTACCAGCCTGGAAGCATCAACATCTTAAATGTTTGAAAGTGAAATGCCTTAAGCATGGACTCTGAAGAAACCAACACCCCAAGCGAAGTTATGTCTAGTCTAGTCTCTAAGAAATGCCAAGTTTAGTTTCTTAGAAACCTTACTCCAGGCTCAAATTCACAAATGGAAGAATCAGGCAGTTGGAACTTCTTTTAGAAAACAATGTATTTTCGTTGCTTTTGCTCAGTGACTTTCCAGCATCATGGAGATGCCCTCCTTTTCAAGAGAAAACCAGAATTTCCACATTTCAATCTCTATTTGTTATGACAGACGCCTGAATATGCAGATTCTCATTTTCTTCTCTCAAAGTTGATTGAGTCTGCATGCAACAATTTGGTTCTCAGATGACAACAATGAGTAAGTAGGCCTTGAGTCCTTTGTTTTAGAGGAGACCTGAGCTCTATTATCTCATAGAAAAAGTAACAAAATTAGTATCTGAGTACATACACATTGCTCATAGCTCATGCTGCATATGGCAGTCATAGTGTGCTGTCCCTAATGGGGCAAAGCACTCTTGAAATCCTAACGGCACAGAAGTAAAGGTGGGAACTACACGCAGACTTGGGCAGGCTTTACAAGTGCTCTGCACATAAATTTGCCACTGTATGCCTACTAAAAGTAGCTGCTTAAGGACATGGGGATGGTGCCTAGGGACCTTTTTCAACAGGCAACTGATGAACAGGACCTGAAGATCCACCTTTTGGACCTGGGCAAATACAGTAATTTAGAATCAGCTGTGCCCCTTCATCTGCCTTTGCATCTTGGCTCACTACTACTAAATGACAGGAGATTTAAACCAACAGTTAAATTATGAAGAACACCTCCTACTGCCTGCAAGAGACCTCCCTCAGACAAGAACGTTAACAGCTGGTGGTGGCCTCACTCATGTCAAACCCACAGCCAGCCTTTGAATCTTATCACAGAAATAACTGGAAAGCTAGAAAACCCACTTCATTTTAAGTTTTGTCATTTGCTTTCTGAAATCCCAGATTAAAAAGGTTTACATTCTCAAGCACTGGCCAAAACCATGAGGACTATGTATATTGGTTTGGGTTTTTTTTTCCCCATGAAAGCCGAGATTCTCACTGGGACAGATGTTACAAGTGTATAATTCGTGGCTCACAGTTTACAGTAGGCATATGTTTTGCTGCAGGGCTGTGGCTTGTCAGACGAGCATTGTGCTGACTGCTTGTCTTACCAGGCAGCTATGGGCTAGTTCAAGCAGGATGTTGGGAAGGAGCAAGGAGCTCTCAGCACCAAACTGGGAAATGTTGCTGCAGTGCAGGGAAACTGGGAAAGCTGTGGGAAGCAGTGAACCATGAGGATGAAAAGATGTCAAAAATGCTATAAAATTTACTAAGTTTCTTGGTGTATTGTCTTTATGGAAAAGGTCCAGACAAGACATACATCAGTGGTCTGAGATAAGCCTTATGCCTCAGGCTGGTGAGGCTAAAATGCTGAGAAAACTGACACACCAATTGGAGCTGCACAAGATACCTTCTTGAAAGTACTGTCAATAAATTATTCTTTGCATACAGAGGGTCACCTTTACTCTAAAAAAAAGTCACTAATCCTGGCAGAAAGAAACCTCATTCAATAAAAGGGTAACTTATCTTTGCATTAACTTTGATTTTCCAAATGGAAAGATCAGGCAGCATATGGGATTTTGCAACTAACAGCAAAAATCTAGCCTTTCTCTAAGGTCAGGAGTAAAACCAATCTTGAAGAAAATTCATCTCTACTGGGTAGAGATTAAAAACCGACTCCAGAAAGATGGGCTGTCTTTACCAGGGATCTAAGCAAGGGTACAGTCTTGGAGGGGTTTCCTTGAGCCCAGGGTTTACAACATTTGTAAGATGTTAAGTACACTTGATCGTGACCTGCCACTTCCCCACCAGATTCAATTACTGGTTTTTAATCATTTCCATTGAGGACAGGTACCTGATAAACAATTTGCATGTGCAGAATCCAACTTCACCAAAAAAAAAAAGTACAACTACAAAGGCCATCACATCAATGCCTGCTTGTTTACAAACGGTTCAGCCTATCAGAGGATTAGTCCTAAAAATGCAGGAGTGAGAACACTGGCAGTTTGATGAGGAGGTGAGTGGAGAGACAACAGAAATGTGCATTAAGATCCATTAAGTTACCATGGCCAAGTCCAGAATAATGCAAATATAATTCCTGAATAATTCCTGAAAAGGAATGCAGATGAAGAAAAAGTGTTTGAGCTTTGCTTTTTCAATACTACATTTTTTTCCCTGAAGATGTCTGAAACAGCATTTTATGCCAATTCACCTGTCTCAAGTATTTCCTAACCATCTATAAAGCCACATAGTAGTGGACCCCAGCAGGAAGGTACCTAACCTTTTTTGATGCTGCAGCTAGTATTACTCGAACATTTGCTCGCTTCTTAGAGAGTTCATTTTTGTCCCACAATTGCAATTCATACAGAATTTGTATTTTAAAATATCATTAATGTTAGGCATGCCGTCCTTTTATAGCTGTAGCATAGAAAAGGTAATTTTACAGGCTAGTGAGAAATAAAAAAGGATATCCTTCATATCCAAAATATGGACTTCGGAATTCAGGAAAAAAAAAATACAGCTTGCAAGAATTCCTGCATTATTCATCTCTGGGTCTTTCTGTGACAGCATAATTAGTCAATATAAAAAGGCTTGTACAATCAGGAGCATGTTTTAAAGGAATATAATTACAGATGAAGATTTACAGATATTTATGTATGGTTAGAAAAGGAAAAGAAGCAGCTAAGAGATAGTTTATTCCTGAAATTTCATTTAAGACTCTGCTCCAAACAAGTCACTTTAATACAGCACCACAAGTGTGTTTCAGTGCCATCTAGCTAACGCTCTCGGTATCTTGCATCACTACATAGTGATATTTTTTTTTCCTTCTAATATCCTTCCCTCAATACAAAACAAATGGAGAATTGGAAAATTGTCTTTGCTTCAGATCCATCAGTGTGTTGAAGCAGAAGCAGTTTGGTCTGCTCTTGGAATACTTGCAGCTTTGATAGATTTAAGTGACGAAATGTTAAAAATATAACCCCAAAACCCTTTGTGCTGTGCCTGAGTTCTTGATCTGGACAGATCCACATGACTGAGTACTTTAAGCACTGTTCTTTGAAGTCTAAAGATACTAGGTGTCATTATGCAACCATTCTGTCTAATTCTTTTGTGACACACATTAACAGAAAGGATGAGAAAAACAGAAGAAAAAAAAAAAGGAAAGAAGATAATTTCAGCTTAATAAATGGAAAAAGTATTGATTTCCAAAGAAAAGAAATTTGTAAGAGGAAGCGAAGAACATATTTTGAAGAATGGAACACTACAATTGAAATCTTCTGAAACTTCGTCTCTTCCACAGAACAGGTTTCCAGATAAGACAACATTTGCAGTCCTAACCATGCCACTGTAACTCTGTTAACACTAACTAAATATGTACTAGCTCTTTCCGAACTTGAATCAAAATTCTCCAAGTTAAAATAATTTGACAGTCTAACATGTCTCTCTCCAGCCCATAATGGGAAAGGGAGCAGGGGGAGGGAATTATTTCTTTCAACTCAGCAATGGGATTTTATAACCTCTAAAAAACCATAACTGAATCACAATGGCCCAGCTTTAAATCTTACTGGCTTTCAAGTGTACTATTCAGATATCTTCAGAACTACCTGGATAGCCAGGATATACCTACTAATTCAAACTACTAAAAATCTCAGAAAAGAATAAATATGTAACCAAAATCGTGCTTGTTTTCCTCTACACAGTAACACCATTTTGAATTGCAGATTGTGAGACCATGAAAAATTAATACCCTTAGCAAGAAAAAAAACCAAAATCAGTAATCCCAAAAGTCTTCTAAGTGAAAAAAAACACCCCATGAAGTTCCAAATACACAATGTAGAAGGCTGTGGAACATTGTACCAAGGCCAAGTGTCACTACTAGATAATTCTGACCTAAAATTACTCTTTACTTCTCCTGTTCCTTTTCTTTCACTATTTAATCCTCTTGACCGTATTTTTTTTTTTTTGGTATTGCTAATATTAAATTCCACTGCCCTTACTATCTTTTTACTAATAGTTTAATAGTTCAGTTTCCTAAAGACCATTCCAATACATCTGAGGAAGGGTATTCTGCAGAGCAAGAAACGTCACTAAACAAAACATGGGTGGGATTAAGATGTGACACAGGAACCTGCTGCTCCTGAGACCTAGTGTTTCCTCTATCTGAGCAGAAGCAGCAAATGCAATCTGGCCACAGTGAACTCTGTTTTCCCTCCCACCTCAGCCCCAGCTCTTCATTCCCTGCCCACCTTGACTCTCATTGTCATACAGATCCCTCTTTTCTCCTCACGCTTCCTACTAGCTGTCGCACCTGAGAACTCCCTCTTTGGCAGCCAGCTGAGATGCCTCTTTTGGTTGCAGATTGGTAGGGAGTAAGGGAAGAGCAGGGCAGGGCAGTAGAAAGACAGACAAGGCAGAAGGACCTTGGCAAGGCACCTGAGTGACAGTAAAATAACACAGATTGAAGCAAGCCTGAAGAAAAATGAAGTGGTAAGTGGATGAAAAAATTGTCTAGAGCAGTGTTGGTTTTGATAGACTATCTACCCATGTTCAAATTGGAGAAAAAATTTGGATACTGAAGGCAGAGAGGGGACATTCATACAATGAATTGGCAGGGACTTGACTGGATGTACACTGTAACAAACTAGGCACTTTTGCATCCTTCCAGACATACAGACAATCTCCACAATACATAAAGAAACTGCCTAAGTTTTCATAGATTTGGTGGTTTTGATTGGGTTTGTGCTTTGGGGGTTTCTTTACAGAATCACAGAATCGTAGGGGTTGGAAGGGACCTCGAGAGATCATCGGGTCCAACCCCCCTGCCAAAGCAGGCTCCCTATCCCATATTACACATATAGGCATCCAGACGAGCCAGAGAAGGAGACTCCACCACCTCCCTGGGCAGCCTGTGCCAGGGCTCTGTCACCCTCACTGTGTAAAAGTTCTTCCACATGTTGGTGCGGAACTTCCTGTGCTCCAATTTGCAGCCATTGCCCCTTGTCCTGTCCCCACAGACCACTGAAAAGGGGCTGGCCAATTCCCCCTGCAGCATTACACCATTACAGCAGTAAATTTATTTGGCTGAATCATCTGTTCTTCAGATGATCACGATCATCTCCAATTGACCATACCCACCAGCTTACACTAGCTGATCTCCTTTTCTGAATTAACTACCTCCATTCTTTCATTAACATTGACTGCTTAGTGATAAGCCTGAAAGTTTCCAGCAGGTTCTAAAGACAGCTAAAATAGCTTTGGGAAATCCAAGATTAGCTTTTGGGGTAGATAAACAAATGAAGACTGAAGGGAGCTACTGGGAGATATTTTTGGTTAGCTAATCGTCTTTATGTTATCCAAAGTCAAAAACTTCCCCTAAGCCTTCACAGATTTGTGTGTCTGAACTGTAAACTGACAAATAAAAAGTGTTTCTGAGTATGCCTACCTCCTGTTTTCACAGCTGTATCCCTATGCCTGTTCAACAGTCTCACCCATAAAAAAGCAGGTATTAGAAGATGTGAACAACTGAAAAAATCAGAGCAGTCCAAATCATCCACCCAAACATGTAACCAGTCTCAAATCCCCCTCCACGTTCCTCCAACACATCTAGAAGCTCCCATACAGTGAAGAACATGAAGAAAGAGCTGAGTACAGTTAATGTGTGTTTGATACGCTGACATTGATGTCAAGGATGTCTACGAGAGTTGTACTTTGCAAGGCAGCATCTTTCTTCTCCATGACCAGTCAGCTGTTCTTACAGGCGAAGATGTCTGGGACAGTGATGGGTCCACTTTACATTTAGACAGAAATACATACATACAGCGTGCTTGGTCATGGAGCAATGGTCACAGACAACTCATACAGTGTTGTTTTGCCCTGTAAACAAAGTTCAAATATAAGTCTGGAATGCGTAACACATACCTCTCTGGGAATGTAAAGCCTATTTTAGGAATTAGCTCAGGGTTTTTGTTTTTGTTTTTTTTTTACCTTGGCATGTCTGTCTCAGATATGACTTTGTACAGACATTGGGCAACTAGAAATAGCTTGTACAAAAAGTTGCCTTCCAAAAATTTATCATAACAGTCTGCTGTTGGGGAAATATTTTAATTAATAACTTAAAGCAATGGTAGGCATGTTTGTTTCTACACTGTATAACAAGCACTTTGTACGTGCCAAACAAGGTCTTGTGTTTCAGTGGTTAAAAAACATGAAAAAATAATTTTCAGCAATTATTTAGAAAGTGATCTCCTGATCCCATTCCCATTTTTCCACAATGACTGCAAATCAGTGGCATGTGTTAATTATGCTGACAATGCTGACACTCTTACGGACACCTTCTCTGCTATGCAAAACTATGAGATTAGACAACTTGTCCAATGGATTACAGTAATTGTATTAATTCCTAGATAAATATGTCTAGTGTGAATTCTGCCTGGTTTGGCTACCATGGTCCAGCTGAGGCACTTCCATCAAGTTGTCAATCATCTCCTGACAGGCTTTCAGCACTCATGACCCTGCTGGGAAACACTGGGTGGTGCTTTATCAGGTGTAGCACTTGTATGGAGAGCAGGAAGAGGGAAGCAGCAGGGGAGGTGCTGGGTAAACCCATGGAATCTGACCTTTTGCTTTGAGCACCTCCTCAGATTTTGGCCTTGTCCCAGGTGGCCAACAGTCATGCTATTTTATAGAAATCTTTTGTTAAGTAAGTGTGAAGTGTTCAGTGGAAGTTCCTGATGGATTGCACATCTGGCGTAAGGGACGAACATGACCCATGTGAGGCAGCGAATGTGCAGGCCAGAAAGGAAGCCTGTACAGGTGGGAAACAGCCATCTCTAAGAGAAAACCTCCACTGTGTTGAACTAACTCAGTCACAGTGAACAGCAAAATACTGATGAGCAACTTGGAGCCTTCCAATATGTGAAGGGGACCTATAAAAAAAAAAAAATCTGTAGAGGGACTGCTTACAAAAGCATGAAGTGAAAGGATGAGAAGTAATGTTTTTAACCAAAAAAATAAAAGAGTAGATATGTAGATTAGATACTGGGAAGAAATTCTTCACTGTGAGGGTAGTGAGACACTGGAGTGGGTTGCCCAGAAAAGCTGTGGCTACCGCCTCCCTGGAAGCAGTCAAGGCCAGGCTGGATGGAGTTTTGGGCAACCTGGTCTACTGGAGGGTGTCCCTGCCCATGGCAGTTGGGCTGGAACTAAATGGTCTTTAAGGTCCTCTCCAATCAAAACCATTCTGCGATTCTATGACAACTGCGAGACCTGCTAATAGAAACGTGAAGATAGAGCAGTTTTGTAGATACTGCTACAGTATCCAGTGCAGCAGACATTTAAGAGTGTATACATCTCCTCCATGCAAATCATAACATTTCTCTAAAAACTGAGGTATTTCCAAATCTTTACACTCCTATCTTCATAACCACTGTAAAACATACAACTTGGCAGAACTGACTGGAGCCTAATGAAGTTTACATTCATAAAAGCAGGGAAGACGCATCACTTAATTTAACAGGAATTCCTTCCTCTTAAGAGCAGGGAAGGCTTAATGTAGTCTGATAAAGAGTTAGATGAGAAAAGTTACTAAACATGTCTACTGATGTTCAATTCAGGATGTAAAATTACAAATGGAAATGACATACTTTTGCCACTACACAGAATTATCATATTCTGTAATTTTTCTTGACACAAATTATTCTTCAAAACTTCCTAAATATAAAGCTTTTAAATTGTTGCAGACCATTTTCAAGAATAATGTTTTGCAACTACAATCACTGATTTAATTTTTTAATTAAAAAAAAAAAAAAAAAAAAATATATATTCTTTTAAAACTCTGAAGTAGCTTCAGAAAACGTGTAAAGGACTGAGAACTTTGAGCAAGTAGATAAACAGAATACTGTATTTTAAATACTACGAAGGAGGGGAAAAAAAAAGGACAAAGAAAACAATTGCCAATAATCTTCCTGGTAACATTTTTAAGTAGATTCTCTTAAAAACACTTTGGGGTGTCCTACTCACATATGGACTCCTCTCTGTGGTCACACAGGTAAAACCACAGGATACCTCATGGTGTGCATTCTCTTGAACAAAATGTGTCCCTTGAACAGAGAGGAACACTTACTTATAATAGCTAACATACTGGTCCATACAAGTAGGTTATAGGATTTACCCCCTTTGAGTTGCTGGACTAGTTTCTCCACAGCTCAGAGTGGGAAGAAGAGAAATTGAAAAGAAAAAAGATTAAGTGACTCAGTGTCAAACAAGAGATGAAGTATCACTGCTTGAGAGTAATTAATAAGTACCAGCAAACCTGAAGGACACTTTGAATTGTTACTGTAAACATTTAAAATTTTGGTCACAGTCTGCAGAATCTTTCAGCTAAGTCATGAGCACTTCTCTTCATACTCTTAAAATGGAGTTTTTGTACACACTTACAAACCAAACTCTCCTAAGAACTGTACACTGACTACTGTTCTGGAATTCTGGTTAATTTAACCCAGCCGGCAGCTTAAAACAGCCACACAACCATTTGTTCACACCCCCCTCTGCATTGGGAACGGGAGAGAGAATAATAAAAAGATCGAACTCACTGTTTGAGATAAAGACAGTTTAATAAGACAGAAAAGGAGGAGAATAAGAGCAATAATAATGATAAAAGATTATGCAAAACAAGTTACACACAGCACAATTAATTGTTCAGCAATGGAAAGCAATCCTTGGCCAACTCCCCAGCTTATATATAGAGCATGACATCATATGTTATGGAATATCCCCTTAGCCAGCTCTCCTGGCTGTGTCCCCCTCCCAGTGCCACCTTCTCATCGGCAGGGCAGTAGGAGAAGCTTACAAGTCCTCAACTGCTTGACAAAAGCTGAAATTAATGTGTTATCAACAGTATTTTCATCCTAAATCCAAAACACAGCACTATACCGGCTACTAGGAAGAAAATTACCCCAGCAAAACCAGGATTAATTCCCACCACAGTTCCTCTCAGGACAGCCTGATGTATCTTCTATTCTGAGTCCAATTTTAATGATGCTTGTAAGAGCTCCACCTTTGAGAATATTGTTCCACTGTCAAATTCCCTTGTCCTTGGATTGATAGACCCTAAAGTGTGGAAGTAGCTTGTGTTTGTTAAGGCGACTTTAGGAGGATCCTGGGAGGAAAGTATCAATGACGTTATTTTGCTGAAGGGATGGGGGAAGCTAACACCAAGTTGGCTCAAGCATCAGGAACAGTTCTGAAATTGAATTCCCTTTGGAATACAAAGCTGTACTTGAAGAACTGTAAAAGGAATATACACAGAAGGAAGAAGATCCGTGCTAATCACCTGCAGCTGGAAGGCATGGGGGTTAATGTATTTCTATTTGTCTGATTCATAACAAACAGTCTACACTTCCAGCGCTTAGCATGAAGCATGCTCCAAAATGTGTTGCCCCCATGCAGCTCCGCAGAAGGCACAATGCTGCTGAACCAGCCCGCTCCCTCGATTCCTGTAGCCCCTTATGCCATTATTGTGACAAATACTCTGGTACACCCTACAGTGCTGGACTGGCAAGACTGTGCTTCCCTACTTCATGCCTGGAATGTGCTACTAGCAGTCATCTGTGCAGTTGCAGATTAAATGCTAAAACTGTCAGCTTAAGACTTATCTTTTCCCACTGGCTTTTTCCTAAGTCATCTCAGTGATGCGGATCTCAACAAGCTTTACTCTTGCTTAATAATTGAGAAGCACCCTGGGGTCTGAAGACTCAATTATAAATATACCAACTGATCAACCTTCATTAGTGGTTACCTACAGACTGACAAGTTTGGTTTTAAGTGGCATCATCCATAAAGAAGTTCATAAAACAGAAGGCAGCGGACTTCAGCTTTCTGTAAAAATGTATCATAACATTCACTAGTTTGGAAGAATGATATTTTCCCTTTTAGGTTTGATGAGTGCAGGATGTGAGGAACGCCTGGTGCTTTACACACAGATTTTTATGACGATTTACTTGACAGAAGTGAGACATGCCAGCATAACCTTCTGAGAGGTTGGTATTTTCCAGAGATACACAATAAAATGTTAAAATATGCTAAAAGCTCTTCAACTTATCCCGTGAACTCAAAAAAACTGCTGTCACTCAGACGTCTAGGTTTTCTCATTAGTTGCTGTTTAATATTTATCTAAACAATACTTGACAATAAAAAGTAAGATTGGTCAAATGCATTTTAAAATCCTTCTTCATAATAAAAATTTCTAGTAGCCCTAGACAGACACATGCACAACAGTCAATCTCACTTTCAAAGTTGACAGAGACACTGTTGACAGATACATGGACAATTAGCAGGTCTTTCAGGTTCAACAATTTTTTGCTACTTCATTTTCTTGCTGAAATATTAAATATTATATATTTAATAAGACTTTGAAATTTTCAACATTAGGTTATGAGTGATCAGACTGAAACAGCAATAAGTAATTGTGTCCTTCAGGCACTAAAGAGTTCACATGAGAGTAATTGTTTTTTTGTTTTTACTGGAAGAAAGCCTTCTAAGGCAAATTTACTGTCTTGGTATGTATAAATGAATTTTGTCTATATTTGGTGTGTATGACATTGATGTAAAGCAAAAGGTTCTTTCACAGGAACTAGTCGAAGAAAAATCTTGTTCAGGTCTTGACCTGACCTGTTGTGTGGTTATGGCAGAGTCTGGGCTGACCTGTCTTTGCCAATGTGCTTTTACAGCTGATTCGTACTTTCTTCTCTCTCTTCTTAAGCTTCACATTTTTATAGGACATGTTTCTTCTAACAAAGCATAAAGGTAAAGACAAGATCTAAAGATCCTGGACAGTTCATTATGAAACAAGAATACATTCCATTTCCATAATTTACCTAGCTTTTTCCTCCTGATAACAAACTTTTCCAATCTGTCTCATACCATATGATAAGCTTTCACCTTTAACCCGAAGGAACATTCCCACAATCATGTAAAAAAGAGGCTCACTCTTTTCTAGAGGACATGAAAAAAGTCCCTTCAAGCATTGCATTTTTATTACTTGACTATTTGTAAGTTAACAGTCAGCTCTCAGTCACCATTATGCTGAACGTGTACATTTTCTTTTCTGGATTCCCTTATGAAAAAATATCAAAGCATCTAGCCCTGACTTTCTACTGCTTGTCTGGTTTCTGACTTTTTTTTTTTACCAATAATTATCTGATTGGAGAAAATTCTTAAAAAGGTTTGGCTTTCAAATTTTAAAACATTACATAGCAAGGAATAACTTCATTCTTGCAATATGGCAGAATGCTGTAGTTCATAGAGTCTGCTTTAATGATGGTTTCTATCCTACCACAGCACACAGATACTCAAGTTGCATTCACTGATCCTTCTCACTTTTAGGAAGATACGGTAGGACGCTCTTTCGCAATGAGCATCCTCAGACTATTTCTCTCTTAATGTCTGGTTTGCATTTTGTAACATCACCACCCAAAATTTTTTTACACAGCTGGCCTTTTTTCAAACAAATCCACTGCATTAACTAGCATTTTTTTCAAAAGAATTTTCACATCCACATTTCTAATCCATTTCTGGTAGCAGTTCCTAAATGGTTACATATAGACTCAAATTATAGGATACTAATCCCTCTCTACTTCAATCCCAATAGCACTCTTCTGAAATAATAGTAGCGTAAGTTAGCACTACTTTGAAATGATAGGTGGAAGATAGGAAGGGCAAAGCTGTATCCCAGCTTTAGGTATGGTAATTATTTCTTTTACCTGAGTGAACATCTGTGATCATTAGTTTTAGATTATCGTTTCTTACAAGCAAATTCACTCTAATCTCTTAAAGCCACTTTGAAATTTCACATCATTAAGTTTAGGTCCCCCCCTTCCAGTTCCAAATGTATACTTGAGCACAACAGAGAACCTATTAAAGAAGCACTTGGCAATATAAAAATCACAGCAGATGGCCAAGGTGCAGAGGCACAGGGGTTGAGCTTAGTAGGCAAAAAAAACCCCCAAAAAACCAACCAAAAACCAAACCAACACCCTTTTCAGATCTTGAGTTGTAATAAAAGGACAACGCACATAAAATAGATATTTCTTAGTCATCTGGAAATACTTCCCACAACCTCAAAGGGTTACCTCTGTTAGCTTGAGAGCTGCCATTTGTGTTATCTCTTGTGGTATATCTGAGTCCTTTCATTTCAAAATCCTCTTCAAACTTCCTTAGTGCATTTTAAGGAACTCTTATAAAATATTTACAAAGACATAGAATAGTATAGACTGAAATATAAGCTTCCAGTATCCCAATTATTTGTGACAAAGTCATTTATCCCTCTGGTTTGTCAACTACTCAGATTTTCATCCATGTGGTAACAGTCTTAACAAAACCAATATGAATTATTTTTAAAGCAAAATTGAGAGGGATAAAAAAATATATGCTTGAAGTGCAGGATTTGAAATTCAAACAACTTTTTTTTAAACTATCAGAAAGAATGTGTATATTTTTAAATTGAATCTTTTACATTGAAACGTTCAGAATTTTTACGTAAGATGAACCATCATCCCTTCAGAATTTTACTACTAGCACTGTGTATGATCTACCATAATTAAATGCATATCCAAATATGAACGAACAACACAGTCCTCTCTGTATACTACCAACCTCTACTGAATGGGAAACTAAAACATTAAAGCCTGAGATGCAACTGAAACTGTGACGTCCAGATTCAATGACATTATGGATTCATATTTTTCTTATTATGTTCCATTCTCTTCATCATCTTGTTTTACTTTACAATCTTTCTAAACAAAAAAATAGGATTGAATTCATGTCTGTCCTTCTTTCTTTCCCAGCTGCTCAAACTGGGTTGCTATTCTTGGAAAATTATTTTAGTGACAAAGTCTACATCCTGGGTTTGTGTGGGATTTGTAGAGGGTTTTGTTTGGGGATTTTGGTTTTTTTTCAGCTCCTCCTGATTGTCTCTAATGAAGTTCATCCTTTTCTCTGTTCTTAACAGTCTCTCTCACTTCACTCACTTTGGGAACCTTTTTTTTTTTCCTTCCCTTGAGTTTCTTCTGAAAAAAATTATTTATCCATGTATTACTTTATTTCCCTTGTGCAAAAATAATGCTGCAAAAATCACGCCTCATGATCCTGGTATCTCCAGTCACTTACCCACAGGTCTCTCTTATTTAAGCAGCCCTGTGACAATCTTGTATTCTTCTCTGCAACATATCAAATCTGGATGTCCCTGACAGGCAGCTCAAATGGGCTAAAGCAGATTAACTGTGATTCAGCAACAGGAATTTTGACTTTGCATCAAGCGTTTCAATGTGATCTTAATCCAAATAATTTTTTGTGCATGGTTTGAAAAACACCACAGCTTTTTAGAAACAGGGATAAGCCTTAAAAAACAAATCTCAACTCCCAGATTAAGGCATATGTACAATAATCTCATGCTTGGATATCAGAAATCTCCTAGCAGAACAATAATCCTTTAAAAGCCATTGCTGCTGTTAATTTCAGATGGCAAGTCCCTAGTATCCAGTGGGGTAGGACAAACAGAAAGCCTAATGTAGAAGTTGATTAGCCAGATGTGAGTGGCAGCCACAGCTGCATGAACGTTTCCTACCTGAGGTAGCTGTGAGTAAACATTCAGGATTTATTTAACTTTATTCCCTACCACCAATTTTTTTTACCATCCAAAACACAATTGTTTCCAACAAGTGAAATATTTTCTCTCTGCACCACAGCAAAAAGCTACCCGAAACACAGTAGTCTCCCTTTCCTGCTATTTCTCCAGCAACTTTAAAAGTATCAAGAGGACTTTGTTGCAGATGGACTTTGAAAACCATGCATTATCTTGTCAGAAAAAAAGAAAAGAAAAGAAGAAAGCCTTTTTAATCAATGCTGTGGCAGTTGAGATCTTGTTTAACCAGCCTCCCATTTTGTGGGGAGTATCTCTCAATGCTCCTTCTTCGGGCCCAGTCATTCATGGCCTAGACACAAAGAAAACATGGCCAAATAGAAACCAAAGCAGAATTTGTGAAGCAGTCTTGGTTAAGAACTTGCAGGACCCTGCAAAACACATTTTTCCTTCAAAAAAGTTTAGCATTTGTCATATCAGAACTACTTTTCAAACTATTTTCACAGACAGGAAGAATGTCACTACTGCCCACGTACAAGTGGAGTTGCACCTACGTTGGCTTATGATATCATAAGGAGAGCTTCTATTACATCATCAAGTATCTTAAGGAAGAAGAAAAAAAAAAAACAAAAAAACACACCATCAACTCCTTAACATGAAGCCCTGCTTCAGGGTTCAGTAAGATCTTCGCAGGACACCACACCCAGAAAAGTCTACAGTCCTGTGTTAAACACGTGGGCTTCACTCTTACGGACAGCACACAGAATAAGGACATACCATTCAAGTACAGAACTGATGAAGTTGTGATAACGTTAACTGGATATTCATATTTAATCAAGCTTTCACAAGGAGCAAAGCAGATTAACTGATAAACAGACTTCAAAAGCTCCCTGAGGGTTGGAATCTGTCTGCTAAACTACAAGTAAAACAAATAACTGCATGAAAACATGAATGTATTACCCCAGTGAGGCAGCATGGTGGTTGCTAACCACCAAGTGCCACACACCTCAAGGTCACAGAGCAAATTTTATAAAATTCACCGTTAATTAGTTTGCCAAAACTTGTAAGAAAATATACACTGGTTACAATAAGAAGACAGGTGCTGCGTCCTCTGATTTACAGGAGCAGCTCTAGCTAATTAATATAGGAATGGTTAAGCCTGTACAGATTCCCAAATTTTGGTTTCTATATCACAACACTCAGCTTTGCAATCAATTCTTCATTTTTTGTCATCATTACTCATTTCTCCCTTTCTTCCCTTACACTTAGGCAGCTAATCCAAAGAATTGGACTCAGACAGGCACTGGAATTCTTGCATTAGAATATGGGCAGGGGAGCTTTAATTAAGGCTGGTATAGACCTGAAGCTAAAAAACACTGAACATTAAGGACAATGTCAAAGAACGCTGCCTTCGTCAGTAAACATACGACATCAGTGCTGCTTCAGAATAAAGTTATTTCAGACGGAATTTATTTCCAGTAGGAAACCAGGCTGCAGCCAAGAGATCTAAGCCATGCAGCTATTACACAAAGATACCACTTCTTTACTGAATGTAGATTTGTGGCCACAAATAAGAACAAGGCAGAAATAAGAAGCTACAATGGCACCTGTACCTTCATTATTTCAACTGCTGAAGGCAGGAGTTACTATCAGATTATCAGAGCACAGAGGAGTCATCTGGGTACTGCAGAGTCTTGGAGACCAACCTGAGAGCATAAGGACACATCAACCTTTTTGCTACTACGCAATCACATATTGCTGACAACACACCATATCATGAGCCAAGGTAGAAGCAGTTATTTGCAAGAATCTAGAGCTAATGTAGTACCATATCTCTCATGATCTATGAGGCAGTGAAAACAATTTTCTAGACTGAAAATTGATGAAGAGGGGTGTGTTTTTAAAGTTGTTTTAAGAAACTACAAATCTTCAAAATACATACATCAACAGAGAGCTATCAAAGCAACAATGAAAATATGAGCACAGATGAATTGAGGGTTTCTGGGTATTTCTGGAGGTTTTGGTGGGGTTTTTTCTTCTTATTTTGCCTGTTTCTTTTTGTGGGTTTTCTTGTTTGTTTTGTTGGGTTGTTTTTTTGTTTTGTTTTGTTTTTTAATTTGGCTTACATGTAATACCTAAAGTGTAACTGCAGGTACAGATTAAGTAAACTGCCACAACTGCAGCCAGCTCAGAGTTTTGTCTTAGGGTACCCCATAATCAAGTAAGAAGCACTATTTTCCTCGTGCAAATAATTTTTCTTCACCCTTTTCAAACTTCAGGATTAAAGATGAAATCCTGAAAATATTTACAGATTTGCAAAACAGAAACCAAATTTAAACTTTCCAAAGTTACTGTTTACCTCTCCATTATTAACACTTCAGAAGGAAGTGTTAATTATTATTCTCCATTATGAACACTTCCTTCCTTGGAAGGCCTGAGATAATGACAGTGCTAAGTTATCTTGACTGACGTGTCCTGACAAAAAGAGGGCTCCTAAATACTCAGGTGAGATCATAAGCAGTGTTTATGTATCATAGAATCATAGAATCATAGAATCATAGAATCGTAGGGGTTGGAAGGGACCTCAAGAGATCATCGGGTCCAACCCCCCTGCCAAAGCAGGCTCCCTAGGACATATCACTCAGATAGGTGTCCAGACGGGTCTTGAATATCTCCAGAGAAGGAGACTCCACCACCTCCCTGGGCAGCCTGTGCCAGGGCTCTGTCACCCTCACTGTGAAAAAGTTCTTCCGCATGTTGGTGCGGAACTTCCTGTGCTCCAACTTGCAGCCGTTGCCCCTTGTCCTGTCCCCACAGACCACCGAAAAGGGGCTGGCCGATTCCCCCTGCATCCCCTGCTTAAGATAATTATAGACTTTAATTAGGTCCCCCCTAAGTCTTCTCTTCTCAAGGCTGAAGAGTCCCAACTTACTCAGCCTATCCTCATAGCGGAGATGCTCCAGGCCCCTAATCATCTTCGTAGCCCTTCTTTGGACTCTCTCCAGGAGATCCCTCTCCTTTTTAAAAAGCTGGCTGGCCAGCTTTAAACTTTGTGCATCCAGGCATTCAAGGAACCTATCTAGTTATTTTGCCTTTAGACCCATTTTTGTAGCCTGTACCAAAGGCCCTTGGATTAGCTAGCTTGGATCTTTCACATTATACCATTATTGCTAGCTGCATAAGTAGGGTAGAGATAGAACTTCAGATAAGATTTTCTTACCACTAAGGTATTTTACAGAAGTTTGTTGGCATAATCGATTGATTTCCTATTCCAAGGATAGATGCCACTACCAGAACGAAGATGCATGGATAGAAGATTGGGTGTGGTTTTTTGTTGGTGTTTTTTTTGTTTTGTTTTTAGATTTTGGGAATTTGGGCCTTTTTGTTTTTTTCTTGGGTTATTTGTGTTGGTTTTCTTTGTCATGTATGCATGTGAATCAGTAAGAGACCAGCGAAGAAAATGAGGTAGAAATACGTATTATGCAGGTAACTCCGCGCTGAATAAAATGCAAGAGGGAGCTCAGCAAAAGCTAGCTGAAAGGCATTTAGAACTGGGATAAGGATACATGGTTTGATAGTTTGTTCTGGAAGAAATGATGTTTGGGATTTTCTTTGAAAATAAACAGGACTGCATAATTATGGAGTCTGGTATTTTTTTATTCTATTGTCAATCAAAATTACCCACAAAAACTCAAGTTCTTGGTTAATAGTGCAGGTTAGAAGAGGTAAAATTTATAATGGTTAAAAAAAAAAAAAGCAACAACAAAACCAAAAATCACTATAAAATTGCTAACGCTGACTTTACACAGACTTCAAATCACAAGAAGCTAAAAGTGCTGTATATAAACTAGTCCAAAGAAACAAGAACTGAAGTAAAAAACAAAATAGTACTCCTTCTATTTTAACACTCATGATAGCTATTTTATCATGGTGTTTTGCCACTTCTAATAATGTCTTCTAAGGAGAAAAGTCTCCAAGTAAGAGATAGAACTACAATAAATGTATATTTTAAAAATAAACTGTAATCTCACAGTGCCCACTAAATAAACACTGCTGTCTGTTCATTGTGCTCTCTAGCAGTACAAGCTGCCCAGGGTACTTTTAAAACATGCAGGCTAAAACATGCAAAAAATTTATCAATAACCCCCGAAGTCCTGTTTTCTGGAGAGAAAGAATTTACAGAGACTCGATAGAATTCTACCCTCTTTTTTCCCCTGTTTCCTCATTGCCTTTATTAACTCAGTATGCCCCTATACTTTAAAGACTTCATTGCTATGGGAATTTATTTCGTATTTTATTGTCAAAGAGGAAAAAACACCCCAGGATTTCAGTGATTAAAAGTCACAGAAGCTCCGACTTTTGCACACCCCAATCAAATGTACAGCCTTGGACAGAATCTGTGTATGCATCTAACACTTACCATTTTGGTCATGAAAAGGTACATATGTTCTACCTGACATTCAAGAGCACAAAATACACAAATTCTCTCTTCCTTCCCCGAAAAGCTTCTGGATAATTTTAACATAATTTCCTCACGTGCATTTTCAATTAGTTTCCTAGAAACTTAGGAACAAAAATTACTTTGTTTTCCTCCCTCCTCCCAATGTAGACTATTTGCAGCATTAAGGGATTCTTCTTTTTTCCAAGAAACATTCAAAGTTAGTGAGGCTAGAATTTTACCTCCTACCAACTGACCCCTAAAGTCAGCTATAGGATTGCTAACCTGTGTTCCTTCCCTCCCATACCTAATCCACCTTGCAGCTGGAAAATGAAATACAGGCACATGTACAAAATATTGTTCAGTCCCTCCAGTAAATATGCCAGAAAACGTTTGTTGCCTTCTATCACAACTGGCTGTTTCTACTGTGTATCTCCTACACTTGTATTTTCCCCATTTTTAATACTGTAACTGTCTACATAGATTAATGTTTAGAATCACTCAGCTTGGAAAAAGGCATGCACGTAATCATTAAATCATTACGACTTCAATGAAAATGAGCATAAGCCAGGAAATTGAAAATTAAAGCTAATACCAAGAGAAAAGTCTCCCTCATGGCTCAGGGTTTACATATGTTCCTGTTCCTTCAAAACACGTTCCCCCAGGTCTGGAATCAGAGCTCAAGCTTATGAACGAGGAACCACTCTCTCTTGGGTAGGACTCTAGGAAGAAAGTGTCTCTGAGAGCACAGTTCTACCAAATAGTCTCAGGGCATGCTTTCCCAGCACTACAGTTCTGAAACTTGGGTGACTACAGTTAAGATGCTCAAGAAATCAAGAGTCTCAGCAGAGTGATCTGCTACTTTTCTGACAGTATTAGTGTATGCCCTGACTGCTGGGAGCAGACAGTCGATCTGTCTGCTGTTCAGCTGTGATCAACCAAGTGCAATAGGTTCATTCAGAAAAGCTCTTCAAGAGCTACAAGCATTCAGCACTTCATCAAATCAGGCCAGTTAGGTGCCTAAACACGACATTAGGAGGCTAATGTAAAGTACTCATGATTGAACATTTGTATGCAAGGCACAGGAATAAACTTTCTGTCTGGCTTTTAACAAATGCACAGGCTACATGCTTGATGAATATAATCATGAACGCACACATTTCAACCAAGACACCAAAATAGGTTTGAACAGAACGGCCTAACTCCTGAGGCAAATCTACATGAAAGGAATTACACCAGGACACATTTAGCTCATGAAGACGCCACTGCATGTTGTTTTTCCCATTTTGTGGCCAGTACCCAGACAACTGACTCACGAGAGCAGCGGAGCTAGAGGGAAGAGGGATGTGGCTTCCCAGCTCATGAACAAATGGAAAATTGAAGATGGGACAAAGCTGTATATATTTATCCCTCAAAGTTCACTAAGCCCCCTTATCTCAGCATAAAATACTTAATACATTAACCATCCCTACCAAAAGGCATGAAATTTAGCTGTTCTTTAATACCAATATTTTAAATGGGAAAACTGCCAGCTGTTAGAATAACACAGTTTTGCAAAGCTTCTTCAATTAGAAAAACAAACACCTGCAATGCTCTGAAATGCGGTTAATACACACTATGGTAAGTTTGGTGCTGCTTTCACTGGATTCATTAAATATTTTGAAAACATTAGGAGATTAACATTGCCAGTTTGACATTATTTGCACAGGCTTTGTAAACTGCAAAGTAGCACACCCATCAAAACCATGTAATTAAACTGCACCACAAAAAAAGTCATACTGTTCTTGATAGGAGTAATTGGCATGTAACCTCAGAATGAAAAGTAAGTGCTAACACCAACTGTGCAAAGGCCCTGGAAACTTTTTCACCCTGTCCCTCAAGAGAGATCCCTTTTAAGCCAGGGTAAGAATGGAAGAACACAGCATCTTTTGCATGCTACCATGTGGTATAAATCTTAGGCAAGACTGAAGACAGTGACAACCTTTCTCTAACAAACTAACTTCCCTGCTAAACTGAAAGTTCTTCATTTCTTCAGTCTTTGTAAATATGAAAAAGGCTTATCTTTTTAATTTAATTACTCATTTATTAAAGAAGGCTTTGACTTTTCCATCTTTCCGGAGAGGAATTCGCAAAAATACAGTCTCCAAAGTATTGCAGACTTCAAATGGATAGACGAAAGTAATGCAGATTTTAGTAGCCATCCCAATAAAGATATTACAGATTTAATATCAAAATATAATCCACTTTAAGCCAGTGACTTTGGCAAGATATCTTATGATTCCTCATTTTTAGAAACATACAACATTTCCTAAATTTGCCTTGGTACGCTGTATTTCTGTCATATGTGATCTGTTTCAGTGGTTTGAATCACCCCATGAAAATATTTTCAGGAAACAACAGCTATTTATAAATATTGATGTCTAATTCAGTACCACTCCACTGACATCACAGGGACCTGCAGGAGATCAATATCTCTGAGACGAAAGATAGCAGAGGCCAATCTTGCTTTTCTTATTTCAGGATCAAAAGGAAAAGCAGCAAGGAGCTGTGGTAACTACAGGAAACAGCAGTAATAGCTACTTGAAATTGTCAAGAAAGAAGTAAATTGCAAAAAGCTTCTTTTGTCTAGGAAATATCTGCTGGGGGGAGGGGGAGCGATGGTCAAGACCATACCGGCCTCACGCTGCTGCCATCCAGCAGAGTGAAGAGAAAAGCACTGGGCTGGCTCATCCGCAAATATGAGCAATGTATGTGCAGGCACATTTGTCTCCCTGTTTCCACGATTTTGTACAGGCTTAAAGCTGCCAGAAAAATTAACCCCCATCTGACCACTGGGGAATGAGAGATCACAGCTATGGAACAAAGTGGGCCCCACCTTTTCCACAGCTCTTGAAATGTAAAAGGTTACAACTGCAACATTTACCAGCTTAGCACACTTAAATACGCAGCCCTCCTTAGTTAGACAAAATGAACCTGTGAGAGGTGGGGTCATGTTTTGAAGCTGTAATGTATTTATTATTTTTAACTGGGACACAAACAGTCTCAAGTAAACTATGTTTACTAAATATCTGGCTAAAAAAAAAAATCTGACTCCAAGGATGAGGCAGCAGCTGCTGCCCTACCAGTCTAAACACTGTGTTTCAAAGACACGGGACTAAGGCTGGACTGGGACCATACCACACCAGTATCTGAGAAAAATAACTTACAAAATAATAGCTTACTGATCAGTATATAGGCTCATGTGTAAATTAAAGCGTAATAAAATTCCTTATATTCCAGAACGTAAGCAGAAGATGAACTCTAAAGCTAGACTTTAAACTGTGATAAAACGCTGCTGCAAAAGGGCTTAACTTGTAGCTGGAGGAGACGTGAAAAAAACCAGCAAGACCAGCCACTGCATCGCTACAGCTTTAGAGCTCCTCAGAAGAGAAGGATAAAGATGCAAATTTAAATCAAGAGAAGCATTTTATTCTGAAATTGCTTTCCAAAGCACGATAGTTCTAAAAGTAGTGACTTCAAAGAGTAAAGAATGTAGAAAGTGGCTTATTTCAAGTCTAGAGTGTTCTGACAAGTCGGTAGCTTTATCTAATAGCCAGCAAGTCCTATTTTGAGCAGAAATCATACATATCACCCACAACTAAGGCTGCTCCAAGACCATAAAAGAGAGTAGTGTTTTATAATCTTGGTTTGGTGGTTGACCATGTCATCCATGGAGGCCCCAGGTTTACATCATTACCTTAAATAAAATATAGACCTCCAATAAAATTGCTTTTTACAAAACCAATACTGTTATAATAGCACAGAAGGTTAGATAATGCATCCTGCAATCCAATTTGTGGTTCGCGTTAAGCTATAGATACCAATAACTAATTCCACATGTGAGACAGACCTCCCGGGGGGAGATTTTAATCAAATAAGTGATGGGAAAAGAAAGGTTTCCTTATTTTAGCGTAACAAACCCCCTGCACTAACAATATGTTGACCTGGTAAAATGTTACCGTTCCGTAGCAGTAGAACATTAGTACATCTGGTTTAGGTATCTCTGTACAGCAGTTTGTATACATAAAGCACAGAGCAATAAATATTTTATCATTACCATTATATTAAAAATGAGTTTTACATGCATGTGCCCCATCTTTTTAACTGCTAATGTTGTCCAGTTCCATCCCCACTTTAAAAAAAAAAAAAAAAGAAAAAAAGAGGAAAAAAGGGCAGCACAGTGGGGTTTATATTAGCGTTGTACTACTAATTGGACAGAAGACTGTGTACTGCAATGTTGATTAATGGTTCTGCTCTCAAACTGGAGATTGCAAGTACAAAAGAATTAGGCCTCTGAATTTGCATATTTTCTGTAATTACGAGCCTGAAGGCAGCTTTCTCCCGTATTCAGGTTTCCCCCTCCCACCACTATGTTTTTGGTGGTTTAACACTCACAAGCCTAGATGCTGACAGGTACAATCATCTGATACCTATGGTACATGACAACTTAATCAATCTGCATACCTGCTACGCAACTTACACTGGGAATGACTCAAGGTCTAAAACACTGAAAAACCAAACAAAAGCCTAACTTTCTTCCATAAGGAATGCTTTGCAACAGTAGAGCATCACTGTTTTTAATTGCTCTCATTTTGGACACGCATTTATGGCCGCGATAAATGTGCTTCCATCCAAATCTGCTGCCTTAAAGACAGAGAATATATTCCTGTCAGCGTGCGCTTCGAAAACCAGTCAGACAGAATAAAATAGAGCTAACCAAATGAAACAGGGTCCAGACTGACAACTTTGCCAGCCAGAGAGAAAGCATCACAGGCAGACAGGAATATAAGACTTGGCAAAAGGAAAAAAATCATCAGCCAAGTTCTACTGAATAACCAATACGCAGATGACAGGGAAAAGAGCTGGATAGTTTAATAAGTACCTACGATATACATTTTTAAAGTGCATAAGAATAGCTTCTAAATAAGGGGTAATATTCATCTGCTCTGCTGGTGGTCCTGCTCTGCAGCTGCCTTGTTCAGACGCCTTGCCAGTCTACTCAAATCACACTGGGATGCTGTCATGTACTTGATGTGGCAAATAAGGACTCACATGATAATAGGTGTGAGCCCAGTAAACAGCTACTGGTCTTGTGTGGTAGCCACCATTTTGTATTTATTGGACATAGTCCAAAGATAAGAACAAAATGGGAAAAAAAAACCCCACCAACAGCCTTGTCACCCTAATGCCACCTCCTACCATCTGTTGGAGCATAAGAAAGCCACAGTATGGCAGCAAGCCAGCCCTGGTCCTTAACCGCCCACTCCTCCAAATCCCTTGCTCTCGCTCCTTGCTTCTGCCCCCGCACCTCAGGTTTCCTCTCAGTACTTGCCAGGACAGCTGTGTCTGTAGGTCAATGATGAGGACTGGATATAACTGAATTGATTCTGGTTTAAAATAACTCTTAGGCATATCTGAGATGTTTTGGTAGGGGGATTTAAGGGTTATTTTTTACCTGCATTCTCCTCTCAGTTCCAGTTTGCAGCACAGCCTGGGAAACAGTTCTGCCAGCTCAGCTGGACAGGGTTTAGCTGAAGGTTAGATACATTGGAGGGGGTAGCTCCTCTCTACCGGTCCTTACAAAGCTACAGCAGCATGCTGTTTATTCTGCATTCAGTTTCGTATGGTTACTGCTCACTTATTTAGTTCAGGTTTAAGCTAACTATTTCTTAAAATTATTTTCCTTTCTTCTCTGGTTCCATACTACACTTCTCCCATTCAATGCACTAAAAAAGACCATAACTTTTTCCTACACTGCCCTTTGTTATGTCTTTTTTCCCCCCACTTTCTCCTCCAGTTGCCCTCCCCTGGTATTTACACTGGGAAAACACAAAGCACATATTCTAGAATAGGTAAATGGACACAATTCTAATTACCCAGACAGTCTAATAAAGACATCTCCAATAAAATGGTGTTTTGCTTGCTGGGAGGTGTTTTTTGTTTTGTTTTAAGCCATACGCCAGTTTTTTTAAATGTTCGAGCCAGCTGGGTAACACAGGATGACTCAGCTGTAGATGCCTACCTATTCCAGTCTCAAGCAATTTGCAATGCAGGAATGTCTTTCCATGCAAGGAAAAACTGTAGGCAACAACATTAAATAACACTAATAAAAAGATCTCCCTTAATCCAAAAATTGATTTCATTTGCCTAAGGAGATTTTTTTTCTAGGAGAAAGAATTGGTCAGTTCTTACTAGGGATTAATTTTATTTAAGGCCAAAGCAGGAGCAAAAAACCCAAGTGATCCTAAAGAGAGGAAGAGTTGAAAGCTTTCTTCATTTTTGTTTGAGCCTGTGTTTTAACACAAAGGTTCATCTGTTGGCTTAGCACTTTGGGGGCTTGATTATTTTAAATACAAAACTTAAAAACCAAACCAAACCAACAAAAAAAAACCCAACCCACTGCATGATTGTATATACAAACACACAGGACCAAACTAAACTTAAAGCTTTTAGAAAGAAAACTTAGTTCTCCTCTTGGTAACTATTTCAGAAGAGCCAGGTTATCACTTTAAAATGCCAGTCTTGCAGTGTAATCTTCTTTAAATTCTTTGAAAATAAATCTAAAGAGTAATTTCAAATCAACAGGACAGCATCTAACTTGATCTTGTGGCCAGGACTTGTCAAACATTGGTCAGACATGCTACAATAAAAACCCAAATATCTCAGCTGCCAGTGCATTGATCATTCTCAAATTATCCATCAACACCAACTAAATAGCATCCTCCAAAAACAATTGTCAGTCTTCAGATGGAACGGGCCAGAGAGTCTCACTAACCTGAACATTCTCTAAACTGTATTTCATGTTAAAGGGTAAAATTCAAAGACCAAAGGAAATATAAACACTGTAAGAAAGTGCTTCAGAAAAGCACCGAAAAGAGAGATAAGCACTAAAATAAATAATTTCAGTATCTTTTTTTAGGTAAATGGTAATGTTTTTAATGCCCTAAAAAGTTTTTATCACACAAGTGTGAAGCTCTCCTGAAGACTGCAGCATTCACTTTACTTTTAAGGTGCTACCTTTGTTCCTCTTTGAGACATCCATCTCTTTTTATTTTGAATTTACAGCAATTATCCTTAGAAAGGGCTTGTATTTCACTCCATTACTTTTCATGGAAAGTAAAGTGCTAGGAGACAGAGCTGATGCTGAAAGTAGAGGCCTTGTAAAGTTGGAGTACAAAAGACTATAGACTGGTACTCAAAGAAACACTTCACATAGTAGGCTAGGTCAACGAAGATAATCATAGAATCACAGAGTATCCTGAATTGGCAGGGACCCATAAGGATCATACAGTCCAACTCCACAGAGGACCAGCCAAGTCAGAGCATGTGGCTGAGTGCATCATCCAGACGCTTCTTGAACTCAGTCAAGCTCGGCGCTGTGACCACATGCAAGTGAACCTCCCCTTCCATCCTGGTGCAGAGCCATAATGGAACTACTTCCAGGTCAGGGGGCTATCACCTTGCTGGTAGAATGGCAAAGCCAGCCAGCTGCCCACCCACCAGACACCAAAAAAAGACCAGGCGTCATCAGCCACACAGATCCAAGAACTGTCTGTGCAGGCAGAAGAGGAATCAGCAGGGAGAGAGGAGGGGGACAAGTCCCTCTGTGTAACATGGATCATCCCAAGCCCTGCAAGATGGTATATTCTTACAGAAATGTATGTCATTCATCAATGATTTTTGTAATACTTAAGGAAAAATGGTTTCTGAAAATATTTTGTAAGTGAAGCTCCCAGCTGAGCTCATCACTGTAAATGACTGAACAGAGGCTTCCCTAGTATTGAGGTAAAACTTGGTGAGCAGCACTCATCCTGAGCAGATGTACAAGGAAAATGCAGCCTAGTAATTTACTGAATGAGAAAATGCATTTTGGGCAGATTAAGCAAAACATTCCTATTTTTTGTCCAGTGTGGTCCCTCCCCATAAAATTCCATCCAGGTAAAATCCAATCTCCATAAAGGTTTGCAGTCTACAAAGCACAGAATTGTAATTTCTATCATTACAGATACAACAAAATTGAAGCATTGACTCTAGTTTGCCGTCCAAGACAAGTCTGATGAGGGGTGAAAAAACCCACACAAACCAGGTGTCCACACAAAGAGCTCCACACTTCAAGGAATTAGGGTGTGGAAGTCTGGATTTCACCTGTTTTACTTAGGTGTCTTCTGGATCAGTATTACCCAGAAAGGGGGAAAAGAGGGGGGGGGGAACCAAACCCTAAACCAAACCAAAGACAAAATTCTCCCCATGAAAGATCATCAGAAATGCCTACAAAGGTTTTCTTTTTGAGCAATCAGTGCTCTGTAAAAAAAAAACTTCCCAGCTCTGTGACTCTATCTTGGTCCTTGTAGGCTTCAGTGAGGAGTGGCTGTGAGGAACATTACTTTAGATTTGGTGTGAAGTCATGCAAAATGTGTTCAGAACCTCCTGTGTGCCATATGAATGTGCCATATGAATGTTTCCACCACCCTTTAATTCTATAGGATAGCGTAACACTTATGAACCAAGCTCCTTTACAAGCACTTTACAAAATATCTTCCTGTATCTTTCAGGATAAAGTTTGCTGTTACAGATGCACTTTTTAAAGAAAATAAATTAATACATACTTAGTTTACCATTAGTTTCTGCTCGGCATTAAGTGCACAATGTAACATACAGAATTTGGCTGATGTCATAGGACAGAGGTCTTAATACTCCAATATATGTGAGTCAAAAAAAAATATATATAAAAGAAATTATGTTTTCCTTTTCAGTTTTGTCAGAAAAGACCATGATAACTAACTCAGCATGCCACAGAACTTTAAGAGAGAACTACCACGCACTACTTGTTATTTTGACTCTATTTTCCCTTGTATACTGCAGATGCATATTATATACAAACAGAAATTGTAACTTCTTTATCAAAATCTACAGTTTCTTGATAATTCATTAGAGTGAGAAATCAAAATTTTAAAATAACCATGTTTGATAGATTGCAAAGACTTATTTTGTTTTGTTGCATTTCTTGGTTATGTCTCACTGAAAAATGTGACAACGCATGTCCCTAGGAAACATTTTCCCTTTGTTAAGTGAGTATTTTTCTAAAAGAAATCTGTTTCACTGAAAATAAAATTACATATACTCAGCCTACGCATTTGTACAACAACTGATGTAAATAAGTCTTGATTTCAGCTGGGGTTTCTGGGTACCGCTAATATACCGGTTGTGGGAGAGGGAAGTTAGGGGGTTTTGGTGGGCTTGTTTGATAATTTTACTTGTTTGGTTTTGAGCAAGAAGTTAAAAAATGAGAACCTTTTATTTCATTAAGTAACAGTTTTGAGCCATAGCTCCTACTAGGGGGAAAAAAAAATACATGCCAAAGGCACACACCCAGGTCCTATGCATCTCTTAATCTAGATCAATGAGAGCTCTGTCTGCCTCGGGGAGCCTGCAGATGGTATCAGCTGCCACATTTGCACGCCCAACCAAACTAGGCTGAGTTTGCAAGATACAGGAGGATAAAAGCATGAATTAATTCTTTGCAAAAAGCAGCCAGATATCCAGTGCTCCATGGTAAACTGAACGGAGGGAGCTGCTAGAAGCAAAGAAAGTAATTGAAAAAAAAAAACCCAAGAAAACACCACCCCCAGCTCAAGAATAGCAATGGATAATAAGGCATTGTTTAAACAAGATGTAAACACCCATATTAAACTGCTTTAAATGTTCTTTCACCATTAGACATCTGTGCTTATTTTTGGGAGTTGACTAAACTGCTAAGAATTACTGTGTACTTGAAAACTCATTTAGCACCTGTTTAACAGCTATCAGTGCCTTACAAAGAGCTTCTGGGAAAGAAAAGGAGACTCACCTTGTATAAAGAAGGAATGATCTGATGCATTTTCAGCCGATGAAATACAAAGATATCGTACACTGCTGAAATGGCCAGAACAGTCACTCCTTGCTCCTTCCACAGCATGCTGCAACCTGCACACAGCCCTGCGCCCAAGATCCAGCCCCATGTACTCGGTGAGGAACCTCTGGTAGAGCAGTGTTTCACGTAGCACATCAGGGAAAGCAGAAAGAAGAGGCAGGCTCCAATGTCTGCCCTCCCTACAATCCCAGCTACAGCTTCCGTGTGGATGGGATGAGATGCAAACAGCAGGCCTGCTATCAAGGTCCAGTACCCATCCCCAAACAGGATCCTGGAGAAGTTCGTGAAAAGGCCTGTGACCGCAGCATGTAACAGGACGTTTACAAGGTGGTAGCCCCATGGGTCCATCCCTCCAACCACATGGTTAATGCGGAAGGAGAGTGTGCAGAGAGGTCTGTAGGACTTGTGGCTTCCACTGTGAGTTAGCAGTGTCCCCCAAAAGTCATTGTAGAAGATGTGGGTCCACGGTGTCTCAGGCAGAAGGTCCTGGTTTGTCTTGATAGCTCGACTACAAAAAAAAAACCAATAAAAACTTCTTTTCAGTGGAAGGAAAAGGGTACAAATGAAAGGCTGTAAAAATGCAATCACACTGCTACCACAAGAAAGAATGGCATCTCTTTGGTACTGCTTTAATTCAACTTTTGAATTTTTACAGGAGATGTTAGAAAACTACATATCTATTGACTTCTCCATAAAACAAAATTTCCATATAAATTGGCTTTTAAAACATTAGAAACAGATGTTGCACTGCTTCCATTAAATTAAAACACCCTTCAGTGACATTCTTTTGAGTATAACCCAGGAGTAATCGGTTAAGATTTGATGAGTTATAATTAAAATGTAAAAGAAATATGAAAAACTGACAAACATTATTGTTGAAATAATGGATCCTCCAGTAATTCAGAACTGAACCCCCAACTGACCTTTTATACTGAAATTTTAATTTAGACATTGGGATGAATCACTGTTCATCTCACTGACACGGATGAACAATAAACACAGAAGTTGGTAGGAGCGTGCAAACCTCTAGTGCTGTACACAGCACTCCCACAACTGTCTCATACATACATTGACTGACAACTTTTCCTGCTAACAACTTGCTGGAGGCAGACAGCACATGTGTGTGTACATATATGTATGTATACATATATATGTTTTTTATATATACATATAAAATACACACATCTCTAAATGTCTTATACTTACAAGTGAAGAAAAAAACATTTTTAGGTTGTATGAGCTTATGAATCCAAGTCTGTGTCAGTTTGATGGGGGGTGGGGGTGCAGAAATGCTGAAGCTTTCAGCATTTGTTTCCAACCACCCTGGCAAGGACTGGTGCCAGCCATTAGCGGTCTCTGTGTCTAATAGAGTATTATAAAAATCTGTCCCTTATAGCATTAGTACAAATCAAATCATTTGCATTTAAAATGTATGCTGTGGGAGAAGGTGTGACACCTGTTTAGTGCAAAAAGATGGCTAGAATTTAATTAGTTGCTTGCCTTCATAACCAAAGTCGTGTTTAAACAATACTTTAAAGATGCATTGTTGTTACTGTGGAGTTTAACTCATTTAGCATTTATTTTTCTAGGATAATTAGAATCCACCCAGCTCAAGATTATTCTTATTAAAAATATTAAACAAGGGAGATTATTTAAATGGAATTATTTACTTATTCCCTCTTTCTACCTTTCCAATAAATATCTTCTCATAATTAACAATTTTTCAATTCAGATCAGGAAGAAAGAAAACTGGTGTGAAAATCAGGCCCATGTTTGAAATGCTGTACTCTAATTCATATTGCAAGACTCCCCTCACATTCTCACCCCCAATAAAACAAATCCCTTGGAACCTGTATCCAAATCCCACTTTTTTTAATGGTACTAATTTCAGGAATGTTATCTTGTTCTGTTAAAAAAGCTCAAACGCTGATATACTGTGCCACAGAATCTCCATGCAAATACTCTAAATACCAGGCAGTTCAGCATTTCCATTGTTCGGAGCACATTGCTGTAATGCTTTTAGACATGCTTCCTCTCGGCATGTCCTTTTGTCTCTGCACATATGGAGGTTACTGAGAGGTCAGTTTAAATCCTTTAAAGATCTGATGATGCTTTCTAGAACACTTGAAAATTTTCACTTGGACTTATGCAGTGGATCAGGTTGCTTGCATTTGTTTTCCCAACCCCACACACATTTTTCTCATTTTAGTCCAGTCACAAAAGAACACTGGAAGAAAACAAGATCTTTGTTTTCACATTATTTATCTTGTCCTTCAGTGTAGTCCTTTCCTGAAATCTAAATCCTCTGTGATTTCAGTTTGTAGTATCACTCTCAGGCTCACCATAAGAAAACTAGGAATTCAGCAAGAATAAAGCAGGTGTTAGGCTAGAAAGAGCCCTTTCTCTGTGAAAGAAACATACTACCTTAGACTACAGACTCCAGAACAGTGAGCATCACTAAGAATGGCTCTCAGATGCTCAGATATAGACCTGAAACCTTGAATTGCAGAAGTGTGTTTTCCTGGGGAAATGCTAAGTAACTAAGTTGCGGTAATAGTGCCAGCACAATTGTCCTCCCCTGAAGCAGAGCTTTCTGCAACAAAGGTGTACAGGTAGTTCCCAGGAAATGGTACATTTTATTCTATCTTTTGCCAATGTGTCCACTTCTAATATTTGAAGCCATGAAACCACTTTAAAAAAAGAAAACAAAAACCCATGAACAAAAACCAGGAACAACCACAGAACTGCAGCTCTTGAGTACACATGTATAAACAACTCCACACTACGCTGCTACACTTGTTAAGAGACCAGCAAATACCTGTCACACACGTCATTTTCATGCAGCACACACTCATACAGGACTATTCCCCATCAAAACTAAACTGCCTTTCTGCAAATCATAAAGAAACCCATTGTATATTCTGAAGGCATTAATTGAGTCAAATATTATTCACAGCCTTAGCAACAAATTTGATGCAACCCTGATCCTTTCCTGTTCAGTTCTGTTCATATTTAAAAAAAACCCCAAACATCCCACACACAAGAAAAAAATTCAAGAGGAAGCCTTGAAGATACAGTATTGATCACCCTGTATTTGGGTATACATTTCAGCAAGCAGTTCTGAAGTACTCCTAGTTTCTCACATGTGTAAAGGCAACAGAGCCTAATACCTTCAAGTCAGCACAAAAAATACAGAAGCTCCCAGTTCCGAGTACTCCAGAGTTCAGTGAGGTCAAATGAGTCAAAATTTGAAATAAAGGTAAAAGCTCTTTCCATATTTATTTTTTTTTTTGCTAAATGTTTGAAACTAAAGAGTCTCACTAATGTTTTGGGATATTTGAAAAGTCCAATATAAGAGTGAATCTACATGTCCTACAGCAAAGAAGGAAGTCTCACATAGGTTGCTTGTTAACATTCAACAACTAGTCTGTTTCACATTATAAAATGTAATAAAAAACACACTTGGCCAACACAGTACTTGACTGTGCAGGAGGATGCAGATATAAAAGCTTCGTAGATTACAGAGCCAGGCAGCCCCATGTATTTTGCCCTTGATAGTAGAAGTGAAACAGGCCTCAGTAACACTAAGGACAGCACCCTGGATACCAGACAGAAACGGCCGGTGGGGTGAGTCCAGCCAGTGCGTGTGCCCAGCTGTACCCCAGCCTGGCTCTGGAATCACACTGACCAAAAAAAAAACCAAACATGACATGAAATGTTTGTCTCAGAGATGAGGAGAGAAATACAACCTTTATATCTAATAAAATAAAGGGACATAAATAAATGGTATTAAATTGCCTGTGTCAAAACCCTGAGGGCACTAATAAGCCATGACAGTTCTGACCCCTCTTCATGGGCTCCCTTCTACCCAGCCCACAGCCCAGGACCTCATGTCTGCCCTTGTCCCAGCAGTATTGCATCATGGCCAGTCTCCAGCTCCCCACAGCTCTGCCCTGCTCTGCCGTGGGCCCCACTGACCCATGCTCGCCCACCAGGGCCCATGTCCCAGACCATCCCCAGGAGATGCCTGATGCCTGGGGCTGGGACCACCCCTGTACCCCTCAGATGCCCCGATCCTGCCTGGTGCAAGGTCCCGTTTTTCTTTAATTATGAAATTAACAGACTGTTAACTCTGCTGCAACTTTGATGCTTAGTTGCCTATTTCAATGGCAATTTTGAAAGCAGTCCCTCTCCACTGCCTGGCAGGCAGTGCTGATGTGTCCTTTACAAAGCTGCCGACGCTGGCAGCAACCTGGGCTCTCCACAGACAGAAAATAATATTAATTGCTGGCTTCAGGAAAGACTCTGGGATAAAGGAAACTACAAAACACCTTATTAGCCTTGTCTTCTCCTTCACTCACAGTTTACCTTCAGGTTACGTCCCACAGATTAGCCCAATCTTGCTAATGGGCATAACAAGAGAAACTCTCCAACTGCACTCATCACTCTTCAACACAGCCGTACACTCTGCACTCACTAAAAGGCAGCAGGTCACCAGGGAAAGTCATTTTTCAAAGCTCCAATACAATTGGCATTTTTACTTTCAAGCAACCTCAGATAAGGGTTGCAGACTCCGTCAGGGAACTTCCTTTCTTCAATTTTTAATGCCTGCCCATTTCACGCATCCCGGGAGAGCGGGATATCTTATTCAGCATACAACAAATGGATGGGTTTGGGGAGAGGAGGGAATCAGGAGTCAGGCATCAGTTCTTCAAAATGGAAGTCTGAAGAAAGACAAAAGCTGTAAAGTCAAAAATCATAATTTCTAATCCACTCAAAACAATTCTCACCTCCTGCCATAAACAGCTTATTTGCCTATGTTAGTACACACCTTGAGCACAATTCAGTAAGATTTTTTTTCATCAAGCACAAAAACGCTGGAGATCCAGCAGTTCACACATGCACATATACATGCATGCACACACACAGACATTAAAAAAAACCCAAACAAACCAACCCAGATGTTTTTAAAATTAACAGCTATATATGTCCTAAACTTCTGCACTAGTGCTAAACTGATCCAGGTGTTAACACTGGGGTAAAAAAACAGATGCGACATTCTAAAGTGATTTAACGCGTTAAGCCATATGTCCAGCTTCAATATTGCTAATGGTCCCCATATGCTGAAAATGAACATCAGCATTTGAAGTAGAGAACATATTTTAAAGAAAAAGGAGAACTCCCAAATGTCCACAGAGGAAGCCATTGACCAGCCCTCTCTCACATAAAAAAGATAGGCAATGATGAACTGGCAACTCTCTGCTTGGAGGTTCTTCGTTGTTTTTCCTCAAGATCATTTTAGAATATTTTTCATTCACTGCTTCTTCATAAATAGCAATGGAAGAGCACCCTAGAGTATCTTTACAGTGGATCTTAACAAGTCATCTTAAGGATGCTTTCAAGATTATATGTTACTTGTATAGAAAACAAGCCTCAAAACCCATCCAGAGCCTACTTCTTGGAGTACAAACAGTTTCACATCCCCAGAACATACAGCAGCTGAGTCTGCCCTTCCAAACTACTTACTGGAAATTATCTGAGGCAGGTGTGAGATCACAAAGCAGGCAGGTAGAGCTTGTCATACTTCAGACAATACTCACATGTGCCCACACACTACAACTTACATAGTTTGTATTGAGAGAGTACTATCTAGTACATTGAGATGTCATAAGAAAGTATTAAACATAAGTACATGAAAACTCATTCATTTAAATGTTTAATTGTAGGCTCAGGGGAACCATTTACCATTCTCGTAGATTTCTGGCAGCAATTATATTGTACATGTTCTGTATTAAAGTTCATTCCTTCTCAACAGTTGTGCAAATGGAATTTATCTACAAATCCAGCAGGCAGTAAAGTTTTATCCATGCCACTTCTCAAAGAAAGATCTCAATATTGTGTATCAACTAGGGACACCTGCAGGAGACCAAATTCTGTGCATCCTCTGTTTCAAATTGCAGCTTTCAGCTTCTCCGAAGAACAAATTTTCATGGGTGAAACTCTAAGGAACAGCTAATAACTCAGCTGTTTTCAGATGGGAAATACTGGGTAACAACTACCTAACTGATATATATGATCCTGAATTGCTGGCCAGGCTATGAAAAATAGAACTATACATTACAAAAAAAGATTTTAAAAAAGCAATGAGATTCAAATAAGATTTTAGATTCAAGAAAAACATCACAAAAGAGAAACACGGTTGTAGTGAACTAGTGCCTAGTTATTTTTTGCCAATAGTATGGTCCTTTTCTAACTGTATAGAAATACCTGAACGCACCAAACTCTGAGCTGAAACACTGAAAGACAATATGTATTTTTAATATAATGTTCCTATCTCAAGCAACTGCTACTGAAAGCTATTAGCTGAATATGTAGTTAGCACAGGGCCTCATGAGAATGTATTAAAAAATGATAATTTTATTTATAGATTTTGGAATATTACAGCCCTGTAGCAGTAATTTCATAGTCAAATCAGTTTAGTACCAGAACAAACAGGAACGTCAAATAACAGGACTCTAAGTAGTGTTTTACTCATAAAGAAAGCTTTCTGGAGTGAGACTTTCCTGAATTAGATATAAGCAGAAGGGAAAGATACGTGAGTGAGAGAGTTGCAACTATACCCTCACAAGATTGTTACCACTGCCAAAAATTATGAAATGACAAACAACAAAATCACTAACAAAGGTTGTGGTCTTGTACCATACAGATTTTCTAAGATTTTCTAAGCTGCACAATGTCTTTTAATGGAACTGATCTTTTAAAATAAGCAGGATCAGTTTGCAGAATGTAACGTAAAATACAAAATCCAAGCAAGGTAACTTGTTCCTTCCTGATTTCCATGAATATTTCCATCTGCTGTGGCTTGACTTCTCCCACCAGGCTACAATTCAGCAGCTAATCAAGCTGCAGACTTCTAGACTTTATTCTTTCGCGACTGAATATGCAGGCTGTTCCTGAGAAGATGGAAGCTGAGGCAGTAGTTACGTGTAACACTGAATGCTGTTGGGCACTGCCTTAACTACAATGAAGTATGCTGCTCGTATCGATTTTCTTATTGACCAGAAGAGCTTTGAAAGCTTAAAGTAACTAAAGGTTCAAAACATTTTGGTTAGAAGAAGGTTGAGAAGGCCCGAAAAAAATCTTTTCCACCCAGAACATAAATATTTCAAAAGCTAACTCTAAAGGCTTTGAACTGTATCTTCCTCCATAGTATAAGCCTTGTTATTTCATGAGTGTGCTCCTCATATGCAGAAGGAATCTGACCTTGATTTTAACCCTAAATGTACCTCACTCACTCCCAGTTTAAGCATTACCCTGACATACCAAACACCAAAAGATGAACTCTACGAAATGTGAAACCCTAATTAATACAAACTGCCTGGCATAGCAATACTTGATTATTCATGCACAGGTAAAAACCACACACTGGAGGGGAGTGAGAGAAGTAATTAATATTTTCTGATGCTGAACAATGGGATACCATCAGCTTCCTCTTAGGAGGCAGCAGATAAAAACAGGGAGAAGGGCTTCTGTGTTTGTGTCTGCTCCCTGAGTTTCTTCACCCCAGCATGTATAGTAGGTCTAAGAAAAAACATTTCTTGAAAAAAATACTTGCATTCCTAAACCAGCAAGTGCTTTCTGTTGTTCTCACAGCTGTTTCATAAGGGGGCTTCTCTCCTGTCCACACCATACAACATGAAATTGCTTATGCTGTTCCTGTAGGACTTCAAGGTACTTCATATTTACCTGATAACATATTCTTTCAAGTACACATTCAAAGTTATTCTTCAAAATATTCTTCATTGCCAAACAACTGCCTGGCAATAACTCATGATTTGTTCATATATGTATAAACAAATCATGAAGGTTTTATATTTTTATATATATAAAAGTAATACTGGCTTCTGAAGCATGGCCAGAATTCATAGTTGGAACCTTTGCTGCCCTTTTCAAATCTATTTTAGATGATAAAAATGGGCCCAGCAGGCCTTATTAGATTTACTGTCCTGCAGTAGAACATGGCACTACACTATTTCTCTTCCCCACTTTCCTTTGAAAAAATAAAACATAAATAATTTTTGCCATTTCACCATACAGAAACTCACAACACTACAAGAGCAGACATTTTAGGGCTTGAATACAGCAGTTGGAGTGGATGTGTTGAGTTTCTTAAAAAAATTAACAATACAGATATTAAACAACTTTTTTTTGACAAGCCACCTTCTGAATATACTTAAAGTCTTTCCAAAACACACAGTTTAAGCCTTTATGTGAAAATGGAGGTACACATACTGTACCACTACAGAAGATTTATCAGTCATACATGAGTCCCATGACTATCCACTTCTCTGTTCTTTTCAATACATGGCAGACTATACTGAGACAAAAAGCTTAGTAATTTAATTTTTGAAAAATTACTCTTTTTTTCTTCATTCAGTCTATTTTTTGACACAGCAGTTTCAGAGAGATCAAGAAGATTGTGCATAATTATGCCGAAACACACGCCTCTTGTGCACTCTAAATTTAAAGCCTGAAAGAATTTTTAGGCAGCAGTGTGACTGTTACTTGCAGTGTAGCATAGCAGATAATACCCAGGAAAATGTACACATACAAACATAGAAATAATGAGTAGAGGAGAAACTTCTGAACCACAACTTAGCATACAGACACTCTGCTTTTTATATTTGGGGGTGGGGAGGAAAAAGAATAGCATTGAGTTATTTTTTGCAAGTTCCTTTCTTCAAGCCCTTTATTTAAGCACCAAAAAACCCCTTCATTAACCAAGGTCTGGCCTAAACTTGGAGTTTTACTGGTTTAACTGAAAGGTGTTATTCTAAATCTATTTAGTAAAAACAATTTGGTGTATGCATATTCACAGAGGTCAATTTAACCTTTATACTGGCTTTAGAACTCACTGGAGAAGTGTTCTCAACTGGGAAGAGAAAAAAACAAACAACAACAACAAAAACCTCCAAACAATCCCAGACCCAGCTATCGTTGGTCACCTTCATGTTTTTCACTGTAAGAATCAAGTGATTTCAGACCCACCCTGGCTTTCATTATTCACTAAACTGCCAAGCACAGACCCTGCCATGCTACAAACCTATCAGCTGTGGAACTGGTGCCCACCCAAAATTCTCCTGTCTCCAAAAAGTCTCCTCTCCCCTCCCTTCAGCCTCACCATAAGAAGCGTAACTGCATACAACTAACATTCTGACACATGCCAGTTGTACATCTCATCACTTTTCCTACCCAAGGGATATCATGCTAGCAGATTTGTGGGTTTGGGTTTGTTTTGGGGGTGGGGTTGTGGGTTTTGGGTTTGGTTTTTTTTTAAAGTAATATTGTACAGAATAAGCATTTTCCATCTACTTTAAGCACATTTTGGTAACTTACAAATATTTATGCTGCGGCCTTAAAAACTGTTTTGTATGAAACTAGAGCACTTGGGTATCTTTGTTCTTGTACTACTGCCCATTTTTAGTATAACTGTCCTCAAAATTTCCCTAGTTACATACAGAAAAGATTGTCCACAAATATATTGATATACTACAAAAGTAGTTAATGCTTAAAATTTTTCTTTCTTGAAATCAATCTAGTCTAAGGAACCAAGCAGGTGCCACTGGTCTCCAAAATTACTATATTACTACCTGCCTAGTCTTGTTTACCAACTTCTCTGATGTGCAGTCACAGGTGATTGTGGTCATAATGCTATTTATAGCCATCTGCTTAATAAAATTAGGAGGGCAAGGGAATCATTCTTCCCAAGGATAAAAAAAACCCCCAGCTTATTCTGAGTCGAGTCCTGCTACACAGCCATGAACCAAAGACAACGTACCTCCACTTCAGTGAGACAGTCTGAGGAAACACAAAACAGCACGAGTGTAACTTGATAGAAAAAGCTGCAAGAAATGTTAAGCATACTTGAGGCTTACATTTCTCTGTGATGATAGCTTACTCACCAGTGAATCAACCAAAATATTTAAACTACCTTCTCCGAGGATTCCCAATTAAAAATTAGTGCAGCACTTTTCCTTCTCAGATCCCTGTTAAGCAAAATTCCTACAGAATACATAGAGGGGCTAAAATCTGTCTAGAAAGCAGTTGCAATGGGCAGAGTTAGACTTTATCCTCAGGCCTTGCCACACGTGTCAGATAAATTATTGGAAGCCTTTTTATATCTATTAAAAATAACTAAGCTTAATAAAAAAAAAAAGAAAAAGAAACTCACTCCAGACTTATGCCAAAACCAATTTCTTTGAAATCAAAATTCTACTAAAAAAGTAAAACCATCCAGAAGTTTAAAAACAATATTTGGTCCCACAAAGACATGTAATGACTTCTAGTCAATAGAGTGACTGTTCAACATAGTCCTGAATGAATGAATTATGCTCTTTCCATCTCACCAACTTCTTTACAGGACCACTGTGGGATGTCCTCCATAAATGTACTTTAATAGAGCAGACTGGCACCCACTCATTTGGAAGGTGTTGATCCTAATGAAAAAGGTATAAATTAATTCTACTGATTTGTTTCATCTTTGTGCCTCAATAGCTGTGCAGGGACCCATCAGAATAAACCATTTTGTGGCATGCCACAGCAATCATGAAACACTAGAAATTCACACCATAGCAGTGTTTAAAATAAAACTTATTTTCTCCTAATTCTTTGGTTACGAGCACCCAGGTAGTAGGCAACAGTTTGGGAATGACATCAAAAGGACTAATTACAGTTATTTTGTAAAAGAAAATATGAGCTTTTTAGTTGGCATTATATGCAAGTCTGCAGCAAGCAAACTCTTGAGGATTTTACTGGATGCTGTCAAAGACTGAGCTGAAAAGCCAGGACATGACAAATTACTTGAACTATGTTATCAGAACACACAGGAACAGGTTCTGGTTTCTGCTACATTAGCGCCAATCCACATTAATATTGGAATAACCTCCAATTTATGTCACTGAAACCAGTAGGGTTTTGTAATCAACTGCAACTGGTGCAAGCTTTTATAGTCTTTCCGTAGACTTTTTAGACTTTGAAGCATAAAAAGAAAACAACCAGAAACCATTCCTTTCTATGGCTTAGAGCAGCTGTTGGGAGGCAGGCAGTAAGTAAAAAGTATCTCAGATGGCAGTGCAGGTAAACTGAAGCCATTCCCAGAACCACATACCTGATCGGCCTTCCTGAGGGTACCACTACAGCTAAGTCCAGCCAAGCTGAACTACGAAAAGCAGCTAGTGTTGAACTGAAACAGTGCCAGATTTTCAAGTCCCTCCAATGCTACACTAGCCAACCACTCGCCCTTTTCTCCACTAGTGATTTGCATGCCATTTTATTTTATTTTTTTCTAAGCAGGTTTGAATTTCCTAGGAAGTATCCTTCTAAAAAATTACAGTCTGAAGATCTACTGGAAGATCAAACCAGCATTTAACTTAACTTCCCTAGTGTAACATTTAAGTCCAGCCTTGACAGCAGCACAACGGAGAACTGCATTTTTCTTGGTAGATGAGGAACCAGAGTGCTGCAAAAGGTTATGGTATTTCGTAAGTCTGGCCTTTAGACAATGACAGCTGTAAGTTTGACCTAAGGAGACCTATACAGGTAAGCTGATCAAACACAAAGCTTTATGAAAATTACTGAAAACTTTTAAAAAGTGAACAGTTTGCTTCTTTCAGTGGTCTGGATCAAACACAGTAATGGTTTGTGGGGAAAGAATTCATGTGTAATATTTTATTAAGACAGAAGTTGTAAATCATGTCTCAAAATTCCAGCACTGCTAATGGACAATGACAATTTTGCCTTCACTGCTCAAAGGTGGAAGATTGGTTAAGATTACAGTAAGAAGAAATGTCAAACATGGAGGGCAAGGGGGGAGAAGTCACTTGTAGCTTAGGAGAAGCACACGCAACTCAGTGTGACGGTGACCCAAAGGAACCAGGGAACAGATTTGCCTGGAGAGGTCAGTTGGCCATTCCAGACTTCAGAAAAACGGGCACTGCAGTGCTGCATTTGTTGACAAGGCAAATATATTCCCTTCAAATATCTCAGCCTCTCACATAAGGATGGAAGAAATACAGAATTTTACCATGGAGGGAAGAAATTTCAACTTCACATGTCTAAGCTTGAACAAAGTCTCTTTTTTACTAGGGATCTACATGTGCTTTATATATATTATTTAAGAAAGAGTATTGTAACGCTCTACCTTTTTTTTTTTTCCTCTCTCCCCAAAGAGCAACAGTCCATTTGAATCTTCACATAAACTACAGCACATACCTATTACCTACAAAGCTGGGGAAGGTTACTTCTTCAGTGTTCAGGCTCCCTCATTGCTGTCTCTTACAGCATTACAAGCCACTGAGGGTTTAATGAAGAAAATTATAGTTTACCAGACCATATAAAACCGCAGGATGTATTTATTTCTGCATAATAAAACCAACCTAGAGTAACATAAGGAGTAAGCAGTTTCCGTTGCCCGAGACTTGCTTCTTTTTCTAGGGCTCTACATTGATCTCACTACAAAGTAATCGGGACTTCAAGATTTATGTCTCGCCGCAGGAGATTAGTTGTTTGGAATAATACTATGCTGTGTATGCATCATAAATTCCCCATGTTCCTAAGATGTTGTGGTATGCAGAAACTGAAAACTGAATTATGACATATAGCCAATAAATACAGCTATCCAACCCACTCATCCCATCTACTACGACAATGCAGCGCTGATGGCATATGAAGATTTCGGTGTGGACTGCCGTGTTCTTTTGATGAAATTTGATGAAATACTGAGATAGTTCAGATACTGCTAACCAACTGTTGTAGGGGAACATACCCAGATGTTGCACGTAATCAGCCATACATACCTCATTCAAATCAACTTTGTCACCCCCTCTAACTCCTTCTCGATTCTCATCTTATAGGATAAAAGCCTGTAAAAATCACTATATTACAGAGGCAGCTCCTGGCTCATGAGAGGCACGGGGAGCCCACAGGAAACCCAAAACCTCATATTTTCAAACTCGCTGGGAGTTGGAAGTCGCACTCCTGGAAACTGGGCTGAGTGTGACTGGGAACTGCAGCAGTGCTGACTACAAGAATCATTTCTCATGAAGACATTCAACTTGAATCTCAAGCTTACA
This sequence comes from Zapornia atra, assembly GCA_013400835.1. Taxonomy (NCBI): domain Eukaryota; kingdom Metazoa; phylum Chordata; class Aves; order Gruiformes; family Rallidae; genus Zapornia; species Zapornia atra. The sequence continues at coordinate 92,172 of VZTU01007774.1, read as the reverse complement.
GTGAACACTTAACCATCAGCTACTGAGAAAGATAAAAAAAGTCTTTCTAGGGACACAAGCTGCTGTTATTTTAATGTTAGAGACCAACAAAACAGAAGAAAATTTTAAATTAAAGGTCACTTCTGTGGGCTGATATTCTGCAATTTTATGTAGAAATCAAGCCAGGTGACTTATTTCCAATAGCTATGAAAATAATAAAATTGGTTTCAATGACCTCAGAGATATATATATGCTTATTTGTGGTTGTGGCCCTAGGCAACCCTGAAATCAGCCATTCCATTAAGTCAGAAGCATGGCACACAGCCAAGCTCCTGTAAGAGTTAAAGGTCTTGCACATACTTTCTGTGTGCGTTTATTTGAATAGAATGGTGACTTTGGGTTTTGGGCCACCCATCATTTATAGACCTCCCATAATATTTAAGGGAACTGTTCAGCCGAATCTCAGCCTACACCAGTCAGCCTTGGGATACAAGATGTAAAAGCATAAAAAAAATGAAGCAAAGGGAGAAAAACCCCATCAAAACTGTTTATATGGAGATATTTTAGTGTATATTTTCCTCTACAGATGAGTCATGCAATATTTTGGGTGCAGTTTAATTACAAGAATAAGATAAAGAACTTAAATGCTGTTTCAAAGCCAAAAGAAATACACACTAGAACACAAACTGTCCATTGTAATAAAGTAAGAAATAATGGTGACAATTATCAGAAAACAAAGAAAGAACTTCAGGTCACTACACCATAAAATACATTTTTTTTTGACAAACAAATAAAGAATCTCTTTTCCCCTTTCTTCTCCAGGGTCACAGTAAAAAGCTGTAACAGCTAACTCGTATAATCATGAACACCACAATGATTTGTGGACATTAGAAACAAATTCTGATTTGAACATTCACAAATAACTGGCAATTTCCAGTAGTCTTAAGAGCACCCTGCTACTACATAAGCAAACAATCAAGTTTCTCAATCTGGGCTCCAGAGCTGCAAAAGTAACCACCAGCAACAGTTTCATTCAGAAGCTTCAAACTTCTTTTTTTTTTTCAATTGAGGGGAGTTTCCATGATACAAGACGACATAGGTGCATTCTACTTCTACCTGTACAGCTGAGCTCTCTCAAATAAAAAAAAATCACAAAGAACAAATGCTACACCTAATGATTAGCAGGGGAAAAGGAGTCAAACTAGCTAGTGATGTACTTATTGCTCTGTTTTCTTCAGTGATACTGCTTTTTACCCATAAAAGGTCTCTCTTCAAGGACAGCAAGTGTTGAATTGATGCAGATACAGAGAACAAAGTTTTACAGATTCACTGGTATTAGTCATCCTGATCCATCCCAGAATTCATGGCCCCATCTCTGTATTTTAGACTGCAAACACAGAACAAAAGAAAGCAGCAAACAAAATGTTCTAATACAGGCTGGCAGGTACCAGTTTCAGCAGAACCAGTTCCAGCCTGGTCAACTACCATTCTGAACAGTGGTAAATTAAACAAGTGTGTATCTATGTACACCACAATTGCTATTTCAGTGCTAATGTCTAAAGCTTTATGTTAGGCTCCTGCTACAGAAAAGGTTACAATAGCATGACTGCTCACTGAATGCCAAGGCAAGAATCCAGTGCACCTCTCAGCAATAACAAAAAACAATTAATAAAACAAAACTATTATTTATTTGTAGATTTACACACACACCCCTGAAGTGCTCATGTCTTTATAGCCTTAAAGAAAGGAAAGCATTGCCAAGAACAGCAGAAACACTGAGTTCTGCCACTCCACCTTTCCTGGCACCCAAAAGTTTGCTAAAAGAAAATGGTTTCTCCAAACTAAATTTTACACCAAATGGACTAACTCAAAGGAAAGCTGTTTGTTAGAAAAAAGGTAAAGGCAACACATCCCACCAGTTAGAAGCCTGTATCTGAATTAATCCTGAAAAGTAAAAATGAATAGAAATACACAAAAATGATTAGGTTGCATACATAAAGATTTTAAAGGCCAGCTCAGCTTAAAAAGGAAAGGTTTAAAAAGGAAAAAAGAAAAAAAAAAAATCTAACCAAACCTACAGTAGTGTATCCACTGCATAAGGCTGAGGTAATAGGTACCGCAGCTTGCAGCCTACCTGCCAATTCATCGTGTTCTCTTCTTGAAACTAGCTAGAAAAAGTAGTCTGCAGATACGTCATTCCGGTACAACACCCCACTGTGCTGGTGACACAAGGCTTCCTTCCCACCAGGCATGTTTTGTCTTTGTGGAATTAACTTGAAGCCGGGAACAACAACCCACCCCTTCCTCTTGGTATTTATTCCATGGCTTCTTACGGTCTGAAGGATGCTGATGTCTCTTGGATACGTTCTTGTAATTTTTCAGAACTTATTTTAGATGCTGTGTAATGACTTTTAAACTGAAGTTGCATGGTGATGTTTTTCAAGCTCAACTGATTAAAGCTTGTTTAATGGATCTTGAAGAAAATATATTATTCACCTTAATGAGAATTTATGCAAATCACTGCCACTAGCTTCTGCAGAAAACCTTTTCAATTAATTATAATTAGGCTTTTTAGTGTTAGGCTTCTGGGTTTTTTTTCCCCTACTAGGAAATTATAAACATGGATCTCTTTTTTCAATTGTGGGAAATGAAAAACTCTGTTGGTGTGATGCACAGACTCCCATACAAATGGACTTGTAAAGTGCAGAGCCCTTTTCATCCATGCCATTCAGATGAGGTCTAAGTATGTACTCCCAGATATACGCAATTGGAAAAGATGACAAAAGAAAGTTGGTCATTGGTGTTGCTACATACATAAATGACTCCTTACTTTTAGGAGAGGGATATAGGAAAAATAAATGCTCAAATATTGGGATGCCCCACCAACACTTCTGAAACTCTCAGAAATACAGAAAAATCTCCTTCTAAATATATTGTACAAGCATTCCTTCTACATATTTTGTGGGTATTTCAGTACCTTGCCTACTTAGTATGAATCAAAAAAAAAGTAGTACTTAAGTAGATAAACTGTTCTTTGAATACAGCCAGAAATATTCCAGTATAGAAGTTGCAACAGCTCAGAAAGAACAATGCACTTACCAGTAATAACGTTTCAACTGTTTTTACAGGTATGGACTTAGAGTGAAGAAGATGATGCAAAGTTCTATATAGCAAAGATGAAGAAGGTCAGAGGTTATTATAACAGATTGGATCACATATTAAGAAGCTCCTCTTCTAAAAGTGAAATCCTCATTGAGTTGCAACTTATTTCATAAAACCAGGTGCTTTTAGTTCTTCTGAACAATGAGCTACCTTGCACCACATCAGAACCATTTTATCAGCTGAGGACAGGGAGAGAAAGCAGGAGAAGATTTTTTGTTACAGTCTTTCCAATGGAGAGTCTTAATTTTGGAAGAGAGCACAAATGCAATGAATCTCGCATGTTCCCACCTGGCTGGACTGGGGCAGAACCCAATCACTGCTTAGTTCCCACCATCTTCCTTCAACAATGAAATCCCATCCCTGATCCCAGAACTAATCCTGAGTCACGCAAACCTCATCCATTCCCTTCATCAGTCACGATTAATTTGGGAAGAGAAGGAAAGAAAAGATGGGAAGGAACCATGAGTTTCTTACCAAGAATTGCAAGTCAGAGAAGCCAGTTTCTGTTTGCCCCGACTTCTCCCACAGAGCTGCTGAATTCCTGTCCTAGAATCTGTGTTATGACACAATCCAATCCAAGATGCTGAGTTACAACAGCATCTCTCTTTAAAAGCAGTCTAACACACCTTTTGTTGTTCTTGCCCTTCTGTTAGGATTCCCCATCACAAAGCCCAACAGAGACAGAAATTAGGTAAAAACAAATTACTGCCTCGAGCAACCCATGTTCTACAAACTCACAGGTACCCTTTGATGACAACTCTCTTTATGTCCCATTTTCAGGTCCTCAGGCATGGCCTGTTCTTTGCTATGAAATGGAAGTTCTAATCCACGCATGGCTGCAATCATAGCTCCTATTCATAAAACAGACAAATTCCTAATTGGACATAGATATATTCCCTCCTCTGTCACAGTTGTTTAATCACATGTCATTTAACCAGAAATGAAAGTGCTCTTCCTCTTGGAAAAGCAAATGTGAAAATGACTCTTTGGTTCCAGGCTTACAGACTTCTAATCCAGATCAAATGCACTCACAACAACAAAAAAGAAGTTACCACTCTCCAACTGTTAGCTCCACAAAATCAACCAGGGATCTGCAAATGAAGCTATTGCACTCTGATGCTTGTATTGCAGTGACTTAAGAGGAGGACAAGTTTGGTGGGCTAATTCCAACTACAGCGCCATTTTATATAGCGCAGTGGCAAACATTAAAGATCTCAACAAGGCATGTAAAGGAACATCTACTGCACCCAACACAGTAACAGCCAAAATCAATATGCAGGACAACCATCTTGTGCTGAACGTAAAAATAAAGAGTAAGGTTTCGGAGCAGGAAGCAAATTCATGAGAAATTAAAAGGCAAAGCAGAATATTAAAGAGCCACATAAACAAGGTGAAATGGCGCCATGCTTTTAATTTGTGGGTAGAATTTGACACCTGGAAGTTCATTAGTGATTCTCTAGGTGATGGATGAACCGTTCAGCTATTCGTGACTGTACCTGCTCTGCAGAGCTAGCAGTAGTAAAACTGACATAATAGCCAGAATCACAGAGAACTCCACTTTTAAATATCCTCGGTACTAGGATGTGGTTTGTTTTTTAAGGAGCCACTTAGCCCTTTTGGAGGCACAGTGAAATGACAGAAATCATCTTCTGAACTTCAATATTCACTGCCAAGGGGATATTATGATGCAAACTCACATCTCCTTTTGCCATTAACACTGTTCAATCTGTCAACTTGTTTCTAAAAGAGATCTTGCCTTACTGAAAAAAAAATAACTTAAATGCATCTGTTGGGGGGTTTGTTGCTGTTTGTTTGGTTTTTTGTTTGTTTGGTTTTTTATTCCAAACAAATAAAATACCCATCAATATCTCAGTTATGACTTCTAGGGAGAGGTATGATAACTTAACAGCTACTGGAAACTAATGGACTTCAGAAGTCTAACTGATTACACTTCCCAGAGATCTTTAGCTCACAGGATAAAGTGGCAAGTATAAATAAAAACGCAGGCATTCCAAGACAAATATTCCTGCAAATAAACAGTTCTATATGAATGATAGCTTTCTTTTTTTAAGAGTCATCTAACCAAAGAAAGATAATCTAAATTAAGATAATTACAGCAGCAGCAGGAATCTTCCAGTCAGTAACATTTTTCTATTATAAGCGATGCTTTCACACACAACATCCAATACTATAATGGCACAAACTGGCTTTCAGCACTGTAATTTTGAGAATTACAGTTTCAGAGCCTTAAGTATTTTGCTTCTGTAAGACTTCTGCTCTAAGTAGCCAAACCTTTTAACAGTTCTGCTGTTCTAGAGCATATTAGAAGACATTTTCCCCTTCCTCCTGCTTTTTTTAATGGTNGGAGTGTGTATGAAATCACACAATTAATGCAATTACCTCCCCCTGCTGAAGAAATTAAATTTCAATACAAATCCATTAAGCTGTCTAAATATATGTCAGTTCTTGTCTGAAATAACAGTTCCATCCAATTAATGTTTTGGACATTTTTGGGGGTTTTTTGATATTTTTTTTTTTATATGACTGACTTGTAAAAGAAAGTTTCCACCTCCCTTTTTCAGCTTTGATTACCCCACTGAGTGAAATTAGCTAGTCTAAAAGAAAAGCCACACACATGCATGGAGCCACAGACACACACACACTTCTTTCCCTGAGCATGATTTCCCTATTTCGCTGCTCTGCATAAGCCCTTAAGTTCTGATGGCTCTCAGGAACCTAAAACTTACTTTTGAGATGGGTAAAATTACATAAAGTGTCAGAAGATGCCTTTATGCCCTTTTCCTCCCTTGCAAAATTATTCATAAAAAATTATTAATAAACTTCCTTTTAATCAACAAAATGATGCTACACTTCATTGCTTGCCTGTATACCTTTAGAAACCCAGGAGGAAGTGGCTGTAAGAGTCACAGGCGAGCTTGGAAGGAAAAGAAATTACGTGTTGGAAAATCTTCCCCTGATAAATTACACAATGACTTCCTCAGCCCAAGAGGTCGGAAATAAATCTAAACAAAACGTACCGGTATGTAACTGCCTTTGATCTTCACCTCTATTATCATGTTGCTCTGCAGAGTTACCAGGTATGGAAACATTTTTAATATTTATAGAAAAGTCTTCATTTCAGAAAGAGAATATTTTAAGAGTAAGGGCCAGACTACTTGAAGGTAAATGTTGGACATAGGTTTTCATTTCCACAACTAAAACAGAGGCAGTCCCTCCCCTTCCCCCTGCCTTACTTTTCTTTCCTCATTTTTTTTTCCTTAAACTTCTTCATTTTACCTTACTCTGTGCTAGTGGTTGATTTATGGACAAATTAAAGTGGGATATGGGCAGGTTATTTTAATCTAGAAATTAGTCAGTTTACAGGAAAACAATGGTTTTTCCTTGTTGATAGTTGGCGTGAGTAATAGAGGTACTTTCCTCTCATCAAGTGTTGATTTACAATTCAGTGTCTCTTAGGAACTTAACCACTCTATTAAGCAAGCAATCCAAATTTCAAATGATCTACACTTTTCAATAATGTCAGCTTTCAGTAATCTGGCTAAGAATTTCTTCAAGCCAAATTCTGAAATCTTGCTCCTAAACACGCATCTTGCATCCTAAACACCCTTCCCAATCTGACTGTGAGCTGTTGTGAATATGCACCCTTCTATTTTTTTCTGATTAGATCAACATGTCTGTCATCAAGTGCCTTGTTGCTTTAAGTTGTTTGGGGTTTTTTTAATGTATGTATGACCTTCAAACCTCTCAATGTCCCTCTCTATGTACTACAAACCCATTAAATTTATTTGTGGAAAAAAAACCCAGCATAGTTTAGGGACAAAAGCAAAGAAGCATGCAATTGCTTCTTTTATACTACTGTCCCATTTTATGCCTGGGATGGCCAAGAGTCGTAGGAGCAACCAGAGTCATCTACTGTTCTGCAAAATTAAAAGTTAGATCTAGTGAATTAGATTTACTTAAACTTGGTTTAATGTAGAATGTCCTTGTTCGGTTATTTTGTTATACCCTTGTGTGGACATTCTTGGTACTGCTGAAGAGTGTTTAGCCAGCAAATTTCTCACCTACAGTACTGTACAGGGGTGTTTTGAAAATTAATGTTAATACAGCATTTCAGTAGTGTAAAATACTGTGTGAATATAAAGGCATTTGGTTAATGTTAATAAGAGAAGTTTAGTTAAATCCCCATTTACCATACTGAATGTAAGCATTTTATATTTTTGAAGTTCACAGACTGTCTATAAAAAGCCTGACAAACACTTAACAGGCAGTGAACAAAACACTAAAAGCACAGACAGCCTCAACTTGTCATTTCTATAATCGATTTTGAATGAAGTCAACTCAGAGCAATCATCTCACAGGAAGCCCACATGAAATCACAGTTCCCACATGAAAGGGCAAGGAGCCTGAGTGCCTTTCCTGCTGCCGTGACCTGAAAGCCACAGAGGGCAATGAGATTGCTTTAACTGCTGTGAACTTTGAATCAGGTTGTAAAGGTCAGCAATGATTAGCTGAGAAACAAAAAAAGCTAGCATCTTTGTTACCCAAAAAAATTCATTGCAGTAGAAAAGGCATAGACAAAACACAGCTCCCATAACAGCTACTTGGTATCTTCTTCCTGCCTATCCCCAGTTTATGTACAACATGATTTATATATGTATTTTTTTTTGTCTTCACACCGTGCTGCTAAAACTTCTGGGCTTTCATGTGTGAAAGGTCACCCAGCAGCACTGCGCCTACCCTGCTGTACACGACCTACATAGCCTTTATCATCAACATGAGAAATAGACTCCCTTTATCCATAATCAAATCAAGAACAGAATTGAGTTAATCAACCTTGCATTAAACAGTACAGTTAGAGAAGATCACCACCTCTGGACAGCACTGCCAATTCTTCAATAAAAGAAATGGCTCCGGCCAAAAGGACCAACACTGGGCACTACACACACTGTCCCATCTGCTTGTCAGCAGCCCTCCCCTTGGCCGTGCTTCTCAACAAAGACAGGTTAAAAACCAACACTCTACCCTCTGCACTATTTATGCAAGTAATTTTTTGTCACCCTCTAGCAGGACAGTTTATTCCATTCCAATACTAAACAGCCTTCATTAAAATTTACACCACCTACTAAGACCAGGTGAACTGAAGAACAGGCACCTGAAGGTAACCACTTTGCTGGAGCAACAAGGGGAAAACTCACACTGATTCCAATGTAACTAAAGAGGCCTGAAAATATCTGGTTTGTTCTATATATGTATACTAAACATAGAGGTATCACGCATCTTTGTCATCCTATTTCCCGCAGGGAAATCAGTAAATGTACTGTTAGGCTCCAAGGAAACATACCTATATTTAAATCTCTCCCAGCTGGGTAACAATGAGTTCCATTGAACGAGATGGTCAGAAGCCACGCTAAACAGTTCACACTTACACATCACCCTTAAAAAATAATTATACCTTATATATGCGTTCATACAATCAGTAGGATATTGGTGCAGTTCTCTTTGCTACCTCTTCCAGACTACACAAATAGACCCTTTAACACCCTGCAGAAGTTGATACATTTCAGAGTTCAAACGTCTGGTGTTACTACAGCAATGCCAAAGTTTGATGCAACATGCACAAGAAAAGGGTTCCTGGCATTCACATTTCACTTAAATCTCTAGTTCCAGATGCTTGGCTTCAACAGCAACGTTAAGGGAGTCATGACTTCATTTCAGAACATCATTTCTGTTCTTAAGACTTTAGGAGCAACTTTCACCACTAGTGAGTTTTACATTCATAAGCGGCAATAGCGGTCAGTCAGATGTTGGTTTAGGGGCCTGTACCTAAAAAGACATCTGAACGCAGGCTGGAGTCCTGCCATCACTACTCAGGAAGGCCATGCACACCGCTGTCTTTTCCCAATAGTAACATCATTTATGCACCTGATCTCTACAGGCCAAGCCCACTACTTCTGATGGGTCCCATTTTACTGGCACCTCCAAGTCCCCGGTGTCTTCTCACATTTACCTCCAAATCATAGTCTATCAAAAGGAACACTGTTAACCATAGCCAGGACAGAGGGCCAAAAATGGCAAATAACAGCACTGAACACAGCCAGATTAATTTTCAGAGTAAAAGTTCCCTTAAAAATGGATGCATAAAGTAGATTGAGAATATGGAGTGATTCCCATATCTTAATGGCAATTAGACCACTACTAGAATACTACAGCTAAACTACCTCCCACAATACTCCATTACTTGATTGCTTTTCGCTGTCATTCCACACACACAATTAAAAAAATAAAATTAAATGCTTGAGAAACGTAAGATAGTTGAATCAGAAAAGCTAGGTGTTCAGTGATAAGGCCTTTCTTTGATGCTATGCTAGAAGTAATTTGAATTTACAATGTCATTTTTTAAAATCATGCTTTAAAAAAAACCTCTAGGGAGACCCTGCATTTTAATGCAAATATTTTAATTAAAGTTGGTTGAGTCATTGCTACTATTTTGACAGTAGCAATAGTTTAACACATCTCAGCCCCAGGCTTTTTGCAAGGCCTGCCCTGAAGAAAGGCATCAAAAAGCTTTAGAGCCTTTTACTGAAGCAGTTTACCTACACACAGCCAACGCCAACAACTTCACCCCCAGTCTCCTTTTAAAAATGTCAACAACTGGCATGGAATAAAGCAGCAAGCAACCAGAGGGGACAAATAAAAGCCCTGTGAGTTACGGACAGAAAGAGCAACATGGACAATACTTTTATCACACAACCTTATGTTACTCCTCCTTTCCTCTGTAATTCAGATCTTCAGGGTTCATGATTGACAAGAATCAAATCCTGAGACCAAAAATACAATAAATTTATTAGCAGCAACAACATGAAAAAAGTTACCATGATTCCTTCAAATATCTAATCACAAAGATGAGCCTCGAGGCAGACTTCCTCACTTTGAGCCAGATATTATTAATTAAGGTTCTGTGATGAACAGCACAACTATCTAATTTATTGCTGGTTTGCTGCTTAAATAATGCGTGCTGTACATTTTGTAGGAGAGATGGGTAATAAGGTTGTCTCAACATCAGCTGGTTGCTGCAGCTCCAGGTCACATTGAACTATTGGGAAAAGCAGGAAATTATGTTTCCACATTCCAAAGACCAAGAGATGCCTTCCAGACCGGAAGAGCCTTTCAAGCTAGCTTCGCCAAACATTTTCTCTGTGGTCTAATGAAACACAGCTTTGAGGATCAGTACCCATCAGTGCTATCTGTCATGCTCACCTCAAGCCGAGGAGCTGCAGCTCTACCCTTGGTGGTATCACATAACTCAAGATTACCAGAATTTTAACATCTATTTAAATCATCTAAATACACAAAGAAATTATTTAGAATCTAACTTTTTAAACTTATTTAGATATAAATTCTTCATCTGTAGAAGAATGACAACAAGATTATTTACTGTGTTATAGGGATGAATATTACCAAGAGGATCTCAAATGCTACAGTGATGTGGGTACACACAGGCTGTTAATGGAGAACTCTGTTTAAAGCATAAGAAGTAAAATAAAGGCAGAACAAGCACTAAGTTTTCTTGACAAATGAAAATAATTATAAATAGTCCTACCTCCTCCCTTTTTCCTTTATATATTTTCTTTGGAAGACATTAGTTTGATGGAATGGAGAGGGATTACATCACTAGTGGGAAGGGTACGAATAATATCACTAAGACACTATACATTTTTCTCTATCTGAAAAGAAAAATAGCAGCTCAGCTTTTGGGCCTCCACTTGAGCTCTGCGCTGAAGGCACTCATCACTGTAAAAGATCCCATTGGGGATTTTTTCTTCCTTATGTTGTGGGTGGAGGGGAATAAAATTCTACTTATTACCTAAGCAAACATAATAGTCCTAGAAGAAAAATATTAGGTGTTAATGTTTTCGTTGAACAACCTTTCAGGGCAGTAAAACTGAAAGGATATGTAAAAGAGCTTTGAAGATTTAAATGAAAGTGCGTATCTGGATCTTGCTTCACTGATGGAAATGGGATTTTGACAATTAATTAGCTTCAGAAAGATCTGGATTTATCTGAATAGCCTAGTAGTATGAAAAATGAAAGTTCAGCAATGAATCAGTTAGCTTTGCAAACAATCATGTTTCATGCCAAATTCTCCTTTCAAAGACTCCCTGTCTCCTCACAGCACATGAAGTAGGTTATAGACTTTAAAAATACCATATATAATGCAAGAGTTGTTGCTCTGTCCTTACAATTAGGAACAACACAATAGCAAAATACCAGTATTTTGCACATGATTTTCTTTAAACTGGTTTACTTGATAGAAGCTTGGAAGTGGTCACTGCTGAGCAACTATGTCCAGTGCTTGCCTGTATATACACAAGTCCTGTACATACAGAAGAATTCTTTATTCACACCTTATTAGTAAATACTGAGCTGTACATAACCTAGAATACAAAAACATCACCTTTATTGTTAGAAAAAAAATCTTATTTGCCATCTAGAATGTTCATGTTTCATCACTTACATGAAATAACTTAAGTCTGCAATTACTAACCCAAGATTTTTATGGGAGCCCAAGTGAGACAGTACACAAAAATCTTTTTAAGCATGAAACAAGGCGCCTGCATTTTTCATGAAGTTTAAAGACTGTCTGTGGAAAGCAGCAGGTGGAGGAATGCAAAGGCTTTCCAGTCATCAAAATTAAATGTACTGAAAGCAATAGAGTGCGTGCAGCTAACAACCTATCCTCATGATCTGCATTTGTAAGCCGAAGCGATCACTACTAGCTCCCTTAATTTCTCACAATTCTTTGAGCTAATCAGCCCAAATTATGCCTGTAACTCTTCTGAAAATTCCTGCTTTGTTTTCTTAAACTTTCTCTGAAGTCTATTCCCTGTCTCACCATTCAGACTACGAAACAAGTTGCAGCTCAGTACTTCCTGAACAAGCCCCAAAGACATCTCTGTTCAATTCCTTCCTAGATTAGTTCTAAAGCACTTTTACCCAAATGATTTTACACAAAAGCAAATGTCTCCAGTTCTTAGAAGCCTAACATAAAAGTCTAACACATCATTCCATGGAAGCAGCATCCAGGGAAAAGGCATCTATTCACATAACAAACACGCACTTATGCATCGGTTCACAACACAACCCGTGCGGAGTTGCGAGGCCGTTCTGCCAAAGGCAAATCAGACCCTATGAAAGGGAATGCCTTATTTTATAGAACCGGTACTGAGAATCTGTTTCTTATAACACATTTTCCAAACCATAACAGAGCTCCTCTGTCCCTCCCACATTTCTGGACCATACACCAGCAGATCAGTGAAAGGTCACAGATCTGTGAATCAGCTGCGTTTGATACGAGGCGGAAGCAAGGCTGTGTAGTCAGCGTACGAAACATTTGGACCACAGCAGGAGAGCGTACAGTGAGGGCCAAAAGAGTAAGCTTATGCTGAGCACATAAGACATAACAGGTCTGTAAAAGTAATGACTTCCAGTCTTCAAGAAATACTCTGTGGCATTCCAAATCAATATAGCAGCAGCTCTTTTCCTGCCCTAACCTATAAGATGTCATCCTGTAACAAATGACCCAGAGGAGTATATGCTTTTTTTCATTTTATTATGAGAATGCAGAATTACTTTTTGGCCAGAAAGATGAGATGATTTAGCTGTGAATGAGCACATCCTATTGAGAACTTTCAGCAGAAACTGAAGTATGAAGCAAATCTTACAGTGACAGCAAGTGAACAACGACAGACAAAGGCTTTGCAGAAAGCATTCCTATCCTGGAAGCTTTCAGAAGCTGAACAAATTAAGTGCTGTGCCATCCCCCAACACACAGACACACACCTCATGATGTTAAGTCAGCACTTCCTTGGAACCACATGTGCCCAATTACCTTTCTTCAACAAGGGCTGCCCAGACAATTGGGAAGGCCTGCACGGTCACCTTTCTTTGTTACCACGAAGCCACAAAAGGTGAGGGAGAGAAAAGGGCAGGAACCATGAACCATGTCTTAAATAAAGGGAGAAAGTGAGAGAAATAAAACTGTTTGTAGCTCTGATGAAGGAAGCACTAGAATTAAAAACTCTTTCAGCTCCTCACCAGTGCAAATGTGCCTGTCCAGAAGGACACAGTGACCCAGGCTGATCATTCATGTGTTGCAGCTCAGCATCCCCACAGCAATTGCCCACAGCAATTCTTTACTGTTAGGCTCCCACCACACTGGGGAAGAAGATTTCTCATCACCCTCCCCTAACATACCTCTTAGGTCTCCTGAATGAGCATTTGAGAGCACTGATGCTTACACCTGGCATTCACATCCTCCATACACACGTAGCTGAACGTCTCCCTCAAGCACCAGCGCTCCTACAAGGTGAGCCCACTTCCTGACTGCTCTCACAGGATGGTAGTCTGTCAGCTCTAAATGCTGAGGAACAGCATTACATTCCAGGAAAAAGAGTGAATATGATTTGTATTTACATATCCCTCTATTTGGGCAAATCTCTTCCACACATGGACTTTCTCTCCTGTGCGATCACACTAGATGCTACACAATGAAGCCTACTCTCAACTGGAACCCCTCACAACTTCAGGGCAAGTGATGGAAGACCGCTACTTATTTTCTTGCTATTTAGTGAGAAGGTTGGATGTTTTCAGCTGGGAGGAGGCAAGGGAGAGTGACAAGGAACAGCTTCAAGTTTTAAGAAACTAGTTCTGCTAAAGAACAACTGTGTATCTCTGCCCATCTCACTGCTCAGGTTAACACTTCAAGATGAAAAGGACCAGGAGTCATTATCAATTGAAGCAGTCTGCTATGCATTGCTTACTTTGTTACCTCCAACACACTAAATAAATGGTATTACCCAAATATTTCCCAAAGGAACGGTCTCTATGAATAATTAAGCAAATGTAGCCAAAAGACAAGGTCTTCAGCTTCCCAGCAGCCTTCTGACATTGAAATTTATTATCAAGTTATTAATAGAACTAGACACCCCTCTCTTCAAATCTATTTTCCCCAAGCGCACACTCTTGAGGGAGGAATCCAGCATAATATTTAGTATACAACCATTTTTCCTATGCTTTTAAAATAGTTTTCTAAATAAAAGCAAGCTTTGACTAGTATCCCCATATATACCCACGTAATTAGTGCAGCAAAACACCGCAATACTGAAACACAAGGATATACTCAAGTACACAAGTGCATGCTCTTGTTGCAGCTAATCTTCCCTTCATCCACATTTTTTCCTCCTTCAAAAACTATACAACCTAAGTATCAGTTGAGAAAAAACATGCCGTGCACCCACTGTGCTTTCAAATGTCCATGCCTGTCCTAAAATAATACATATTTCTAAATGTTAAACAAGCATCTGCATGTAGCAACATTTAGCCTACGCATACACACAAATGCTGAGATAGAACAGTTCTTGTTCATGACTTCTGAACTACCAACAAGGCCTAAGTCATGGGAATTTATTTTTTTTAAAGCAAAGTTTACATCATGTTAGAATAGACTGAAGACAGAATTTTCATGGGTTTTAATTTGAAGTAACAGTGGCAGCACCCTGAAATGTTATAGACCAGGATAAAGCCAGCTTTGCTTTTCTGTGCACCAGCTATGGAACTTATCACACCCATGTTTGCTGCTAAACAAATAGCTTTGCTTTTTTATAAATGGCAACTAAGCTAAAACAAGCAAAGAGCGTACTTAGCTCTCACATTTGAGAGAATCAGGAGCAAATGTGAAACAGGGCAATGAACCCAAAATAACAAAAAAAAAAAAATAAATTCTACATCAACTGTTGGAAGAAGTGAAAATGGGAGAAGGTGATCTGGAAGCCAAATGGATGATACATACAAGAGAAACACTACATAAATGAAACACTGTAATAAGACCAAATGCATTGGTTTGGAAGTGGAGGGGCTGCAGGGGTGGCTTCTGAGAGAATCTACTAGAAGCTTCCCCAAGGTCTGACAGAACCAATACCACCTGGCTCCAAGACAGACTGGACCCAGCACTGATCAAGGCTGTACCCATCAGCAGTGGTGGTAGTGACTTGGGGATAACGTGGTAAAGGAGAAGAGAAAACCGCTGGGCACCAGCAGCTGGAGAGAGGAGTTAGTGTGAGAGGAGCAACTCTGCTGGCACCAAGGTCAGTGAAGGAGGAGGAGGTAGTGCTCTAGGCACCTGAGGAGAGATTCCCCTACAGACTGTGGAAAACATGGTGAGGCAAGCTGTCCTCTTGCAAGCCATGGAAGTTGATGATGGAGTAGATATCCACCTGTAGTCTATGGAGGTCATATCCATATCAGAGCAGGTGGATGCCCCAAAGGCAGCCATGACCCTGTGGAGAGAGGAGCCACGATGGGGCAGACTCCTGTCAGGACTTGTGATCCCATGGGGGACCCACACTGGAGCAGTCTGTTCCCGAAGGACTACACCTTGTGGAAGTGACCCATGCTGGGGCAGTTCATGAAGAACTTCATGGAGAAGTTCATGGAGGACTGTCTCCCATGAGAGGGTTCCCATGCTGGAGCAGGGGAAGAGTGTGAATAGTCCTCTCCCCTGGGAGGAAGGAGCAGCAGAGACAATGTGTGATGAACTGATTAAACCCCTCATTCCCAGCCCCCTGTGCCACTGGAACAGGAGCAGAAGGTAGAGAAATCAGAAGTGCAGTTAAGCCCAGGAAGAAGGGAGGGTTTTTAAGATTTAGATTTATTTCTCATTACTCAACTCTGATTTGATTGGTAAAAAATTAATTCTCCCAAGTGGAGTCTGTTTTGCCCATGACAGTAATGGGCGAGTGAGCTCTCCCAGTCTTTGCATTGACCCATGAGGTTTTGTTGTATTTTCTCTCCCCTTTCTGGCTAAGGATGGGAACGATAGAGCAGCTTTGGTGGGGGCCAATGCACCACACCAAATTAAAAAATAAACTATTTTACAGTTTCTAATATACTGAATTATTTAAAGTATATAGGAAGAAGGAGGCTCTTTTATTCAGTATGAATTTATATGCAGTAAATCACCTTCAGGGTTCAATTTCATTTTGATTTCAAATAACCAAGTGTATATGCTTTACAGAAAAAGGTAACTGGAAAAAAAAACAACAAACCCTTAACTTATGTAGATAAAATTTCATTTTCTGTGCTGGTAGGCACCAGAATAAAGGGACACTGCTGGTACACATTCACTGGAAAACATCTAGCTGCATCATTCATTACCACACACTACCAACTTGAATTATGATTTTCTGCTTACCCTCTTTTATTGAAGGGTAAGATGTAGCATACTTAAAAGTGAAAAATAACTGGATGTTGAGGACCATGAGGTTGAATCTACATGGAGATATAAAGCATTTTGATGAGCATTACAGGGTTGAAAAAAGTACAGCCCTTGCAAGTGAAATACTGCCTCTCTCCGCTGCTAGAACTCTTCAGGAGACTTAAGAAAACAGCAGATAAGGAAGAAGCACTGAATGTAGGTTACATATCCTACATCAGAGGCTGCTTAAAATAAGTAATTAAAAAAAAATAAAACCCACAAGCTTGGTACCTGCAAAGTGAGAAGTAAGGCCCTGTCATGACCTGAAAGCTGGCCAACAGGTAGGAAGCAAAGGAGCATTAATGAACAGCCAGCGCTCAGCGCAGAAAGCAGTTAACAGCCATGTGCCCTGGGGAGCTGTGCTGAGACTTACACTGTTCCACGTATTTATTAATGACCTAGAGGAGATGGAAAAAAATGCTGATGGCAGGAAATTATGTAGGTTAGTCAAGATGAAACAGCACTGTGAGAAGTTCCCAAGCAGCCCAGCAAAACTAAGTTGGAGGTAAATCTTCCTGTGTATTTAAACGGAGCACACGTACCTTTCACAAAGGACAAACCGCTCGTACATTCCTAGGCTTACAGTTTCCCTCTCAACAATCCGTTCACTGCCATGTCTGGTGCAAGTAAAAGGGTGAGTCTTCTCATTCAAAGTGGGAGTAAACATTTTTGTTGGTGAAAATTGTGATAGAAAAATTCAGCAAAGGGAGAATCAAAGCTTCTAATATTTTTAAATGGAGCTAAATGCAACAGAAGAAAGATTTGACTGGGAAAAGTACAGTAGTGTTACTAAGTAAATCAAAGATTCACTTTCACTCTAACAGGTTCAAGATGGTGATTTCTTCTAAAAAGATTATAAATTCCCACTACCTTTCACTGGTTTTGACAAAAAGCTCAAGCTCAAGAGCTCAATGCTGACATGTAAGTAATGGAACTGGAGGAAAATAGTATTTTCTTTTCAAACATGGCAGCTAGAACAAACACATAAACCTTACAAAAGGCTCACAATAAATTCTTAACACCCATCAGAAGGTCTCTAGAGAGATCCAGAAAGCACTTCTGCTGTTCTTCCTATTAATAAATTATTGAAAAACTAGGAGTAGGGGAACAAGGGAATAGCAGAGAAACTGAAATAATAAAGCTTGCTATTGTTAATCCAACAACAGAAATTAATGCCAGCTTTGAAGAGCTGCAGAAAACCCTCATTATTTTTTGCAATCATACAATTACATGACACTATTCACTTGTAGTATATTCTCCTTTATTCTATAGGTGTGCATATAGTCAAGCAGAACTTATCCTGAGTATATTTTGCACACAAAGTAATGAACTTTGCCATTACCCATGAAGGAAAACAATCTCAGAAGTTATAAAACATCCTTATTCCCGAGTTTAAGAATTGGTTTAATGTTCAAGTAGAATGTATTTTTTTTTCCATCATTATGTCACGCTATATGCTTATGGGTGTACCAATTACTGGTTTTTATTTATTTAAAAGGCCCACACTGAGTTTTGTTTCCCTTTTCTTAAAAAAAATAATAAAAAAGAAGAAGAGAGATGGAATTAGAAACCATACAGACAGGTTTGAAATGATCGTAGTACCTAGGAGAACGAACTAAATGGACTGAGATCCTTCAAGCTGGAAAAAGACCACAGAGAAGCCACAAGACAAAGATGTGTAAAGAATCGATGGCATACAGGAAGAGAAACAAAGCAAGGTTCTTGCTTTACTGTTTCTAACACACACTCTAATAGGCATTCAGTACAAATCCAAAATTCAGGTTTCCTCTATTAAGGTTCCAGGAACGTATCGCTGCACTTTCCTCTGCTCTCTACTCACCTGCTGTTCACTCCTGGTGGGTACAAAATTTTAAGCTGGACAGATATGTAATTTGATCGAGCATGACCATTTGTACATTCTCTTAAGGAGAAAAAAGGTTGTTATTATCAAAGAACACTAGGAAAACTATTAAAGAAATGACAGCTTGGGGGGTAGAATTTGTATGAGCTAGCACTAAAGAAAAAGATAAATTGCCACATACAACGGCCTTTCTGGTTTTTAAGTGCTATAAAATGAAAATCAGTTTCATCGTGGGAAATGTTTAAAAGTCAAAAGTTGCTGATAATTATTGTCACAGAACTTACTCTCCTTAACTTGAAAGGCTTATTCATAAATTTAAACACAGCCATACTAAAGGCATCACAAACAACAGCTCGAAGACACACGCAGCGTGGCAAAAAATGAGTATCTAGAAATTTAGTATTACAGAAAAGGTTCTGTTACGCTTTGAGTTTGACTCTTCCTTGCCTTGCATCAAGCAGTTATTTATACCAACAGCAGAAGTGTCGGTAGAAAAGCCAATAGAGAAATTCTAAAATACTGCCAAATTAGAATGTAGTGGTTCATACCTAACTCTGCAACAGCCTGAATAGCTGCAGAGTAATTGAGCATTAAGACCTGATTTACTGTGAGAAAAAGGGGATGGAAAATGCCCAATTATTTAATGACCTTTTCCAACCCCACTCCACTGCAGAAATACATAAATAAATAAAACATTCAGAATGCAGCAGGAATAATGAAACAATGCTCTTACACAAAACTAGTGGAGGAAGAGAGCTCTCTAATTTAGAGGGAAAAAAAGGGGGGGGAGTCATAAGAGAAGCAAGCAAGTGGAGTGGGTGGAATTAATTCTTGGATCATATTGACTCAAATAGTTTATTAAGACTATAAAACATTAGCAATATAGATAGAACAACATTCACAGTTGCAATAAAATAAAATTACAAAAGCTATCAGTACTCAAGTTTCAGGGGTTTTTTTTCAACAGTCTCTAGGTAGTCTAACTGTATATTTAGCTCATAAAAGCAGAGATTTTCACACCCATCATTTCGTAGTGTTGTTCAATTCTGTTTGAGTACATTTCCCACATAAGCAGTATATAAAATATTTAAATGAATTATTAAGCTAGCCCGTATACCAAATGACATAAGCACACTACTTTTAAAGAAAGTATTTATAAAAACATCCAGGTACTAGAAAAACAAATTCATTGTCAGAGAGGAGTTTAGCACTGCTTTTCTCTTTAGTAAGTCAAAATGGGTATTTTGGGAAGCAAAGTAACATTCAGAAAGGTATCTGTAAACCAGAGTGCATGAAAAGCTCCATGCTGCTTCAGAAAGGGGAACCCAGCGCTGAAAACACCCAAAGAGACCCTGTGTGTCACAACATTTTTCTGTATTAGTTTTTCCTCTTGTTCACTTAATAATAAAACATAACTATAGTCACAGACAAGATATATGCCAAATATATCAGCCAAAACCCTCTTTTTTTTTTAAAAAAGAAAAAAAAAAATCAAAGTTTCCTGCTGAAGGGCAATTTTGGGCTGTGACAGGACCACAGAAAGCTCAGTGGTAATCACTCACAGCAAAGATACTGGAAACAAAATGCACACACGCATAAAATCCACTGTCCTACATTACAAACCACAGATACACAGGCTAAAAAGCTTTTACTCCTATAATTTTTCCTTCTATATAGCAATTTTTCAATCTGATGAACAAACAAGATGACTCAAGACCAGGAGATGGGTTTTTTTTTCCATCCTGTTGGCAACCTACTTATTATATACTACTACTCTAAATATTCAGGCATACCAACAAACTTTAAACACAATAATAACCACCCTTAGGCCCTCTGCATTTAGGTTGCTACTTGCAGTTTTTAAAAAATATTCAGCAAGAAAGTTAAGTTTTCCATCTTAGCTGACTGGATCTCATAGCATCAAGTAATCAGTTCCAAGTAATAAGGCCCACAGCTCCCAAGTAAAAAGGGACTGTGTGCAGTCCTCTTTGCTCAATAACTTCACCAAAAAAAAAGCACTGAGGTCCCACTAACAAAAATTACTGGAGATTAAACCTTGTAACATTTTTGCAGACTGGGTTTCCTTGACTGAGTAAACTTTACACACCTGTAAATATGCTTCAGCTCATTCTGAGTATAAATATTTTGGATTTATTTATTTGATGAATACATAGCACAATCTTCAAGATAACAGAAATGATTTTTTTGTGCCTTTCCTAATTGACAAGTAGCTTGGATTTTAAAAATGGTCCTCAATTTAGAATGGACTAATAAGCAAGCCTTATCACATCATTCCTAATACTGGCCATGAACAAGAAAAGAAAAGGAAAAAAAACCTCACAGAAAAAAAACAAAGCATCTGCAGTTTCTGAATAATGCCACCACTGGCATTCCTCAGTTTCTGAATAATGCCACCACCGGCATTCCTCAAGTTATTATGAAATCATGACACAGTGAAAAAGCCACAAAACTATAAACAGGGGGTTTAGTGCATATACTTACCAAGCCACCCTAGCTATCTCAGGATGTACTTGTAATGACTGTACTCACCCTACTGACATGGACTTGGGCACAACCATTTTCTATCAAGCTATTTGACACTGCATCTATGGTATAGTCTAGCGCATTGGTGCAACATAACAACGCTATAGTTGTTATTCAGAAAACGAAAATTCTCTTGGCAAGATTCAGTTTTAACCATGTCCTCCCTGAACAAAGAAAGAATAGAAACAAATGATTTGAGGTTAATGTATACATCGTTTTTGGCTCTATTCATCCAGCTGCTGAAAAAAACAAGTTATTCTGTGAAGCGCTGACACCAATCGCCTATTAGTTCCCCTGCACTACTTTTAGGAGGAACGCAGAGGCAGCCCAGCAGACAAAAAGTCTTGCACTATTTGAATCTCCAATATAATAGTCTTTTATCTAGCGCTCTCAGTGTTTTGAAACAACAGCTACATTTAAAAGAACTAAAACAGAATTTGAGGGCAGACAGGCAGGACTCCAGCATACCCCTCTATGAATGTGTTATCTCCCTCATTGGAGAGCATGGCATTGCTACAGTGTTTGAGCACTTGGTACCTTAACCTTATTGTTTATTAACTACATAATACATCTCGTATGGTAAACGCTCAGAGTGCAGGCAGTTAGGGCAACTGGGAAAATGCATTGCATCACTCTGTTTGGGACCACCACTGTGGTCTTTGGACAAGATCCTGCTTTCAGGAGGACACGGCTGAAAACAGCTCTCTAATTAGCATCAGACAGGCACAAGCTTGAGCAGAAAGACAAGGGTCAACAGACTGAAGAGCGGGTCAAGCTACCAAAACTCTATGGGACAATACACAAGCTACAGGGCAGCAAAGCTTCTCATCTGTGTAAACAATAAGCTATGCTAAAATCTCTCAACCCTCCTCCTTCTTCTCCCTCTTACTCCCTCCCCCTTCTCCAAAGGGGGAGAACAAAATTAAATGGCTCTGTTGTCAGTGTGACATGATCACTAATTAGCAGTTACAGTTTTCTGAATAAACACAAATAAACAGAGGCCAAGTCCACATCACTTGCAGACAAAAATGTTTATGTTGTATATAAGGTCCCAATTAGCCAACCATTAAGAAAGCACAAACATTCCCTCACAAAATTTCACACTTCCCATCATACAGACTGTAGAAAAATATACAGAAATATTTTTGGAAGGCAATCAATTGTACCTACTCAGCCACTCTGATTTATTTTCCATCAAGGATTAATGCTTTAAAATAAATAAATAAATAAAGCAGTAATTAAAGATCAGAAGCTTTGTTTCTCCAAACCGAAATTAGTACTGATCGTAGCTCCAGTGTATGTGCTCCATATCCCTGAAGGGGTTCTCCTATGAGATTACACGCTCTGAACTTCAGATATCTACCTTTGAGAAATAAGCACTCGTCTGATCATTTCAGACATCAGCTTGAATTGAGTCATGCCTGGAGTGCCTATTTTCCTCCACGGCTTTGAAGGGAGCCCAGAACTCTAGCTTAGATGTTAATATATATTGGACCTCTCTTCTTGTTGTGTTCTTTTTCTTTTTCAAATTTAATCTAAGAGCAGGGTAAACACACCACTCTGTGCTAAACTTTAACAATCAGAGCATTGTATAAACTTCACATCTTCCTTAAATTTTGGTATTTGTCCTTTTCCACAAAGCTCAAATCCCCCAATTGAAGAAAGAGAAAGAAAAAAAAGAAAAAAAACAGTTTCTCTCATCAAAGAGCCAAATTTACCTGCAGCTGCTTCACTCAGGAACAAGCTGTCAGCAGTCAGCAAGACCCATCGCTTCTCATGGCTTCCCTGGCATCAAGTCAAACTGCTTTAAGCCCAACAGACCAAACCTCAATATAAAACACAGCACAGGCAGGAAATGGCAATGGGAAATGAGGAGATTTGGAGGGCAAAAACTGGGCTTACATTAGGGGAGAGGAAGAGCTGAAGCAGTAGGAGACCAAGGGGAGAGCTGGACCACTGAGGGACTGAAGAATACAGGACAGGAAAAGAAGAAAGAGAAAAAAACCCCAAACAACAAAACAAAAAACAAATGGTGGATGTGAAACCAAATGACATCTGAAAAAGATTATAAATCCTGTCATATTTATTTGGTGTTTTATATTGATTATTATAGAATATATCAGAATAAGTTATCATCCATGTTAAACTGGAGAAAGAAAACACTGCCCTGGACTCAAAGATTCCTAACCAGTTACAGAACTCTGCTAAAATTCAGTGACTAAATACCAAGCCATCACATATTTTTTATTTAAGGAGGTATAAATTACATTGCTGATACCGTAAACCACATGTTTATAAATGGGAAAGCATGATTTTAGGTTAAAAAGCAATTAAAAGGATGCTTTTAAAAAATATTTCCACATTTCTCAAGACTTCAGGAATTATTGCTCAGTATGTTCTTCAAAATATCCAAGTGACTAAATTAGGAGACTCCTGAAAATATAATGAGACCACTAGTAAGTGTAAACCAGGTGGTCACTGTTCCAAAGACAGTAGGACACACATGAATGGAGCCAGGGCTGAGTGACCAAGAGGAACAGGCCAAAATGCTGAGGTAATTCTAAAACTCTGAATTCAGGAGGGGATATGGGAAATGGACTGAAACCCTGGGACAATGAAAGACAGGCTTGTTTTTAAGAGTCAAAATCTAAAGTCATCACTCAAGCAAAATGAACATCAAAGAGGAACTTCAGACAAAGTCAATACAAGGCCTGACTAAATATTGTAGGCTTTAGAGTACTTCAAAACCTAAAAATTTAGGGCAACAGATGTTCCAGAGTAATATAGGTCAGGAATAGCAGTTCAGTGTGTTAAAATAAATCAGTGCTTTCATATCTGAGTGTTGTTTACAGATAGATGAATTGGAAAGGGAATAACCTTGCTAAACAGAATAATGCAAAGGGGCCTCTTCTAAAATAACACCTGTACGTTAACTGTTTATTAACTGGCATATTTCATATATTACTTATTTTAACTTAACTACAATGAATGCTCTAGAGATTGTAACATTTAAGTGCAGATCTGTATTCCTATTCAAGTTAAGAATTCAAGAAATGCCTCATACTATGTGTCTAAGAATGATTACTAACATAGTGCATTGAATCTTAGGAAATTTTCCCCCAAGAACGAGAAAAAACACCCCAACTTAGCCTCACAGTATTATATATGCCTAATACATGCCATATGTATAATATGTTAAACATGCATTCAGTCCTCATTTCAGTCATAGATAAGAATTAAGAAAAAAATATAAATGTCACTAACAGTTCAGATTTTCAAGCACATTTTTTTGTCTGGAAAAACAAAGTTTGTGGTTGTGTTGGGTTTTTTTTAAATACAATTTGTTTTTAATAGCTTCTCCTTAAGGAGCAGTTTTGATTGTAATGGGGCAAAGAGATGTTTTTCTGGTTGCTTATGTGCACCATCATACTATTCTGCTGTAAAGGATGGGGGAGAATTCAAACTTCAGGGAAAGCCTATGAAAGCCTCACCGTTAAAGTCAAAAGACTACTTATATTGAAGCTTCAGGAGAGATTTATTCTCATGAATCTTTAAAGCAGGAAATTAAGCAAAGTCAAGGTGGGAGAAAAGACAGAAAGCAGAGGTAACAATTAGCATAATTTAGAAACCTAAAAACTTCCTCTATTTTGTTGGTGAATTCAGTCACTTAAGACACACCTCCATACCAGTAAATTCAAATTCTGATCTGTGGTTCTATCTTTAAAAGTTTTAGGCATTTGTAGAAATTCTATCAAATGCATTATTTTAAGCTGAGCTACAATTTCCCTACCCTGCACCTCCAGTTATCTAATAACTCCAAATTTCAGTATTTTAGAAAAAAGACCATTTGTTGAAGAAACGTTTTTGAGATAACATACTCAAGACCTTAATGCAAATCATTTATTTGAGAGGGATTCATTTAGGGCAGGCCTCCCCTCTAACGAGGGGATTCCTCATCTAATCACACAAACCAAAAAATGCGATCTGTCTGCTAAGTTATATACAAAAATGTATTTGCAGTATTACAGCACAGCTTGCAAGGGCACAGCTTGGACAAGAGTTCAGAATTTTGCTAAACCAGCGTTGAATACTTCAGTTTTCATACACAAAGCTCATGGGTAGCACCATGCCCCAACATCTCTAACAGCAGCTTGATCCCATTGGGCCATTTCTCACTGACTTCAGCACAGGAAAGCTCTGAAGCACTAAGGAATAAGCAGCCAGAATTACTCCACACCTGTAGAGTTATTGGATCCCTGCTTTTTTAAAGAATTACAAAAATATGGATTTATTCATCTCCTTTTCCTTCCCCCTTCCCAAACGAGACAGTTTAATCGTGACCTGGCACATCGCAACCAGCTGGAATCTGATGCTATTCCCAGCACTGATCAATCAGGACCTTGAAGTTAGATGGATGCATTAAGGCCCAGAAGATTTTAAAGTACAGGCTCCAGTTCGTATGGAACTGGCAATGGTTTTGTTCCCCCCTATTGTTCAGCAATCCACAGAGAGTTCTTACAGATGCTGAAAGTTATACTGCACTGAAACCAAACCTTTAAAAGAGCAAAAACAGAATGTGATTGAATGAAGCTGCAAACTAGAGTGAAGACAGCCTTTAGCAAGATTCTCTAGAAAGGAAAAACAGGCTTAGTATTTTGCCACGGCATAAAAAACCATCCACAAGTTTGAGACTTTTCTTCCAAAAGACTTGATGAATCTGGATGGAAGCCTGCTTTGCACAAGGGAGGTGAATATCAGAACACTGATTGCAGCACTTCTTCACCCCCTACCTGCCAGTTTGCTGACTGCCGGTATCGTAAGTTCTTATGAAATGTAGCTCCCGTTCCAAAATACGGCAATTCAAAAGGCCACTTGCTGCAAGGGTAGCTAATCTTTCAGAGAAGTCATCACATACCATAACAGGTATCTACACTGTCCTTTACAACACTATTTCATTAGCGTGTTGACATATTAAGGTAAGGGGGAAATGGATTCCTAGGTGCCATTTAGAAACTTTAACCAGAATACTTGCTTGCCTGTGTTTTGGCACTCTTGTTGCACGTTAGGTGCTTACAGGTTTAACTCTGTAAGTTACTAGTGAAGCTCCATGGCTTATTTTACAAGTATTAAGTGGTAATTAACTCTTTTCTCCTTTATACCAAGCAGAATGTGAATCTGGTTCCTATACTGCTCTTGTGACTCAAGGACTGGGACAGACCAAGGCACAGTAAAGGCAGGTGCTGTGCAAGCTTGAGAAAGCTTGGCCAATATGCCTCACTCCTGATCTATGATTACCCTTTGGTTCCAGCACTGAGCCCCTGTGGAAGTCAGGTTGCCAATGCTGTGACCACGTGTGATGTTTCTCTGATGCAGACAAATATCCCTAAGGGAACAGGATGAATCCCATGAACTCTCTCTCACTTGTCAGTCATGCCAGAATGCACACGTGGGAATAAATAAATAATAATTTAAAAGGCAGCTGCTCAGTATTAAAAGGTACAATAACAAGAATCATTCTTTTCCTTCTCCCCTTCACTGCCCCAGAAACCAGAGAGGACCAACTGGAGGCAGCAGAAAGGACCCCCCCTCTTCTCTCACATTTTTTTTCTTTAAACTACCTGTGGTGGTTCAGCCCCAAGCAGTAGCTGAGCACCACATGCCACTCACTTGCTCACTCCCTGAGGAGAAAACAGAGCCCTGGTGGGGTGGGATAAGGGCAGTTTACTGCCAAAAGCACCACAAGAACAAAAACCCAGGATAAAGTGCACACACCCAGTGATAGCACAAAGTACTGCACCCACCTGACTGTCCTGGAGGCACCCAGGAGCCCCCCTCCCCTACCAGCCTCCTTTATGGGGCAGTGATGCCAGGTGGTGTGGAAACAGCCTGAGCTGACTCAGCTTTCCTGTGCTGGCTGCTTGGGAATGTTACCTCTGGCCTGGCCAGAACCAGGACACTACCCAAGCCAGTATGTGTACAACAACCTAAACCACATATCATCGAAAGTAAAAAAAAAATAAAAATAAAATCTACACTTCAAAGAGAACACAAAGCTATTAATATAATAATAAAACCCCTACGCTTCAGAGAAAATATTACAATCCACTTCAAGTCACATATGGTTATGGATATTAAAAATCTGGGGATATTAAAAATTAGGAGAAGAAGAGGCATTCCAACCACCGTCAGTATTTCACAACTGCCATCCTCCCCCCAAGAAGAGATCGGTGCTCCTCAGAAAATGTTGCATCCAACTATTTTCACCTACACCTGGCAGGAATTACACACATTACCACTCTTCTTTTCAAGACTGGTCCCACAAGGCCTTCTGCTTAATGCTCATGTTAGAACTGCTCAGTAGCTTAAAGTGCTTCAGTTGCTCAATGACTTCAGTTGGGTTTAAAGAGAAAAAAAAATACGAGGCAAAACTCTTGTTGAGGCTCTTGAGAAAAACAAATTTAGCTTCACTTTGGGAAGGAATCGTGAATTTTACTTTGAGTCTCAGATACCAAGGTATATCAGGGAGACGGCTGCTCTGCATCTGCAACAGATAAAAGATTTCCCTTTTTTCCTGCTCTACTTCTTGCGTCTCAGTTTGAGACCTCAGTTTAACACAATAAAGAACAGAAACAATGACATCCTTCAGCACTGTGCATCTTCATGGTGCTTACCATAACTCCACCTGCTCTGGCCCAGATGAGAACAGCTTCCAAAAGAGATTTTGGTAACTACACTTATCCCTGCTCAAACTCCAGCCTTTCCTCACGCAGGCCAGATAGTGCCAGGGCTGGCTATTGCAATGGCAGACCTGTGGGAAATGTTGACACAGCTAATGTATCTTGTAATAGGTATACTACAAAGAGAAAAAGGGTTTTAAGCTTTCTGGAAGGTCTGTGCATCTATGCTGGTCATATGGATCCAGAGCTCAAATAAGGAAGACCTGTAGGGTTATTGTCGTAGGTTCCTCTACATCTGACAAGCCCTTTCCAGCTTCTCCTAGGAAAGACTTGCAGGCACCACAAGCACCTGAAGATCACTTGCACGGGCAGGTCTGAGAGGAACTCTCTCCCATTTTACCCAGACTCTGCCACCATAGTGCACTGAGAGAACTGATCATTTTCAATTTTCCTTTCTCTAAGCGAAGGCATCGTTTCAGTAAACTTAGGCAAACATAACTATGAGAACAAGGACAGAGGAAAGTGGCACACAATGAAGGTACTATGTATAGCATCGGTTATATGTCGCTTTTGATATTTAAAATCATAATTTCAGTGGATCAGCCCAATACAGTAGAGAAATCAGTAAGCATCTGAAAATTAAAAAAAAAGAAAAAGAAAAGCCCCCTACAAAGTTTTGTGGCATGTTGGCATCAATTTTCCTTAGCTCACATTCCCCAGAATGCCACTTCTGACAGAATAAAAATTAGAACATTAGTTGCTGGTGACATCACTGAGCAACTAAGATAGAGTGACTATCAAAACAGAATGATAAATGTCTTCAGCAGCATATCATGAGACAGACACATAGACTACAGACGCTTTATTTCTGGAATATGGATTTCTTTATAAACTCTGGAATTGCTTCATATTTTCCAAGCAAATTCCTGCATTGTACATCACCTGAGCTACGGAGAGAGAGCAGGCAGAAGAGAGCAAAGACCACATCTAGTGATACTGTGAAAGCTGGCGACACTGTAGGTAACTTAACACAGCTAAGAAAGTATTTATTTACCACACAGCACTAACACCCATATGAAGTCCTGCCAAAACACTGTCAAACTTGCAAGTGCTGAAGTGCCAGAGGTGGAGTGAAAAGCAGGAACAAGCTATCAGTTGATTAGAAGTTAAAGCCACCACTGTATAAACTACTCTGGAGAGAACGCAGGGGCTCAACTTCGGAGAACAGCTTGAAAAGCACTTCCACTGTTAAAGGAAAAAAAAATAAATCAACAATTAGAATTTGGAAACACTTAATTCCCCTGTGTAATTGGCAGACAGCATGTCATCTGGGGGGGAAAAAAAAAGTAGTTAATTTGTATTAACGTGTTTCTCTTAGTTAAGTTAAATTTTCCCTAGAGGTCTACACAGGAAAAATAGCACACAACATTCAGTTAATGAAGAGCACTCAAAATTATGAGAGGCAAACAAGCTGGAGGTGAAACACATTTTGAGTGCTTCTCTTGAAAATGTTTCCTCTCCTCTTAGGTACGCAGTTAGTCCTCACCTTTCTTCCATTCAGCAGGCATGAAGAACAAGAATGTGTCTGCAGCAATAGCAGCACTGTGCAAGAAAGCAACAGCATTAACTCTGAAGCTGCAGAGCTGCCTTGGATCTGCTCTTGATGTCTATTACAGCAACAGCACTGGCGCGAGGTGCCAGGATTTGCTCTCTGGGGTAATTGGTTTGAATCAGGCTCTGGTTAAAGTTGAAACAAATCTGTTGGCTGCTGCTCAGGCACTATAAAACAACATGATCCACACCACAAAAACCACCAAACAATCCTGCAAAAGCCAGCAGCATACAAGAACCACCAGGACGAATCACATGGACAACAAATGTGAAGCCACTGGCACTCTGTTGGGCACCAAGGATATCTGTTAGGATATTTCGGGAGGGGAAGGTACACTAAAAGCATATAAATAACACAAGAGATGAAGAATGCTGAGGTTACACATTACTTTGAATGGTTTCTACTTTACATCATGAATTATCATTACTCTTCCAGTACCCCTAGTGAGACCTCTGTGCTGCTGGCACCCACACACAATCCCCACACGCCAGAGTTCACAGTGTATCACACTGCAAATATGCCTTGCAACACAGGTAAGCCTCTCCAGCAACTTGTTAAATATGATGCAGTTCTACCCATTTCACCCAAACAGCTAATAAGGACAAAGTGTGCCTGAATTTGCCATACATTTCTATAGCTGTTCATGCAAAGAATATAGACCAAAAAAATCCATCACGGGAGGGTGAAGGGGGAGAACAAAACAACAACAAAAAACCCCCATTAAGAACTCTTAAATGAAAAAGGGCAATTTAGTTAATTTTGTTGGAAATACAAGATTCGAAAAGCTGAAGCATTCCCTGCTTCCTCGTAGAACTCAAGTTAAGCTACTGCTGGACTTTAAACAGGAATTTTATTAATTGGTCAATTATCACATTATTGTCAAATCCCTTTTTATTTTTGAAGTAATTTATATATGCTAACACAGTTTATCTACTGATAGCTGCAGAAAGCAACTGTTAGGTAGTGCTATGTCTTTATCTCAGTACTAAGTTGTCTTGCTTTATTACGTATGATTATACACTCCAATACAACAAGATTATTGTCTGGGACCACAGAATATAGTACTGGAGGAGTTATTTCCAGAGGTCTAGTAATGCCTTTCCTTTCCACGGTATAAATGCTGTTAGTCCCATGCAGCCACTTAATGGGAGAAAATGCACAGTTCATTTTTTCCAAGAGTTCTGGGACTAAGAGCTACGATGGATAATTTGTTGAGTGGTAAGGGCTTTTTCCTTGGAGAGGCAACAAGACCCTGCTGTGCCCCTGCCTTACCTGCAAGGAAATGCTCTTCTCTACTTCTTTAAACAAGTGATTTTGCTTGCAGCTGGGTATCGACTTCTCAAAACATACCTTTCTTTTCAAAAAACATCCGTAAACAGAATTTAATTAACTGAAACTCAACCTTGTGACTGCGCACACCCACCCCACTCCCCTTTCCTGAACTTGTATTTTGCATCTTAGGGCCCAAAAACTGGCTGAACACAGTCTAATGTTTCACTCATGTTTTTCTTTTGGACAACGTATCATCCACTACCGAAATGAGAGCATTTGCTTAAATTCATGAGGCCTGATTCTGATTAAGGAAAATCCGCCTGGCTGTACGGGAGGTCTCTAGGGAGGAAGTAAATAGTTTCAATTCTTCGTCCTTGTAAATTCAATTCAGACTAGGTGAGTGTGATCACAAGGAAGTCTGAAAGACAGATTGCAACCCCAAGAAGGAAAACTAATTGGCAAGTTTCTTATGCATCCAGGTAGACCAGGTCCATGACAAAGCTGGGAGACCAGAAATGTTTGCATGATCAGATTACAGAGCATATCCAGAATTCCCAAGATACCCTGAAATAGATTGTATCAAGGTGAGGAATAAGGAGGGTTTTTTCCCTTGGTTTGGGGTTTTTTTGTTGGTTGTTTTTTTGGGGTTTTTTTTTTGTGCACGTGGGCAAGTAGGAATTTTATTTTCTTTCACAAAGTCCTAAATGTATTTGCAGCTGCTTGTATTTCATTCCATTATCCTCAAAGACAGCAAAAACTGCTATATGAGTATGTTCAATGCTTGATCTTCCAATTTAACTGACAGCTAGCTCTTCTGCATGCAGCAAGAAGTTTTGATTCATACTGTTTATGCAAAGCAGTTCCTCTGGATAGCTGAATTTAGACTGGGGACATGAAGATGCTAATTGCTTTTATGTTCACTCGTTCTTATTAATTTAGTAACCACAAGGAGTGTAACATTTGCATGCAAAGTTTTGGCTACACTCTATATAGATCAAAAGACATCCCTGTAACATGCAATATGCTTTTAAATTTAACTATCAGCATAAATTGTATTTATTTGCATAAACAAGAAAGACTGTGCCAACTTGTAGGGAACTCTGCATCACCACCACCACAAGGCTCCAAAATTCTTATTTCCTCTGCCATCAAAATCATCACCATAAACTTCTCCCATTCCAGCCATTACCAGTGTTTCTAACCCTTATCTCCTTTTCAAGGTCTGACATTTCTTTTAACCTTGCAAGCTCTCACAAGGTTGAGCTAAGGAATTTACAGACCAATGAAGAGCAGTGAATGTGACCTGCTGAATACAACCAGGTCACAATTCCCAATGGCACCTGCCTGTTTGTTTGTTTTGAGGGGATTTTTTTTAAGCAACATAACACAGGAGGAAGGTTACCACTCAGTCTAGAAACACTGACAAGACACAGAATCTCCTCTCTCTGCTTCACTTAAGCACCACGAGGAAATAACAGCCTGAGCATACGGGAGTCTTTGAGGCAGATTGGCTCAACGTGACCCAGAGAACATCCACCCCGCAGAAAGCCAGCCCAGCACTCACCCCTTGCTGCAAAGTGCATGTAACAAAGACTTCGGACTTGGCACACAAGCTCCATCCTCCCAGACAATACGATGCTGCTCTTTATTTCATCCTATTTGGCACGCACCTCAGGTCACTACTACAAGCAGCTTAAACCTGGAACAAGCTACCTCCCTCCCCTGGAGCAATCTTCCTCTGGAACTTGCTCACGCCCTCTGCAGTAATTTAATATCAACTCTGAACCCTGCAAGATTTTTTTTTTTCCCCCTGAAGCAAATCAAAGTTTAACCCATTTTTTCTGACATTTAATGTAATTCATTAAGTCAACAGACATTTAACCTGTTTCTTGTATTTACATGAGAGTTTAATCTGTTGCAATAAAGTATAACACAATGCAGATTGGTATTTAAATCACATGACAAGCAACAAAGAAATTAAAACTCTATTCTCTGTCTGAATGACGTTACAAAAAAGCAAGTTCAAAATCATTGAAGAAATTGCACCTTCCTCAGAAGGAAAACATTCTGCATTCTACAGACTGCAGACTCACTACATTATCTGTTCCCACCATACCTTTTTTCCATCATTATATATTCTTCTTTTAAAACCTACTGTACACAAGCACCTCATTATAGCATGCAAATTCTTTGGTTGCCAACTTCATTAGTGTGGATGAGCTGTATTAACTAATGCTGCTTTTCCCACTTGCTAAATGAAGAGTATTAAAATGATCCATATAAAAGAGAGAAAGAAGCAGGAATTATAGACCAGACAACTTGAGTATCTTTTTGAAATACATAAATTTATCATCGCCTCTCTTAGCCATCTCAAACTAATAAGGGGGGGTTTATATATCTGGAAGCAGCAATAGAATTAAGGTTTTGGTTGTCAAAAAGTCTTTGTAAATGTATGTAGAAGGGACGGGAAATGTGTGTGCACCCATGAGTGTGTACATGCATTTTCATTATCCTGGCCTAATTTGCACACACATGGTTTTAAAAAGGAGGGGAAAAAGACTGGTGAGGTTTATAAAGGTTGTGGGTAAAACAGATGCGTAGGACACCTGCACATGCATGCTCCAGTGGTGCCTGCAGACGGATAATTACTTCCCAGCCTCTTACTGCAGGATCCTAAAATCCTGTAGAGAACCTGTTTAGAAAATGCACACCAGAAGCTGACCAAGTTAATTTTAAGATTCAAAAGTTCAGTTTCTGCTTGTTGTATATTAACATAATAAATGCCAATACTGTTTTGACAGAACTATTTTTTCCCATCCTGAATACAAAGCGAGAAGCTCTACATGATTTAGTATAGACAGCTGATGGGAATAAAACCTACAAATCCGAGATTTAACAAGGGCAACTGTAGAGCCTTGCATCTGGGGAAGAACAACCCCAGGTACCAGTATAGGTTGGGGACTGGCCTGTTGGAGAGCAGCATAGGTGAGAGGGACTTGGGGGTCCTGGTGGACAGCAGAATGACCATGAGCCAGCAATGTGCCCTTGTGGCTAAGGTGGCCAGCGGCATCCTGGGGTGTATTAGAAGGGGTGTGGTTAGTAGGTCAAGAGAGGTCTTTCTTCCCCTCTAATCTGCCCTGGTGAGATTGCACCTGGAATATTGTGTCCATTTCTGGGCCCCTCAGTTCAAGAAGGACATAGAACTCCTTGAAAGAGTCCAGCGTAGGGCCAGCAAAATGATTAAGGGCGTGTAACACCTTCCTTGTGAGGAGAGGCTGAGGGAGCTGAGCCTCTTTAGCCTGGAGAAGAGGAGACAGAGGGGTGACCTCATCAATGTGTATGAATATGTAAAGGACGAGATTCAGGAAGATGGAGCCAGACTCTTCTCAGTGATGGCAGTGATAGGACAAGGGGCAACGGGTGTACGTTGGAGCATGGGTGGTTCCATGTGAACATAAGGAAAATCTTTTTCACTGTGAGGGTGACAGAGCACTGGGACAGGCTGGCCAGAGAGGTGTTGGAATCTCCTCTGGAGACGTTCAAAACCCACCTGGATGCATTCCTGTGCAATTTAGTTTAGGTGATCCTGTTCTGGCAGGGGGGGTTGGACTAGATGATCTTTTGAGGTCCCTTCCAACTCCTAACTTTCTGTGATTCTGTGAAATTCACCAGTGACTTTCAACTTTAAATGTATTTTTACCTTAGAGACGATAATATTTTTTCTTCAATATAATTCATTTAATAGATTATATTTTCATGTTCAGATATCATCATTAGCAAAGGTAGGGGTTTTGGGGGAGTGGAGGAAGTGGAGGTCAGGGGGTTACAAGCATGATTGCAGATCTTTCTTTACAACAGCAAGCAGTTTAATCTGTCAGCTTTTGGCATCAGCAGGCCAACAGCTGTAGAAAACTAATTTCATTTGAAACCCTATAAGCAAATATTCCTGCAGTCTCCAAAAGCTACATCAATTCACATAAACTGTAAGCTGTTGCAGACAAAGAAAACCTGCTTATGCTGACGAAAGCTCAGTGCATGTGATTCAAGTCACGTGTCAAAGAGAAAGAATCCAATTAATATTCCATTCAATATTTTCAGGGAGAATTAGTATACATACATTTTTCAAGTAATTACTTAGCAAAGCTGTTTGTGCAAATAGTGCAAAACCAAGAGGAACTGAAGAAAGCTCAGACCTCTGCTTAGTTCAAAACATCACTGGAACATATCACACGATGGCAAACCAGAAGCTTTTAAGAAGTTAAGCACTGTAAGAATCAATGATTTGCTTCTATTTTCAGTATTAAAACCCCAAAATACTACAGGTAGATCACCGCAGGCACTTGCTCTAAGACGTTATAGCAACGTCTACTAGCTTGGGTCTGAAGGAAAAGCAGCCTTCAAGTCCCTCAGGCAGCATATCACGGTTACCTACACTTTAGGAGATGATTAAACAGTTCTGTGACACTTAGAAATCAGATAGAGGGCCTCTTATTTTTTGAAGTATTAAGATTAGCCGCTAGTCTTCTTACTTGAGCATGTAAAACTGAGAAGTTACTGAATTAGGAAGTCAGCAATTCTTGCACAGCTTCTACTAAATAAGACAGTTATTTGGGAAGAAAATTACCTCAGTGGATAACCAAATCATCATCCTCTTACTGGGAAAAAAATTACTGACATTTTATGTGAATGGCAATTTTTTAAATGCTGTATGTCACCTCTGGCATAAAAATATTTTTTAGTATTGTAAGGTAAATAAAAATGTACGTTTCTAAATTTCAGAAGTTTATACTAGAGAAATTCTACGTTTGTGCCTGCAATTAAAAAACCTGAAACTAAGATGGTGAGTCAAGTACGGTGAATAAGGGAGCATCTCTTAAGATTAGAACTTATTATCAGGTTAGCAATGACAGCCTTGGACAACACACACAGTCACTGTGTTCTTATCCTCTGCTAAAATACAGGAGGTTTTAAGAAAAAAGTAGCTAAATACTATATGTATCTAACTAAACAACAAATGAGGGTTTTTTAAAAAATAAAATGTGTCTGCTTAGCAAGATCTGCATTCAATACAGTAGCCTTTTAGTATGGCAGATTTTCAAAACTGCCAAGACTTGCCAAGCTCCAGTACACTGAAGCTCAATGCTTCTATTATGAAATGTTTTAGTCTTCATCAAGCATCTTCCAAAAAATTTTCTTCCTAGCCCACTTATTCTGATTAAATATCTGGCAGTATAAACGATTAATTAATAAAACACACAGCTGGGAGCGGTCATTTTTATAGTCTGTTGTGCTATTATCTCTCAGAACCTCTGATTCAAAGCCTGCACAGTTCTTCACCAGCTACCCAACTCCAGCAATCCCCCAGCTTTCAATGTCTTTATCGATTGAGACAACGCAGAAACACATTCCTTCTCAACTTCTAGAACTCACACCAAAAACCAGCAGCTGCTTCCAGAAGAGTTACAAATTTATTACTCAGGAGACAACAGCTATCAGCACCTGGTTACATATACTAGGTACAATGCTCAAGCATGCTTGCAGTTCTTGGAAACTTTAAGAATTAAGTTGTGATTTTAGCATCCGTTAAATGTAATTTGAGGAGTCCAAGTATTTCAGTGAACTTTAGGCTTCTCTCTCTGACCTTTCATTCTCCCTACCGTCCATTCCTAGAAAGAGGAACCTAGTAACTATAGGCAAATCAGCCTCACCTCTGTCCCAGGAAAGGTAATGAAACAGCTTGTTCTGGATGCCATCTCCAAGCAATTGGAAGAGAAGAAGGTCATGAGGAGTAGTCAGCATGGATTCACCAAGCGGAAATCGTGCTTGACCAATCTCATAGCCTTCTACGATCTCATAACAGGCTGGGTAGATGGAGGGAGAGCAGTGGATGTCATTTACCTTGACTTCAGCAGGGCCTTTGATACTGTCTCCCATGACATCCTGATAGCAAAGCTGAGAAAGCATGGGATAGATGAGTGGACAGTGAGGTGGGTTGAGAATTGGCTGTCGGAACGAGCCCAGAGGGTTGTGATTCGAGGAGCAGAATCTGACTGGAGGCCTGTGACTAGTGGTGTTCCCCAGGGCTCGGTGTTGGGTCCAGTCCTGTTTAATATCTTCATTGACGACCTTGATGAGGGAATAGCATCCACCCTCAGCAAGTACGCCGATGATACAAAGCTGGGAGGAGTGGCTGACACGCAGGAACACTGCGCTGCCATCCAGCAAGACCTGAACAGGCTGGAAAGCTGGGCAGTTAGAAACCGGTTGAAGTTCAACAAAAGCAAGTGTAAAGTCTTGCACCTGGGAAGGAACAACCATTTGTATCAGTACAGGCTGGGGGATGACCTGCTGGAGAAGAGCTCAGTGGAGAAGGACCTGGGGGTCCTGGTAGATGACAGGTTGGCCATGAGCCAGCAGTGTGCCATGGTGGCTAGGAGAGCCAATGGGATCCTGGGGTGCATCCGGAGGAGTGTAGCCAGCAGGTCAAAGGAGGTGATCCTCCCCCTCTACTCTGCCCTGGTCAGGCCCCACCTGGAGTATTGTGTCCAGTTCTGGGCTCCTTGGTTTAAAAAGGACAGGGATCTCCTGGAGAGAGTCCAAAGAAGGGCTACGAAGATGATTAGGGGCCTGGAGCATCTCCCCTATGAGGATAGGCTGAGTAAGTTGGGACTCTTCAGCCTTGAGAAGAGAAGACTAAGGGGGGACCTAATTAAAGTCTATAATTATCTTAAGCAGGGGATGCAGGGGGAATCAGCCAGCCCCTTTTCGGTGGTCTGTGGGGATAGGACAAGGGGCAACGGCTGCAAGTTGGAGCATAGGAAGTTCCGCACCAACATGCGGAAGAACTTTTTCACAGTGAGGGTGACAGAGCCCTGGCACAGGCTGCCCAGGGAGGTGGTGGAGTCTCCTTCTCTGGAGATATTCAAGACCCGTCTGGACACCTATCTGAGTGATATGTCCTAGGGAGCCTGCTTTGGCAGGGGGGTTGGACCCGATGATCTCTTGAGGTCCCTTCCAACCCCTACGAATTCTATGATTCTATGATTTTATCAGCTATTTTCATGGGCTGGCTTCTTTTAAAACCTCTAGCCCAAGGAGTAGTAGTAAACTGCATTCACACACCCTCCTGTTTCCCATTGTCAGCTTTTGGTCAAATGCTCTTTTTTGTTGCTCACCTACGGAATACCAAGAATCAGTAGCCATAGCTGCTATGGATATCAGATGGCAGCATTAAATGCCTCTGCTCTTTGTTTCCGGCAGTCATTCCACTCAGGTGGTTTTTTTCTGGATTTATCTGAAAGCCATTCAGAAATATCGACGTTTATCGGTGACCGTGTTGACACAGCCTGATAATCACAATGGTATTACCTTTTACATAGAAGCAGGAGTTGCAAGTCAGAAACAAAGAACAGATATTCCCACGCAGGTACAAAGATGGAATAATCTTGGCCCTGGGTAACCCGCAGTGTGTACTGTGAGCATTTGATAAAGGAAACAAACACGGGGTGAGACATTCTAGTTTCAAACAGGAACAGGAAAAGGCTGATGGAGTACAAGCACTCTATTTTTCTTCCATCTATATTTCATTTTATCAGATTATGTATGCTACTCGGCCTCCGAATTCTGATATTAAAGAGAAGGGGGAGAAAAAAAAACCAAAACAAAACAGCCTCTAATCACTCTCCCTTCTGTCCATGCTGAGAGCAAATCTGCAAAATTAATATGCCAGAAAGAGCTTAGGCCAGGAACAGTGAGGTGCAGCACTCATACAAGTCAGTGACAGCAGTTTCATTCACCACGAGGTAGACAATAGCCTGGTGCTCCAAAGGCAAACTTTCCAGATCTCTGCCACCTGTCAATGCTTCATTTTTACCATTTGCTTTTTCTGATAGCTAACCTTGAGATACAATTCTGCCTGTAAATTCTTTTTTCTTTTTCTTTTTTTTTTTTTAAATCTCAAAATGTGGAGATACTTTGACACTCATCTGAGCACCTGTCAGGCCCATCTGTGCAATCGAGCACATACTACGGACTGAATAAAACTAGTCAATTTAAGGATAAGAATCTTACATATAAGCCTCACGGCACCTGTGAATCATGTTCAAAAAATATATAAGTGGGTAAAGACACATCTATGCTTACCTCTCCCACACAGGCCAAGCTACTCTGCCCATCACAAGGAAGACTAAGGAACTTGTTAAGGGAGGTTCAGAGCACTTCCTCTGTAAGATTCTTTTGTCTCTCCTAAACTGTACAGGAGAGAAAAGTGCAGCTTATCTGTCCCAAGCTAACTGGTTTAATAACAGTTATGGTGAAGGATTTTCAGGCACACACAGCACTATGAGCCCCAGGAAGCCAGCTTAGAAGAGAGGGGAGAATTATAGAAGGGCATACCAGAATGTAAAGGCTATGAAAACTACCACTTAGGACATCAAAAGAAGGTGGCAACCTTCCACACTCCACTGTTCCTCTTATTAGCAGGCCAGGAAGATTAATTAATTTAGATTAGTGGGGAGGGGAGAAGATTTAGCCTTCCTTCAAACCATCAGCCGTCTATCTCAACTATAGACAGGATGCCGTAATGTTTCTACTTACATTAAATTTTCAGATGGATGTACCCCACTCAGACACTTAATATCTGATCAAATCACCACAGCTGAGTCATGATAAAACTCTTCCCCAAGTCAGACTGGCAGAGAGCCACTGAGATTTATAGGTACATATTTTTTCCACATCCTTATTTAACATGGTATGTATGCTCACTCAGCAAAACCCCCTGATGAAACAGACCATTGCAGAGACACTTCCCCCCACTTTTGTCTCATTTTTTAAGGTTAATGCTTGCTTCCCAAGTCCCAAAACCCCTATGAGATGAACTGAAGAACTAAGAGCGTATGGTTTGCGGTTGCATACTGGTATGTGAACCAGATGAATCCCTCTAGACCAGTCACGTACCACAAACTGTTGCAGTAAACACGATTCTAGCCCAACATTTCCAGCAAGGAAAAAAAACCAGCCACGAACAGTGGAGGTCATTTCACGGCAACTGCAAATTGAATAGCTCAGCTTGTAAGACTCAGATGCTCTGGACTCAGCAGGCTTTACTCAGCTCTGCTTCTCTTTTAGAGAATTCGTTGTCTGGTTTGTATTGAATCAGAATGTTTCTGTGCCACAGCAGAACCACACAGCATAAATCAGCTACAGACTAAAAGTTACCATCAACTCAAAAAAAGTAAAATCCATAACTAAAGCAATCTGAAGGTACTCAGCAAGTTGCTGTAGCAGCGCATTGATCCATGCAACCAAGTCACAAAGCAAGAAAGAAATCTGACAGCGAATTACTGACTTACTGCCATGTGGGGAAAAAAAAAGAAAAAAATAAGAAAAAATCAAATCGTGGGATGAATTCAGCAACATTTTCTTAATTAAGAATTAAAAATGGTAACTCATTCCAGAACTTAATTTTTTAGAGTGCTACTCAGAAACCTTACACTATTTTTATTATATTTTTCCAACATTTCTTGTGCTCAAACACTGAGATATAAATTATATGGTAGAATGTTTAGGACAGCAAAATTGTCAATAAGCATTCAACAACATTGCCAATATTGAAAACTATGCTTAATACCTGAATGACATCTTACCCAGCCTTGTCAGCAAACCTCAGAGTTAAGTGGTAATGACCTACTCCATTGCTATGACTTACAACAGTACTTTGGTCATGTTTGCTATGACTTTGCCAAGCTCTGAACCCAAGTCAGTGACCCAAGCATTTAAAAGGTTTGCTATGGTGTATTTTTGAAGAATTACATGTTTCCAATGTTTGTTTTCATCTCAGTCACTGAAGATCTGTTTCTGTATCCAGACCAGAGTTTCATGTGTAAGAACGATACACCATGATTCCCAGGTGGTAGAAAGTGTAGACACTGGCAAACCCTGGTCACACACTACCACTGCTTGATTGATTCAGTCTCATCCACCCAGAGCGTCTCTATACCCTCCTGTTGAGCACCATAACATCCATTTTCTATGGTTCTTGTCAGAGAACTCATACTAAGGTTACAAGAGTACAGGACAAAGGAACTTGAAAACAGCAAGCCCCAGAAACCAAACCCAGCAAGCACCACGAGCGCTTTGGGCAAAGTTCTTCTACAATGAATCGCTAACGAACAAAAAAGCTCTCCAGCAAAGCCCCCCTCTAAACATACCGGCTGGAGTCATCTGCTGCAAAGAGCTGTATTTGCTTTTTCTTCTTTTCTTTTTTTTCCCCCATCTATTTAAACAAACAGCAGGAGCTCAGAGAGGAAATGATCAAATGGTGATTCTGTGCTAACTCGAAGGAGGAAATGCTTTCAGTGCTACGGAGAGAACTTGGAGGGGGAAAAAATAAAAAAAGAATGGAACAATAAAAAGCTTTTTCAATCTCAAAAAAAATTCTATTAGAAAAAAGATTTTGCACCAGAAGTTTTCTTCCGTTCATATCATCTGAAGTATCACAGAGGTAAAAACTTAATGAACTAGGAAGTGCCAAAGATATTTTTCAGGATGTTAGACAAAACCTGTCTAAATGATCTCAGAAATACCCAGTAAGCCCATTCTTAAGTCTTTGCTTTTTCTTTTCTGTTCACGGGAATCTTTTCGGAGATGGGTTGCTAGTAGCTGTCTTGAATTCCTGTCTTGGTATATGTTTTAATGAAATATTTTTCATTCCATTCTGTACTAAATCAAAATAATAAAGGCAGATTCATTGGGGCAAGTTCCCTGACCAGACATAACAGATCAAAAACTTGCTCTAAAAAACTAATGCTCACCTCAAACTCACTGACTTGCAACCACTCCAACCATTTGCACCATTTCAACCAGTATCAGCTGAAAGATGCTTTAAATATATTCTTAACTGTATTTCAATCTACTCTTCATAGCAATCTAGCCTGGCGATTAAGACGACCATTCACATTTACAACCAAGAAGCCAAATGCCTTAAGTGATCAGAAGTATTATATAACACGATTAGCTTCCACATAAACTTAGCTGAACTCTAAAGGAACTTCAGAATACAGTTTGGTATTGAATTCTATGAAAGGCCAGATTTTAAGTAATTACCACATCACGTATATAACTGAGAAGTTTCCCAAAATACACAAAACATTTTGTTAAAAATCCTGTTCTGACACCACAGATATTTGGATCACAGCTTGGCTACTGAGAGCTTCCACTTCAGAAATGAATTGCAAAGAATTAGAAGCATTTTCATCCACAATGAATGGAGATCAAAAGGTATTGCTCTGAGGTAACAGGAGTTCTAGTGCCAAGAAAAATTCTGAAGTATTTTATTTATTTTAAATCATTTTGGTACTGTAGGCACTTTTACACACTAGCTGTCACATACAACCAATACTTCAGCACGTGCACATGATTTTTGTTATTTAGGTTTAAAGTAAGAATAGATTTTCAAGATAAGAAATGCCAAAGCTAAAGATTTGTACTTGCTAAAATGCCAGAGCAAAAATAGCAGTCCATCCTCACTTCTCCCACAAGGAGCTTTGCAAAAACACTTTCAGCCTGAATTCTTTAACTGTTACTCTGTCTACTTTACCTCTGGAAATATTTATTACAAAAATTCAAGGCTGTGTGATTGAATTTTTCTGAGTCAATTTTTTTTCCCTCCTCTACATCCTGAAGGATAGCTCTCTCATCTAACAGCTATTCTGGTCTCTTCCTATCCTAAGGGCCCAAGCTAACGCAGCTATAGGAAACTCACTTCCTTCCCACAATGCTTATTTTTCTTCCTCATAGATACAAAGACGGATCTCTGATAAGACATTTAGTCATTGGGAACAGGAGGGAGGCAGAGGGGAGCACAGTACCTTTAGCACACTTGAGAGATTAAAGGAAAATGCTGATTCAGGCCAGGCCAGCTGTCAACTTTATGCACAGGATGTTTAACGTTGGTAACATCATCTCATTACTCCTTATAAGAGAATGTGTAGTGATTGCAATAAGAGAAAGAAAATACCTGTTAACAGTCAGCTTTTATCACAGAAAACTCTCAAAAATTATCAATTCTATTGGCTGATATTAAGTACTTTGTTAGCTTGGTATCTCTTCGGTATTTCATCAAGCTTACCTCTTAAGTGAGGCAACCGATCATCTCCGTGGAAGTCATTCACAACATGGTATATCTGAAGAAACACACTTTTGTGCAGGTTTCTTAAAAAGCCATCAATTAAAAGCGAATATCACTATAGATTTGTTGCTCCCAATAATATTGACCGACTCATGACTGATACATATGCCAAAGGAGAAGCATTTCACTGCGGGACAGTTTGCCATACAGCACGAAGCCTGGGGGTGCCTGCTCAATGCAGGTGTCCCTTCTGCCGGCACCAGGGGTAGGAGGGAAGAGCTAAGGACAGAGGGCAGCAGATGCAGCCTGACATCAGAGCCAGCTGTTACCTACACAGGGTAACTCCAACCAACGGTGAGCACCTTGGAAATTCTACATAAGAAGTGACCAACCTTTCTCTCCCTGTACACATTTCTAAATAATTCATTACATTCCAAATGTTTCTGCACAATCCCTACACATCCCTGTTCTGCAAGGTTACAGCAGAAAATGCAATCGCTCTAAGCTTTCAAGAGAGGAAGTGATTTTATTTAAAGGTGAAGAACACCATGTATGGTTAAAGAAGGCTCACTGACTACATCTTTGAACTTATTTTGCCAGTTTTGCATCATCTCCAAACCATAAGATAGTTATTCCCATTTTACAGATGAGGCTGGAACAAACCCAGATTTGCCATCCCTTCATATTACAGGATATAATGAAACCTATTTAACCTCAGGGCTAAACAATAGCAACACATATTGAAAAGTAATATTACCACTATTTCGGTTTCAGATTGAAGACAAAAATATCATTCACCACCTTTCCTTGAGGAGAATTTTGAACACTGTAAGTATTAAAAACAAGTGAACTAAAAAGCAGCTTCTCAATAACCTGAAGTTAGCTACGAGTCATATCAACACTCCGTAACTTCTTACTACTATTTCCAAAATCAGCAAGCAGGAAAGGAAGTTTTGCTTAAGAAGATCTGCTGTTTCACATGCTATTTCAA
This sequence comes from Zapornia atra, assembly GCA_013400835.1. Lineage (NCBI taxonomy): Eukaryota > Metazoa > Chordata > Aves > Gruiformes > Rallidae > Zapornia > Zapornia atra. Next base: position 48,614 of record VZTU01007774.1, on the reverse strand, counting down.
ACGTGTTCAATGTTCCCCTAAGTTTAACAACTAGTATGGCAGTCCATTTCAGTTTTATCCTTCATTGTAAGAGGAAGTCACAGCATCCTTGGCTGCAACCTTCGCTCCTGTAGACTACACAGAAGATTTCCTACAACAGATCTTATCTAACCTTCTTTGATGCAGAGAGAAGAAATATGTCATTAGATGATGCACAGCATTTCTTGTTTCTACTAATCCAAGGTTACGCGGTCCACAGCTTAAAGGATCAAAGAGATGAAAAGGTCACACGTTACAACAAAGGAAAAAAATGTTGTTTCTAAAACTGCTATCTATAGTCCCTTCTAATGATTATATGTTACTGCATCAAGATTGTTGTCCAGACTCACAGACCACAATGAACAGTACTTTTCTTTTTTTTTTTTTTTTTTTTTTTTTATTTTCTCTCCCTTTGTACATACAGCAAACAGCCATAAAGAGCAGGATAATTACAATATGTCTGTTAATATGCAAATTCAAAATAATGATAATGAAAGCTATTTACAATCCTTATATAACATCATCAGCTTAGGACAAAGAGCTCAGCAGTACTTATCAGGCAGGAAAATAGGAGACCAGCAAAGATGATCAATACAAATAATCTCAAAACCACTACGCTGCATCTGGTGCTATCGTTTTAGCCATTATGGGATAAAAATGCTTTTCAAATAAGCTAACGTTTCCAGCAGATTGCATCTTTCTCAGCTGACCTTCAGCTACAACATTATCCCTCACCTCCATCACCACCACTGCATACAAAAAGAGACTAACAGCGGAGCTAGAGACATACCTCACAGCACCAAAGCCATGGCTGTCACCACTGCTGACCCTTAAAGCCAGAACTGAGGCCCGTGATTTTAACTTCCTAATACCCGAGAGACACCTGCAAAGGCCAATACCTTGTTTCTGCCTAACCCATTTCTTGCTACAGAATAGTATCTGCTTGATTTCACTTGTAAAAGACGTGCATTGAAGCATCTGAAATATGTAATTGCAGTTGTGACGATTCCCATTTTGTTGTGAAGCTATATACCGGAAAAATACTGCTATTAGTAATGCATTAAATCGGTTATATGCTTTATAACCTAAATTGCATTGCTTCTAAGCTTGTGGTCTGATCTGTCCTGGGAAACACAGTTTATTTTTTCTCCAAAAGAAAAAAAAAAATAGTACCATGAAGATATTTCAAAAGTAGATAAAACAAAACAGAACTCCATTCCTAATTACATTAAGAGGAAATAGAAAAGACGGATTGTCTGAGAGAAAAAGTCACTATGTAAGATCTTGCTAAAGCAGTGCTGGGTGAAATGGCTGGCCTGTCCTCTCCTTCAGACGTTTCATTAACAGTTAAGCTTTACCTTTCATCATTGAGCAGAACCAGAGGGCAAAATGTGCTGCTCAAACAGACCACAACAGACAAAAACAGCTGGGAGGAGCGTGACCATGCACATCAATATATAACCAAACCCCCTTCCTATACACCTTTCTCAGCAGACTGATCCCTTGGGATATTCACAATATGAATATTCAGTGGTTTGGTGTTGGGCTTTTTGTTTGGGACTTTAGGGGAGGGAGGATTTGTTCGTGTGGTGGTTTGGTTAGGGGTTTTTTTGTGGTTTGGTTCAGGTCATTCTCCCTCCAGTAAAATGCAGTAGCTAAGAGCATGCGTGGCAATAGCCTAACAAAAAATAAAGAGAAATCAGATGGGGTTTACAATATTGCTCATCACTCTCTGTTCATGTTAAGACAGAAAGAAGTCATTCTATCATTATCACATTTCTAGGTACACACCATTGCTTTTAAAGACCCATCTTCTAGTCCACAGAGGAAACCAGGACACTGAGGAGCACGGTTTGCACCAGCTCTCCACAGATTCAATTGCTGAAGCTCACAAGGTACAAATGGAATAATGAAGAAACATAGAACAATGACTACTGGTTTCTAAGGAACTATTTCTCACTACATGTCTCCTGCTTTCCCCCACCCATGGAAACTCATGTGATGAGGTAATCATAATTTGAGCCATAGTACATAGTTTGAGGTACTCATGTAGCATCTGATTAGCATTTCACAGAGAGTGACTCAGACCCAAGAGAAGTAGGTAGAAGGTGGAAGATGGGAATGAAAGGACATAAGTCCCGGTTTGGGTCTGTCAAAGAGACAGAGGGTTGCCAGGTAAGTGACAGGAGAGAAAAGAAGTGGGAAATGGAGACAATACTACATAACTCAGGAATATACTACTCATTACAATATTACATAACTCAGGGGGGTTGGACTAGATGATCATTCAAGGTCCCTTCCAACCCCGATCATTCTGCGATTTTTCTCCTCCAAACATATCCCTCAGCTTCCCCCCACAGGCCCTTCAAAAAAAAGTCCTATTTCTCAATATTCTGCCAAACTGTGAAAAGGTAAGATTTGGGACAGATTAAAACAATCCCAATTACAAACAATTTGAGCTGATGATCAGCGCTATCAGTTTTAAGAGGTGATGTACTGCTGAATAAACGTCATCCAAGGACATTTCCCACCCTTGTTTCCCTACAACTAGTTCACAGTCAACTGAAAAACAAAACCTGCTGAGGCACAAGTTCAGTCACAGCACCTGATTAAAACTTTCTCTCCACCTCAGCAAGTGTTCAATCCACAAACAGCTACACAAACATAGTGAAAAGGTATAGCATGGTCAAGCAATATAGCCCAAGTTAAGAAGCTTGAAGGCCTACCTAAACTAGCTACTAGGAATTTTCAGAACAAAAATTACTGTCTTTTACAGCTCCTTTTCCTGTAAATCCTTTTCATCCTTTTTTTTATTCTTTACACATATTCTTTATACTTTTCTTCTATATACATAATGCACCTGGTCTGCCTGGCAAAGAAAGAAGATCAAGACAGATGAATTTTCATGCATGCAAAAACGTACAAACACTCTTAAGAAAAACATTCCATGCATGGTGATGCTAGAGTGCAAATTTTACAGTGAGTTCTTAAAAAACCTACATAATATGTTTGTCTAAGCACGTGTAGTTCGTTAAAGAGAGAAACCAGCTTTGACAGCTATAGCATGTTCTGTGAATGCAGCAAGGCTATATATTTCTTTTTCTCTTGGTTCATGCAAATAGCTCCATTCAGTTACTAATTTATTCAAAACTGATGAACCCACTGGGAGTTGCAGGAACAGGAGAGCTTATTTTCCAGTCCATCAGTAAAATGAAAGTGTGATCTCCTGGTGCCACAAACAAATCTGGAGGGACGTGGGTAAGCAAAATCAATTAGATCCAGTCCCTTCACTACAAATGCTCCTTTGGTAAGTAGACTTTAGGGAGAAGTTCTTATAAATGTAATTTTTCTTAGTTATTCAGAATGTGCAAGGTAACAGTAACACACACACACAAAATTATTCTATTGTTCATATAGATATTTATTGAATCATCAATTAGTACAGTAAGTTGTAAGACACCTTTGGAGGTCATCTTGTCCAAGCCTCTGCACCAAGCAGGGCTAATTTCAAAAAAAGGTAAGGTTGCTTCTTAACTCGATCAGGCTACTTATTAATGGCTCCAAGAACAGAGAAACCTGAGAAACATCTTCCAGTGCTTAACCACTCTCACTGTGGATATTTTTCAACCTTTTGCCTAATCAGAATTTCCCTGCTACAACATGTCACTGTTGTCTTTTCTGCTTCCATTACGGACCCCCAAGAAGATCCATCTCCTCTAAATGCCTTCCAAGAAAGCAGTCAGATCACCCTTAGTCCTCTCATCTTCTAGCTGAGCAAACTCAGCTTCCTCACCCTCCTCCTGCACTTATACCTTTGCCTCAAAACCACCTCAACATTCCTCTCCTGGACTTAATATTCTTTACACATCCTTCTCTCGTCTCAAACTGGATGCAGTTCCCTGTATTCAAGCTCCCAGGTGCTAAGTAGAGAGGAGCCACCACTTCCCTTGACCTGGCTGCACTGTAGCCAATACACAACCATACGCCATTGACCTTCAGTGTCTTAAGAACCCAATACAATATCCAAGATAATGCAACACAACAATATTTAACCAAAAGTAACCTAATGAAAGATAGGCTGAAAAACAAAATCAGGTAAGAAAACCTTATAATTGGAAGTGTCATTCACTGTTTTCTAACACAGTAAAAGTAGAGATTTCAAAGACAAATTAAACATTGGAATAACAACTAGCATACTTAATAAATTAAATTTTACACTAAATAGTTATATGCTTAGTCACACTACAATAAATCATGATAGTTATAAGTCAAATAGAATGAAACATTTCTTTCAGTTGGTATTTCCTGATTTATTTTAAAAATCATTTGGGCAACAAAAATTAACACCTTAGAGTCATTCTGTTTTGATGAATCTATTGTGCTTTTCTTAAGAAAAAAAAGTTGCTAATCCAGGTTGCTTTTTTATATGGTTGTTCTTTAGTTCATATTAGCTGCACCACATCCTCCAAACAGACAGGGGGCTAAGCTTTCACAAGAGACTGCCTGACCAGCCTGAGCGTCTGCACCCCTGGAACCAGCATCCTGTGGGCCAGACAGGCTTTGCTCTGAAAGGCATCCACCAACAGAACTGTGGCTCCATTTAGGAGCCTAAGTATCAGCAATAAAACCCTGCTGATCGACGTCACTAAAAAGCTGAACATGCTCTTACAAGCCCTCAGATCACACCAAACTTAAAGGCACACAGCATTTCTCACAAGGCGTTTCCTTATGGATTCTGAGAAAAGACTAAACCTGATGATGCTAAATGAAACAAGATAGTATCACATGAGACCGGTCGCAGGAATAGCACTTACGTGCTGTAGAGCAGTGTTTTGCCAGTGGGTGAAGTCAGGAAGATGGGATTCACTATAAATATTATGAATTTATCACCATAAATGAGGAGTCGAGATCATCATCTAGAGTACTGTCCCAGGAGAGAGAAAAGATGAAAAGAAGTGAAAATACCCTTTAAAGATGCTTTTTAGCAAGTGTCAGAAAGCATTTCTGCCAGTTTTACAGAAAATGAGTATCTGGCAAGATAATAAAGCAGCCTGTTTACTCATCTGCAAATCAGATGAGTGTGCACCAGTGGACTAACTTGGGGGCTGACAGAAACAATGCAACACATCAGTTATTTTCTGGAATCGCAGCACAGACATGTTTGTCCACCACAAAACTTATATTCTAAGCATTATCAGTAAAATTTAAGTGTAAAAACTCTGAGTGTTGTGCTGCAGCAACATTTACTCATCATCAGACAAAAAAAGATATACCATGTCTGACAACAAATGTTTCCAGCCAGCTTTTTGTATTACTCATTGTTTAAAAAAAAAAGCATTTCTACCCCTTAGATGTAAACGATTTTGGACATTTGGCAGGATAAGATGTTGGACTATGTGACAGTTGCAAGTGCTATCTTCCCCATTTTGAAAGATCTATACTCTCTCATTCAATATTTTTCATGAAACATGAAGTATCATGCACTGTTTCTGCTCAGTGGCTGCTGCTGCCTGAAAGACGTGATAAAATAGATATTTTAGTTCTCGCCTTAAAATTACAAGTGATTTTAACAGACTCTTGTTTCAGAATGGAGAGATAAGAGGCAATATCAGCTGAGTGTCTTTGACAGCCTGCATTGTCAAGAACTAAAAAGTTATCTTGTAATAAAAAGCTCTACACAGAATTATATGGTAAAACAGTATAGGAAGTTCATTCCTTTGTGTATATCATGTCTTCAGCATTGGTTCGTCTATTTTATTTTACCTTTTCTATGGCAAAGTATTTGATGTGCCCTTATTCCTGTGTGATTAAAGTGAAGGCTAGTCAGCAGTCACAGTTTACTCATAAAAAAGGCCCAAAAATCCCACCCCCACTGCAGTGCCTGCTTATGCAGCAATGCTGAATCTCATCACTAAGAGATTCTCTTCATCTCCTAAAAAAGACATACTGATCTTAAAACACAGTTAAGAAAAAAAAAAAGAAAATGAGCTAGAAATCAGTTCAGCTGATAGCACCTGCCTTTGATTTCCTCCACCAATTCATGTAGTTCATCACACATCCAATTTCCTAGTCCTTCAAAGGCTCCTCTTATCCTTATTCCCAAGAAACACCCTAGTAGCAAGAAGCTGGCAGAGATCTGCTGACCAGCCTTCTCCACCAGGTGCCCATGTGCCCCAACAGAGCCAGGACAGCTCCACAGAGCCCACCTACCCTGAGTGCTGGGGGCACAAGGGGATGCCCCTGCTCTGCCCTCCAGCAGCCAAAGCTGACAGGGATGGAGGCAGGAGGTCACATGCACTACCCTCTATAGTTGATATGGAAGCAGCCTTCAGAGCAACGCTGATGAAGGTCACTAAGCTTCCCACTCTACAACTATATGTCAACAAAAGAAAAAAAAATGCAAAAAAATACTGTGTTTTTCCTTCTCAGGTTTCAGTAAGATTATTTTGTGCCACCACTGAAGTCTGGAAATAGCCTGAAGTCAAAAACTCCCTGGACACCAAGACACTGCACAGGTGCAGAAGCAAAAACACTCCATACGAGCATCACTTTCAGAGTCTGTAGCTCTTCTTTGGAAACCAAACTCATGGTTGGTTTTATATTTTGGCCACAAAGAAAACAGTAAATATCATTAGGACTTCTAATAACTTGATATGGGACTGGTTTGTTACCTGATGTATTAATTCTCCCCTATAGAGTCAGATTGTGAAATCTTGCCCTAATTGCATGGTTTGGCTTCACTTATGACTGTTAATTAACTAGTCGTGCTACAGCTACTGCAACTTTAACATCAACTAAATAGGAACTTGCTGTACTTATAAGGCAAGTTAAGTCCCTTGCTTCATCTCCCCTGAGAAAGCTGAGGAACACTGCGGAGCACTTCAAGGGAAGTGAAGGAAAGACAATTTGGCTCTTCAACCTCTTCTATGGTACAAGCTGGTTCTTGTTTCTGGAACAAAATCTGACCTTCCTCCGAAGGAGAGAATGGCTGGAAGAGGCCTCATAAGCACAACCCACCTCCTAAACTCACTTCACACCCCATCAAGACACCTCCTGAACCACCAACACCCCTTAGAGTGGATGCAGAGCTCATCCAAAACCCCAAGACTAGATTTTAACAGAAAAATGTTCAAGATACCAACTCACCTCTTTTATACCCTGAAAAGTGAAGTGGGTGGGAAGGTTCAAAACTGCAGAAATTCTGCATTAGGTGAGGTAGCGAATATATCTGTCTTCAGCTTTCTAGGATTCACAGATGCACAGATTGCAAGTCTTGATTAAAAATAAAAACTGAAAAAACCCAGCAAAGTACTCAAGCAGCAGTGTTACATAAACCTAGATTACACTTTTGTCCAGTGAAAAGTTAATAGCATCTAAGATACTTCAGATCACGGGATGCCCTAACATTCCTTTCTGGCCTTACACTGTCAATTTATGTGAAAATATTCTGATTTAACTCAGATGGTCCTTCTTGGCTTTGAAAGTGACTCAGTTTGATATTTTCTAGCAGAACGTGTGGGCAACAGCATACTCGCCTCCCCTTTTCTTTATACGCTAGATATCCATAACATTTTTTGACATGCAGCCTTTTGCAGTTGGTACTCCAACAACAGTTCTCTTGCATCTACCTGTATATTATTCCAGGAAAATAGCATCTGGGGACTTACAGGATGACAGAAGCTTTTCCCCCCGTGGGCTAGATTTTGTCATTAAAAAGCAAACACTGAGCCAGAAGATTCCCCTCACTAACACAAGTGCAAATTCAACCCTGCCACCCCCCAAAATAAACTTAATTTATAGCAGTAAAACTCAAAATCAGAATCAGACCCTCTATCACCAGATAACTAGTGTGAGTGTGTTTTAATGTTCTCAGCATCCCTACACGCTCAAATGCAGAAAGGTGACCTTTTCCAGCCCAAATAGACAAATTTCTGGCTGCTCCCCTGCCCTTCCATTTTTATGCAACTCTGATCTGAGGCCACTGTGAAATCATAACTGGCATTATACCCTCCTTTATTTGACTTATGTTGCTACGGAGGCATCTGCCTGCCTCTCTATGTAGGTTAGGATGAGATTTTTGGTTTACTTCTAAGGAAATAATAGCGTAGCTATTTTTGAAGCCTGTACAGTTACTAGTTCAAAGCTATGCATCAAACCATAGAGTTTCTCAGCACAGTTTTCTTAATTGTGTGTGGGTTCAAACCAATTTCAAAACAGTGTTTCAGAAAGACTTTAATTATTAATATTACTCTCATATTAGTGTCATTTTTATATGAAAGAATGTATTTTAAGTGCGAGTTGTCATGCCTACTGGCACTATTGTGTTACCTGCACAGGATTCCCTGTGCAGATAAATCAATGAAATGTCACTTTGACTCATTCAGAGTTGAAGAGGAAGAAGCAGTGGAACCAACACGTGCAAACACACGAGATTACATGAAATATAGGGTGCAAGTGGGATAGCCTCACACATACCCCTGAACAAAGAAGAACACTTTCTCAGTAAAAGGTCTCTGCTAGCATAAGGAGGGTCAAAGCTAAGGTTAGGCATTCTATTTCAAAATATTTACTCAACCTGTTTCTTGTTTCCATTCTGTGCAAGAGACTTCTAGGTATCAGAAGACTGAAAGAATTATAAGCGTACCACTGCTACCAACAACCTGAAAAGCCTATTTCAGAGTTTGCTGAACGGTCAGGATAGAGGCCCTACCATAACTCTATTTCAATGGTATTTCCATCAAAATTCCATTCCAATTCCATTTCCATTCCAAAAGTATTTCCAATATTGAAAAAGAAAAACATACTAATATTTTCCTCCCTCCAACTTTACTCTAGATCAGTACAAACTAGATTCGTCCTTCACACTTTTAATAAATGTAAACTGGGAGTTAAATAAAATACCATGTCTCGCTCTTCTTCTCAACCCTTTCAGAAAAGCACCAGGGGCTGCCTTGCATGCGGCTGAAACACCACTGAGGACAGAAGGGAGGATGAGATGCCACCAGGCTACCAGTGCTCCCTTCCCAAGTGGCAACTAGACTCCATAACCCCTTTTTTATTTTTTTATTTTTTCCAATTTCAAAACTCAATCTCTCTAACCTTTCAGCAAACCTTTCTAGCTATCAGCTTTGAAGGCTTTCCAGGGGTCAGCTGGGGACAGAGTCTTTCCTGTTGGTATTATTGACAAAACCTACTAAACAAGCAGAGTCAAAGGCAAGGAAGAAAAGGAGGGAAGAGAGCTGGGAGGGCTGTCTGGGAGAACCAAGTGCCTGAGGAGAGAGGTACTCGCCCACGGGACGGACGGGAATCCTGGCTCTGGCCTGATGTCTAGCAAACATATAAATAAATGTGTTAATTATTTTAGGCAGCTTTATTTTCAAGTAATACTGCAGGACTAAAATCTGCAGCCCAAAGCTGTGACCCCCATTATCATTAAAATCATGTTACATTACAACTGCACAAACATTAATAAGGCTCATGCATCTGCACAGCTGAATTTCTGAAATTTAATACCTCTTTCACATGAAAAAAAGATCCCATTGAAAGCATTTAAAAGGGTTAAATAAGAAACATTTTAGATGTCAGAGCCAAAACCACAGTCCACAGTACACATCTATACCTCGCTGCCAGCCTTTTCCAGAGCCCCAGAGAGTCACATCCACACACAAAAGAAACAATATAAATGTCAACAGACTACTTCAGGACAGAAATAAGTAGCGACACTGGATCCTCAATTCTTGTTACCTGAGTTACAAAGTACCATAATTTCTGCAGGATTTCACTGCAGATCAGATGCTTTGGGATGCCGAAGCCTACCCCGGCCTTCTCCAGGGTCTCCCAGGGCCAGTTATTCTCAGATCCTCCACACTGCTTTGCCTAAAGCCTGGAGAGGCTTTATCCCCTGTAAACAGCCAGGCTGCTACCAGGCTTAGTCACTATTCCAAAGACAACAATGTACTTCTGTCCTTCAAAACGCGCTCTGGTTTCCTATCAGGTGTAAATCCCTACCAGATAAGGCTCAGAGCCTTGTTTCTGCACCATAGTATAAGAGCACAGGGGGAAAAAAGCCCATCAAAGCCTTCTTTTATATTTTTTTCTTCTGCTGCATGTTTGGTTTTTTAAACACATGGAAAAACCTTTGATACTGTTCTGTGAACATTACAAAGGAAAAAAAAATGCTGCTGCTACCTTTGTATTTACAAGAAAAACAATCTTCTCCACACAATGTTTTAAACCGTTTAACAACTTCAGAGGGCTTTACAAGAAACACCTAAGTTTGCAGAGAGCAAATTCCATCCCCACGCTTATTTACTTCAAAGACACAGTAGAAAGTTAGGCAATAGGTGAGCACAGAGTTATTTCAGTCAAGAAATCGGGGACATGATATCCAAGAAGTACTCATCCACTAAAAAAAGCCTTTGAAAAGCACAAAACTAACCCAAATGTGGCTATTTTGAAAAAGCCATAACTATTAAAATCTTTTCTAATTCACAGCACATTAGAAGTCCAGAGCTATAAATGACAATCTGAGTAACAATTACAAATTTTTTTTCATATCATCAAGTACATGAAAATTTTTCTGTTGTTGTTTTAATATTATACTAGTAAGCTAAAAAGCTTAGATCAACCATGAAAAAGCACGGAAAGGTGTTTTATTTTCTTATTTAAATAGGCTGTGAGACCACTGCCAAAGATTTCTCAATGAGTAGAGCAGGATTGGGCCAGGTAAAACATCATTAAATAAAATAATGTGTATTTCATTTACACAGTCTTGTGGCACATGATTGACCCCTCGTAACCTTTACATGGGCAATACTTAATGAATCAAGTAGTGTCACCACTTCAAAGCCCACCTCATGTATCCAGCAATAGCCTTTGACCCTCACCCTAGCAAAACCAGCCAGAAGTGCAGGTTCAGATCACCCACAGCAAATCCTATAAGCCTTCCCTCCGCTTTCTGGCCATGGGCAGCTGATGACATTCAGCAAAATCTTTCTGAACTTCTCGGTAAATGTTGCCATCTTTTCTCAGAAGCTCAACTGTTTAAATAAACATGAGGAGGAAACTCCTGTACCTGAATCAACAGAAGCCAAGAGCCAAACCACTGATAGCTGGGAAGGAGTGATCAGGGTGGAATCTCAGCATTTTAGAAGATATCCGCCCCAGGTGATAGCTGCCTATTAGTGTAACTGCATTAGAACCTACAAACCACTCTTTCTACAGAGAAGCAAAGCTCATGAAAGCTCTACAGTCTCTATTTCCCTCCTGCTGTAGTCACAGGCTCAGATGGGAAAAACATCCTCCCCTACAAGGAAAACACCTTTTACTAGCATCCCTCCTCTCTTCCTCCGCCAACTCTAAAGACAATATAACAGCAAAAAAGTTATAGTTCCTGCTCAGTTATCATCTCTGTTATAGATGTGCTCTCCATAACCTTAAATGCCAGAGGACTATGGGAATAAAGGGCTCCTTCCGGAGCTCCTACTGTCATCCTGCCCTCCTTAACACAAAGTACAAACATCACTCAAAGTGGCCACAAGCCATCATCTCCCACACATCAGAACACAACCAGACACCTTTCCATCTCAAACTTCAGTGATCAACACCACCCTCCCACTTCTAGGATTGCCATAAGACTGTGCTAGCTCTTCTCTTATTTGTTTTTAAGCATTGGCTATGCCACTAGTCCCTTTTTTTTGAAGGACCTGCTATTTCACAAGACATGGACAATCTCCCCACCTTCCACAGAATTCAAGGATTGCTGAAGACAACTCGGGTAGCGTTGTTCTAGAAGATGTCAAGCAGTCCGTGCAGACACCATTTTAAAGCCAGTTCCCTGACAAATATGGTGTGCTGGCCATTGAAAACAAATAGGTGCAAGAGAATATCTAGTACAGCAAAGACAAAAATTTCTCTCTCATCTTTATTTTATCAGATTTGAATGGAGGCCAAATGGGACTCCTGACAAAATCTGGAGCCAGCTCTTCAAAAGAAGTGGATGCCAGTGAGGGAGGAATAAAACTGTGTGATTGGCAAACAGCTCCCCAGCTCGAGTTTTGCATCTGCATATCCATCCATCCATCCACCTCTATCCATTACCACCTACAGCTGAGAAGCCAGATGCTTTAGGAAGACCTTCGCTACACCCAAATAACCTTTGTTATTAAGGAATCTGAGCTGCATAACCTGGAGGGAAGAACATGCCATGATTTTTCCCCTTTTGATTGTTATGAAAAGCTAAAAATCAACAAGTTCAAATGCTTTCAGCTGGACATTCCTCCTAACCCTGTAAGTGAATCAACACTTCTGAATTCAACCTTGGCTGTAGGCTCATTATGTTGTCATTGCAAGGTCCAAAGGAAAGCACTTTAACTCAGATCAGACTGAAAGAGCTAGAAACACCAGCAAATTATTTGGGAAACCATAACAGAGGGGGGAAAAAAAAAAAAAAAAAAGAGAAGAAAAGTTGCTTTCATTAATTTTTTAAGACACATTTTCAGCAAATTTTTAAAGCCAGACTCATTCAGTTTCTTTCTGGGTTGTTTTTTTTTCATTTCTGCATGTGTTAAATAAAAAGTGGCAAAGTAGAACTCCTGGTTGTCCTTTGTATAAACAAAAAACCAGTAACAGATATCCTAAATCATTTTTAATTCACTGCTTTAAATACAAATTTTGAATAGAGGATTCCTTTAAACCAATAAACCTTTTGATTTTCTTAGCATTATATTGTAGAAAGGAAAAACTTTTAAAAAATCCCACCGTACTCCTTCACAGACAATTACTGCAACAAATAGCTGCAATTCTTAAGAGAAAAAGAATAGCTAGGGCCAAATCTATTATGCATATTTTATCACAAATTATATTATTACCTACGCCTCTCAAATTTTATTGCCACAAAAATCAGCAAAAATCAGCACTCATACTTACATCTTTATCAAGAAATAAAACACTATACTCTCCTATTCAAGGTCAGGAAACATTTTATTAGGCCCAGACTTTTATTCCCATCAGGAGAGAAGAAAAATGCAGCATGAGTTAATCAGATTGTAAGCACCTCCATATTATCAAAATACCAGCACAGTCACAGACACCTCTTAGCCAAGTTTGCAATAATTCAAATACAGAACCTGATTACAGTGGGAGTATTAAAGACTTGATCCATCCTCATTTCGCTCATTTAATACAGGAAAAAATTATGGTATAAGTCTTGACACTACCCACAAGCTCGTATCATGCTAATACATGTATCTTCACATCAGAGGCAGAAGGAGAATGTAGGAAGAATACAACTCTTGATTATTTTTTTATTTAATTTAACAGTTTAAAGTTCTACATTCTTTTTTCTTCATTATAATTCACTTTCTATTATCATCAAAACCAGATCCAGTGAGTAATAACATTTATTCATTCCTCCCACCCCTCCCCAGTACTTTTCAGACAGACATTGCCCCAGGTAGGATGAAGTATAGGGATATATATTTATACATAGCCAGAGGCTCAGATTTTCAGGAAAAAGGTTACTGGCTAAATAAATTCTCTTCCATAAGGTGTGCTGCTTGTCGGAAATCCACAGAATACACTGACCACGGATGAGAACAGAGGTTAAGGAGAGTAAAGTCAACATAACCATCTCTTCCTAAAGCCTGGGAAAACAGAAGTCTTTGCAGCATGCTTCAGAGCTAATCCTGGTTTGGACCATCTCACACCAGTCAAAGGGAAACAAACCTAAGTAAATTCCAAAGTGAAGAAAACCTCGGAATCAAGCAGCTGGGTCCCCTGCCAAGCAGCTTGATTTTTGGGTGCCTCTCCTGATCACACGTATAATGTAACACTAGTGGAAAACACCTGCTTTTCAAAACGGATTTGCAGATTCTTTTGCAGACTCTGCAGACAAATACAAGCTATTGTGGCATTGGTGCCTAACAGCAGGGACCACCTAGCAATACCATCAACAAATAAATCACTCTATCCTTGTAATTAACTTTATTCTTACAAGAGATTTAAGGAGTGATTCAGAAAAGCAGTACAGTAGCACAGAATTCAAGACCAAAGTCTAGATCTTGACTAAACTTGATGACCAAAACAAGAAGTGCAGCTGAAAGGTCGCCAATCAAAAATAAAGGTCATAGCTCCCTCACCAAAAGCATAGCAGATCAAAATACATTACTGCAGCTACTTCATTGTTCTCATTGTTCTTAGTATGACTTGGGGAAACAGCAGCCATGCATCCATCCGCACTTACAATGCGCTTTCTCCTATTTCTGAACTCTACCTGAGAAGTGTCTTAATTGGTTGTGTTCCAACTATGCAGACAAGTTAATCAGATCATTCCTTACCCAGTGCAAAACTAGAAGAAAAAAAAAGGGGGGTGTGGAGGGTAGTTGTGGAGAATCGATCTAGAGATAGATCAATCTAGAGACAGTACTCTGTTCTTCCTTGCTGGTTTTATGCACTGGACATTAACAGAGAAAACTCCACATTATTCTCATATAACAATTCCAAAATTGGATGTTGTAAGTTTAAAAAAAAAAAAAAAGATTTGAAGCTCAAGGACTCAGCAGAGAACCTATGCAGACTGAGGGGGCAGCCATACAACCCTCCAGGGGAAACATGCTGTTATCCTTTTGCAGATTAGCCACCAAAGGCTGGAGCATACTTCACTTCTGCTTTACATTCTCCTTATCCATGTAATTTATATGCATGATAGCTACCCATTCTTTTAATGCCTCTGATAAAAGCCTAACCTAAGAATGTTAAACCCTACGTGAACCATGATGCAGTTATTCATTACGTGCTTTAATGCAGTGTGTACCGGAGCAGTCAGATAAATGAGTCTACAATCATTTTTGTACATTTTTAAGCACAGCCTTATCTCCTCATTTGCTGGCTTCCTTGATAGGAACTGCTAACTGTGATTAACATGTAGAGTACACAGTATCTTAAGTACCATATCCACGAGAGGTGAGATCTTACATTCACCAGTTGACAGTCAACAGCAACAGTCTTTACAAAATGGGACAAAACATTTAACAAGAAGAAAAAAAAAGAAAGAGAGAGAGAAAGGTACTGTATGAACACTGAAAGCCTTAAATGGAAACACTCCTAAATTTCTTTCCAAAAATTTGTCTCTCCCCACAATTTGTATATGGCATACTATACACTTTTCTTCAGTTATCTCATGACAGCATATTATTTCTCCTCACCACCACCAGTATCGTACTTAGTAAGCACAACTTCCAAAAGATGACCAAGACACGACATACCAACTAATTCCTAGCAAGGCATTTTCCAAAACTTCCACAGTGAACAGCGGCGATGCGATACACCGGCAAGGGTTTGGCTTGCCTATCAACACGAAATGCTGAGAAGAGTTAACTTTATATTCACTAGCAAGGACTTACCCCAAACATCAGAGTTCAGTAATTCCAGGATTGCTTTAAACCCACAAACCTTTGAAGTACTTTCCCTAAGTAAAACTCACTTCAGTGGCAAGCTACCTTTGAAGCAATTGTGAAACTACCCATTTCCAAAGCTGCTCCCCGTGCCTGCAGCTCAGAACAATCCAAAGAAGCATACCGGGATGGACAGTGTGATACAAATCTCTTTGCTCATGAACTATGCAAAGCTTCCTGTACCAAGGAGGTTAACACATCTTCTTCTGATTAAATCTGCATAATTATTAAGCCGCGTTCATGCAGCTCCGCAAGATATTCTGAAGGTAATTAGTATTCTAGTAGATGAGGTCTTCTCTCTGAAAAGGCTGCATTTTTTCCCCATGTTCAGAACAAAAACGGATTAGCTCCTCGTGTTCAAATTGGATGCGCTACCCACTGGCATAGCGGAGACGCGATTTCAAATCAATCTTACGTTACTGGTGGCGACAACACTGTCAAAATAGCAGAAGCCCATAAAAACATAATATGCAACAGATCTATGCCGAGCATTTCACAAAGCAGGAATACATCTTTTAGCAGACTTGCAAAACAAGACAAAATTGGAAGAAAATGCTACTATCGCGTATCAAGGATGCCGAGTCTTAAACGATACAGATTAAATTATCTTCAGGTAACTAAGCCGGGAACATGGTCCCTCTAGAAATGTTTTCTTTGTCTTTAAGCACTCTTCCATACAAACAATAGGATTAGAAGCATACCTGGAGGTCACCTGGCAGTATGAATTAGTATTTACAGGCAGGATTTTCAATTAAGCAATTATACTTGCTGAGGAAGGAATGAGTCTTTAAAACTAGAAACTGCTTTCACTGAGAAATTGGGTCTGATGTCAGGTAAAATAAAGATTTTACCTCTAAAGTGCTAAGAGTACTCAAGAGAGCATAGAAAATTGGGGATTTACGTGGAACAAGAAACATAGATGGAAACCACTTTAAACTTGTTTATCCATTAATCCAACTCAATTACATGCTCTAAAAAAATCCTTTCACTATCAAATATTAAACAAAAATTTCATAGAATATTTAAAACCAGCCTCTCTCACTGTGAGGCAAGAAATGTGCTTGATTTACACATGTTAATGTAATTATGCAAATGTTGAAACTTTCATCATGTCCTGCAAATAGTTTAATTCTTTGGGGAGCTTTATCTACTCAGTTTATTTTTAAAAGTGCTTTTCACCTCTTAATTGATTCTCTTCCCTCCCACCTCACCTCCAGGAGGCAGCAAGTAGGAAACAGGCTGCTACCTTCCCAGCCACCCAAGCACATGTCTTCTGACAGCAGAGCACAGATCACAGCTGTTACCAAGGATGCCTTGGGTCACCAAAAGCAAAGGCAGGGCAGGAGGAGAAGCCAGAAAGCTGGGCTGGCCTCCTGATCTCTCATTTGGTTTCCTGATGATGTGATGAAGATGCGGACAGCAGAGTCTCCAGTATTTCTGACAACCTGGGCATCCACCCAACAAAACACAAAAGACAGATGCTAAAGACATGTAGAAGCCCAGTCATGAATTTTGAGACAGGCTATGTCTGAAAGAGCATTCTTCAAGCTGTCACTCACTATTAGTGCTCAACGATAAATCAAGGATACAAGTCACAATTACATTCTCTGCTAATTAATTAAGCAGCCACATGCAGCTTCCTCCCCTTCCCACCAACTGTGAAACTTAAAGGTTCAAGAGAAAAATGCTTACATCAAAAAGGGCATCTTTGTCTTACTCTGTAACAACGTGAGCATCATTAAGGTCAAGTGCACTCCTCCTGCTATAAACTGCAACCTTTCTTTTCCTTCACTACAGAACATGAACGCTTGAAGGACTTTGCCTACCCCCATCTCTCCGCGACACATCCTCACCCTGCCTTCCCACAGTGTAAAGGCAGAGGCCTCATCACAAAACCCACTCCCTCATTGCACCTTTGCTTTCCAGGAGACAGCAACAATGTTTTTACTTAAGAGATACAAGATTACTGTCTTTCAAAGAAACACTTGGTTTTTGGGAGGGGGTTTGGGTTTTTTTCGGGGGGGGGCGGGGGGGGAGGAAATTAATAAAGCAAAGACCATTGTCCATATGGTACTCTATAGGAATTCCCTTATAGGAAAACGTTTTGTGGCACTCTCATGCACTACAGGAACACTTGTACGTCCACCTCAGTTGCTAAAACACTCTGTTTCCATTCCACTGTCACAAGGATTTATGGTAAGGCTTCTTATCTGAATGAATAATCAAATTGCTTTAGGAGTCTCAGTTTTACGTTATCATACACAATTATATGAGAGTAATGGCAAAATAGATGTTATCTAATTGGTAGAGGGATTCCCAAATCCTTTGAAGAGAGATTGTCCATAAACCATAAAATTAAGTAGGCCATGCAATTGCACAGCTACACACAACAGCAATGAAGTGGAAACAAAAAGATTGTATTTATAGAGGAGATTGGTTAAATTACTAACCAAGAATATTAGATATGGAAGTATGGGTTTAGAAAGATTACTGGAGGCAACAGGATCACAATACAGAGCTGCATGCCCAGCATCGCAATGCATTTGAAAAGATCTCTCTGCTCCTAGCAGGGCTTGGACGCTCATGGAGGGATCAAACCAAAGGAAACTGATGTACTGCAGGTGAAGTGTTATCATCCTTTAAAAGGAAGCATTTTAGATAGTTGCTCAAATGTATGTTTCCAAAGTGCTTTTAGTGTTTCCCTTATCTTGTAGCTTAGCCAGCACATCTTTTAAATAGCAGTGATGATATTGTAAAAATTATTAAGTTATCTCTGAATTTATTTTTTTTTAAGAAGATGTCACTAGGCGTGTTTTAGTTAACATTACAAGCACACCAGAGAAGCTACTTCCAGCTTTGATACCAAATCAAGCAATTACAATAGCAGCTGCGGACTTACAACTGTATTAAACTTCTGAAGTCAGTTTTATACACGCACGAGCACAAACACAGGCAAAGGCATACTGGAATTGTATCTGCACAGAACAGACTATCTAGCCCAGCAACACCAGCTTTGAAAGAGGTCTTCGCATATTTAATAGTTTTTCCCTCAGGCAATCTATGTTGCAGGATGAAAAAAAATTAACCCCCTCCAAAAGGCACTAAGTGCAAGTCAAGCCGTACCTCAGCTTTTTTGAAGATGGGTGTTCACTTAGATTTTATTCCTCTTACGAATAGCCATTCAGTGATAATTCTTTCTTCTCCATGAAGCATTACTGAGGCTTGTAGCTGCTGTGCAGCTGTGTCTCAGGCAGAGAGATTCTTCAATAACAACTGACTTCACAGTGTCTGACTGTTCCGATGCAATATGATTTGTGCCACCGTGGAAGAAGAGATACGCCAGGCTTCTTATACTGCATAGAGAAAGCCAAGCTCAATGGGACACAAGCCTACAATTGAAAATTCTCAAGATGGGAACCTTGTCAATTAAAAACAGCGAAGGGCAGTAAGCAGCTGCTCACCACTTCCATAGGCTGGGAACAGAAATTACATTGTCTCTGTAAACAGAGTTCTCTGCACACTTTCCCCCTCACTTCTTCCCCACCAAAAATGACTGCGCTGTTATCTCAGATTGAAGGTATTTTTTTCTGTCAGTCTTGAACTCTGTCATTTACAACTCCATAACTTTCCCAACAGTATTAACTATAAGGAACAAATTCCTTTTCCATTACATCTCAAGTCTCAGCTTCCTACTCCACTACTTGAAACAAAGAGAGAAGCACTGCAATTGTAGAGCTCACTTGGCACTACTTACTTGCCAATTTCCTTTTCTTTTTTTTTTTAAATCCGTCAAGCATTTCAAAATTTAGCATGCAAGTTACACGGGCTCAATTCAATTCCTAGATTAGATCATGAACCAGAGATGTATGGAACACTTTCAACTGAGGCTTCAATGCCACAGATTTATGCACCTTGGAAGATTTTCATCCTTAAACACTGCTGATTTTTTTTTCTTCTTAAAAAAACAGGGTCAAATTCTTATGTCAAAAGGCCACCATTCCTAATCCTTCAAGTATCTTCTCCAGGGCACCCCCAGGATGTTTCAGTACACCCCCGGGGAGGCAGAGGAATGGCTTGAAGAGGCCAGGAACAGCTGTGAGAAAAGGTTTGGAAGAAACATATCCATTATCTCCAGCTGATTACATAGCGGTATCACCGGATAATTATTGCAAAAGGTTTTCTGGGTCCACTACAATCATGCAAATTCAGTTTGAAATGATTCACAAAGGAGTTACTAAATGAGCACTGACAGTCTTGTTTGCTAGATTTCATTCAAGCATCTTTCTCTCAATCTTACAAGCCTTTGGTTTTTCCCCATGAAAAACAAATTAGGCTTTAATATGCAATCTTATCCCAACATACTGAGGCAGATTTGCCCCTGCTTAATAATATCCCACAACTAACACCAAGGAGCCTCTGGAAGCCAGGGGAGCCCATGCAGATGATGCTTCCCCAGCGGTACACATTCGTCTGCCTCCTGCTTTGTGTCACGGGCGGCAGGCGTGCAAGTGAACACACGTGTTCAACTGTGACAGAGCTATCCGCCCAACGCCAGCAATGTGCTGTCAGGAACTGATGTGACTGCATTTATTAACACGTCTAGAGCATCAAAAGTCTCGTTGCTGGTGTGTTTTTAATCGCTCTAATGTAATTTTGAAATTTTGATTCCCGAGCCCATCAACAAATATAAAAAACTATTAATTAATTAGGCTGAAGTACTGTCATTTCAGAGAAACTAAACGAGACTGTGAAACTACAGTAGGTATAAACAGGCAGTCTGCAGTAATCCTATATACTTGTCTTGCAACACCACATTTCAACCAATTCCTGATGAAAGCTTATCCCATTTCATTTCTTCCAAGTCCTCCAGACTTTAAAGGAAGAAATCAAGTACACTTTTAAAGAGGCACAGATTACAAAAGGAGGGACTTCCATATTCTAGCCTTCAGCTACTAAAACTGGACTGAATTTCTGAAGCAATTCTACAGCTGCATTAGATGAGTCAAGCCGATTTCCAAGAAGCGAGTGCTAGCATTAGAATTCATTATGATTTTTTTCAAGATAAGGCACTGCTATCATGCCACATGCATGCTCTCTCCTTCCTCTTTTTTTGTGTTAGGCAAGGCAAATGCATAAAATTAATGCATTCATTTCCTAGTAACTAAATTAAGCATGTAAGAAAGGACTCTACTTATTTGCCTTCTAGTAAGGCAGTGCACACCTAGAGTGCATTTTCCTAAAATAAAGACATCACCAGGCTTTAAAAGCTTCATGTGACACTTCAGATTTCTATGCTCATCTTTTACACCATGCCATGGTTCTTGCAGTAGCAAAAGCAGCAAACACAAAAACAGAAAACCCAGGAAAACAGCCTCCCAAAGCGAGACCACAGCAGGAAAGTATATATTCCTCACAGAGAATAGTACTCCATCACATTTCCAAGCAGCTTTGTAAAACGAAGCCAGACAGAATTAGCTATTATCCAAACACTACTTACTCGCAATGTGCTGTGTATTCCTCATTCGAAGCGCTGCTTTAAGGGGCAGAAAGGTCCCCAGTCTGACAATAGCCTGCTACAAGGTGGAAACAATTAAGGAAGGAAGCTCTTCTCCACTGTTCAAATTATTTACTAGCAATCCCCACCAAAGCTTATGCCATGACCTAATTTAACCACATCGGTTGCACAACATCTCTCTCTTCCTGCATGCCTAGGACAAGACAGCCGTGTGAATTCTACAAGTTTCTACAGAATATTTTGATTTCTCTAATTTGTCATAATTGTAGCTGGTTTTAAAAATCAATCTGTCCTCTTTCTGCATCTGAAAGCTGAAATAAGGAACATATTTCTTCGCTGTGAGTTAGCCTAATTCTGTTTACCAGCTACATATTAACTTACATCAGCTGAAACTTTAGCTCAGAGCTAATGCCACTACTATTTTTTTTTTACTTTTTAATGCAAAATGAGAGAAAGGAAGGAGGATAAAAGGTGTGCTGCTGTAATGACTTTTTTTCTATTAATCTTGGTTATAAAAGGCCATTGTTTATAAGTGCCATAGGTCAGCAATAACACAAGTCTTTCCACCTTAGTATCTTTCTACATGATAGCCTTCTAACCAAGTCTTAGAGGTAAAGATTTTTTTTTTTTTTAAAGCAAAGGTTAACTAGACACAGTCTGCGTTTTAGCCATACTATTTGGTCCTTTATGATATCATGGTCAGTATCTTCTCCTTACCACAAGATGATTATTTCCAAAGGTTATTAACAAACAACAATGCTCAATAAAGGAGCGTATACGTAGGAGAAGTAAACATTTTATAAATTTGACTTAAAATATTTAATTATTATGAATAGCTCCAGAGAAGGGGAGAAGTATTTCTTGTAAGGAAATCCACTGAGCCTGCAGCACATCTTTGTTCCCTCTGAACAATGTTCAAACCCCCATAACTATCTTAGACTAGACCTAATTTCTTTTTTAAGATTAAGTTAGGCAAAACAAATCTTGCTGATATTATTAGTATGTCATTCAGGCTCAAGTTTTTAAATCAGAAACGGGCTACACAGCAAGATAGTGCAGTTGTTAGCCTCAAAAACAATTTTGTGGTACAGCTTAGCATCATTCATAAAGAAAGGCAGGCTCCTTCTTCCCTCACACAGACACAGGTTACACACTGTTGAGATAGCTTAACACATCTTAATGTTTTCTATTCATCTCAGAGGCTCCTGGTATTTGATATGATTGAGGTCCGCCTGACCAAACATGCAACAAGAACAAGCACATGAGGAAAAAACTAGAACTCAGACAGTGTCCACTTGAGTTTCCTCTTTATTCAATAAAGCAACCATCACCAAGTTTGCCAACTTCAGAATTAATTAAAAATGTTAATTTCCTTTCTCAGGAATGGCTGGGGGAAGAGGATGATGATGCAGCACCACGAGGAGATTGCATACTCCTGAGTCTTACACTCACACTCTGAGTTAGAAGAGAGCGGAAGAGTGACCAGTATTTGAGTCAACACCATTTGGGGTAAAATTTACCCTGAGCAGACACCCGTTTGCTTCCTCCTCCTTCCCAGTGCACAGTAAAACACTAAGTCTTTAAGCCACAATCAGTAACTGCTACAATGAGAGCAACCATAGTCTCAGCATCGTATTTTCTAAGCACATAGACCTAAGGGGAAGATAGAGGGATGAAAACACCTCTCAATGTGAATACAGTGGGAACAAGGCAGCTATGAATGGGGCACAAGCAACAGCTCCTGCTCCTCCTCCCAGTGAAGACCTACAACATCAAAAGAGCAGTAAAATGCACAAAATGCAGCAGGAAGAACCCCACCACACTTAATACTCTGTAAATGCAGCCCAGCTTAGAGAGCCTGGGGCAGCTCTTTATATATCACCAGAAGGGGAGGGAGTGCCTAATTACATTCTACAATTAGCAAAATACATCAAATAGGAGGTCCTTTTCTCCATCCCTTTGAGAAAGGGGGAGAAGGATGCAGTGTGTAATTTGTATTTTAGTCCCATCAAAAGCTTTAATAAGAGCCCTTGAATTTTACATCATCCTCAACAGTTTAACAAGGTTAGCCTTGTTCTGGGAATATGAATTGTTAGCAAAACTGTCAGCCCTTTAAGCAAATCATTGCTTTATTTCCTTGGCAACAAAGGAAACTTCTAATGGAAAGAGATTTAAAGTAGACTGGACATGCCTCTCCAGACTGTAACCTTTTCCAGTAAGAGTCTAGTTACAATACATCTGCTGAATATCTCTTCTAGAAAGGACTGGAAAGAGCAAACAAATCATACAATTTAAGAGCTTACAACATCACTCAGTTACAACGTTACTCTGAAACCAATAGTTGGCCTCCTGGTTCTTCCACTTGCCTGTTTAAGAGAGAAAAACTGCAAAGTTAGAGAGAGGGACCTTAAAGAGAAGCAGAATTAGACACGAAGCTCAAACTAAACAAACACAAATGTGACATCTGCTTACCCACATCTGTACCAACCTGCCCTGAAGCAGGCACAGGATAGGTTTTCTCCATCTGAATGTGTAAGGCTGACAGCGTGCTTAGCCTGCTGCCTCTGTAGATGAAACAAATGGAGAAGCTCCACAAAAGGCTGATCGTCCAAATATATGGTCAATTAATAAAAATACCACTTAAAAAATTAACCACATCTTTGGTTGTTGCATTGTCAGTAATATTTCTCAGCAATCCAAAATTAAAACCTCTAAAAAGGATAAATATCTAACTAGAATCTGAGTAAATATGAAAAGTAGAAAACACCTGGAAAAGAAGGGGGGAGGGGGGTGGAAATATATATATATTGCCCAGGAAGCATTTGCCAGTAGATCTGCCTCCATCACAGCCAGCAGCACCCAGCCACACCAATGCAAAGATGTGGGCAAAGCCAGTGGTCAGACAGTACTTTTGTGACATCTGTTCCAGAGTTATCTTCAAAACTGACATAGAAAAGGGGGAACTACCAGTTAGTTTTCCACGGTAAAGACGTAAAGTTTCAGGAAGGTACAAGAAAAACACAGTGCACCATAACTGAAAAATCTGGATAAGCTCAAAACCCACCTCGGGGAGATGAAACTAAACAATGATAAAAAAACAACCCAACCACCAAAAGCTAGGGAATATCACCCTGGAACCAGAAAACAAAGTTTTTGAGAAACTGCTTTTTCGTGAGGTTTAGGAAAGACCTTCCTTCCCACCATACACTATCTCCTCAAACAGGAGGAATAGACTGGAACAGGAAAGTTTAACATACAGGAAAATACCACAAACTGAAATTCATTAAAGTTGCCTGATATTAGGGGCTGTAAATCTGGAAGAGACCCACTGGCACAGCAGAGTGGAGCCTGACCAGGCTGAATGGTCAAAGAAGGGTTTGATTTTACACCCTGTCCAGCACTCACACAACCTTTGTATGGCACACTAGAAGCTGCACACCATCATTTTTCAAAGCCCAAACTGGCATTAATAGGTGAGAAAAGCCCTTTTCACAAACAGGGGTAAAACATTTTAACCACTATGTTTGTATTTTCTTCTTTCCTAAAACTTTTTGGAGATGAAAAGGGAAGGGATAAAAGATGCACTCTCCCATTCACCACACAAATCCACATTTCTGACTGCTCCAAATGAAGCGAAAAGAACAGATAAATTAAGTGGTTCAAGTTTCTTTTATTACAAAGAGATATTACATATCTCTTCTCTGGAGATATTCAAGACCCGTCTGGACACCTATCTGAGTGATATGTCCTAGGGAGCTGCTCTGGCAGGGGGGTTGGACCCGATGATCTCTTGAGGTCCCTTCCAACCCCTACGATCCTATGATTCTATGATTCTATGAAAGTCATGAGACACACAACAGGGCAAACGATCACTAAGGGCTCTCTTTCCCTCTGCTTTTTAAGCACCGATAGGATGGTATTTGTAACATGTAATGCAAATAGCACTTACTAATTCTTACCGGGGGCATCACCAGCTCAGGCACCTCTAACCAGGTTCCCAACGCCTGGGTTTTGGGTTAGCTCTCAGTGCTGCCCGGCATCCCCAGCCAAAACAGGGACCCTCTAGCTGCTGCCTCCAGCCACAGCTTGTCAGATCAGCACCACCAGTGTCAGAATGAGGAAAAACTTGTCAAGAGTAAGTGATTTTGGAGCTTAAAATATTTTCAGAAAGGGATTTCTGACACCTTGCGGAAGGGTCAAAGACAAGCTTACACCTCTCACATAGTAGCAAAGCCATGATCTTAACATTTTGGGAACGGCAATAACCAGAGGAATATATATTTTTGATCTCATGACATCACAAGCCTGCACAGAAGTACATTTGTAAGTCTTTTATATGTACCCTTCGGCAGTCATGCTGGGATTAATATTGCATGTTAGCAGGTTAGAGGGGCTGTAGGGTGGGCGTTATTTCAAAATTCAACTCAAAGAGTGTCTGTGGGTTGAAATAATCAAGGATAATATTTGTATCAACCTTCTACACTTCTAGGCATTAAGAATGTTATTAAACAGAGTGACATGGAAGCTCTAGAAAAGGTAAATCAGCAAGACAAGTACCCTTTAAAAAGTCTCACATACCAGGCTCAATGCTAAAACTGTTGAATCTACCTAGCAGAGCTGAACATGTCAAAATAAAGAAGGTAGACTGTGCTAATAAAAGTTAATCCAAACTAATTTAGAATTAGTACTTTTTCTTTTTTTTTTTTACCTATAGGAAAACAAGTAACTTTGACAGATAGCCAAGTATGTTTATGAAGTGGATGCAGTTAATCCAAGTGATCTATGTTCAAACTGTCTATCAGCATTTAGGGTATGATTTAATCACCTCAAATGACCCTTACCCTTCTCACTGACAGCCTCCTCACTCTGCAGATTATATGTCAAGCCATCTCCAGATCAGCTCACTGGGAGTGTTTTGCAGGAAAAGAACTGAATCAACTGAAGACCACCCTTCATAAACATAGTTTAGAAATTCATGCTGAAGCTAAAAATAATACAAGAAAGACTTTTAAGAGAGAAACACATCAGCTGAAGTAAGGGATGTTTGTTCCACTGAGCATGGCAAACAGTCCCAGTTACACAGGACCAGATGGGCAGCTCTGTGTTTTTTAATCTCATTGCTGACTGGCCTCCATGTCCCCCCTGCCACATCCACAGATAACAATTTTTGCAGCAGATCCCAAAAGCACAGGCAGCAGGTCCCAGTCAAATCCAAGCATATCCTGATGTACAAGCACCCACTTTCTCCTTTCAGGTCTCTCAAGCAGGAATGCAACCACAGAGAACTGCTGACAGAGCATCACTAATCCACATCGCACCCCGCAGGGGCTCGGGGGAACGGGATATACAGATACACGCAGCTGGTATCACTGGGACCAGCAATGGGGAGGAAGAATATGCATTGCTCATCCCTGGAAAACAAATCCCTAGCATTCACTTAGTTGAAATAGGGCAATGGCACAGCAGTTTCATCAGGGATGATGTTGCTCTTATCTCTATCAGCTCAGCAGGGGTCAGGGCCAGGTTTCTAGTGCCCCTGCAGCTTTGCTGAAGCCAGAGAAATCAAAGGGAACCTCCAACAGCTGCTGCAGGATTATCTGAGCAAAACAGGCAGGGGAAGAAAAGCCAGGGGCCTTCATCAAGGCGGTCATGCCCACCCTGCAGCAGCCACTCTTGGGAAACCAGAGTGTGTATCCTCAGGACTGCCATGACAGTCCCCCAGATCTTGGGGTGGCCTGGACTCCTGACCGGGCAACGCCAGTCTCAGATTTGTCCTGCTGGCAGATGTGTACTGCAGGGTATCCCGCAGCTCATGAGTAAAATTCATAAGTAGCACGTATTTTACACAAGCACCATTGTTTCCTACTATTTCTCCTTTTTACCACCTCTTGGTGTTCAAGAAATCCATGTAAAATGAAAGAGACACCATTACTGGTATTCACCAACATAAAGTTCTGACAGTCATCCTTACCAAAGGCTTACATGAGGAAGAGGCAGTGGGTTACATGAACTATAAAATACAACAAAGAATAGATTCAGAGAATGGAGCAGCAACATGTGAAGAATCCAATCCACCAGTAAAAACACCCTTCTGCAACAAGACACTGTACAAGCTCCAGGCAGGTTTGTCCTCAGCCCACAGCAGGTGCAATCTAAGGGTGAGGCGGGAAAGAACAACTGGATACAAACAAAGCAAACAACACAAGAAAAAAAGAAACAACCAGAACCAATTTAATATCAACATGCAAGAAGATTAGTTGCACTTGCATCACTTTCACAGTTCAAGCTCGATGATAGGAAAACTGCTTCTGTTCCCAATGTTTGGGGTTTTGGTGGTTTTTTTTCTGGTAGGGTTTATTTGATACCGAAAACAAGTTATCCTAATACTAGATGATTAGGACAGCAAGGGAAAAAAAATAAAGAAAAACCCAACACAGAAGAAATTAATGTTAAAGCAATTACAAGGGAAAAGACTTTGTAAAATACCACTTCAAAAATGCCTAAGACTATATACCTGGCTACAGCTATAGGCAGGTCTTTGTTAAAGGTGCAAATTTTATTCAGTAAATCAATGGATGAGCACAACTTCAAATATATCATTCTGAAGGCTCACACCACCACCTCAGGTAAATCCACATAAAAGCTTGTGGCACTGCTGATAATTCCAAGCTTAAAAAACAATGCAAATATTTATTAACATTAACCATTGCATCTTGGCTCAGTGATTTAAGAAATATAACTACCTTCAGAAAGTACTGAATCCCTTTTTATCCTAGAGATAGGTACACTGAAGAAGGAAAATACCACTTTCCAACAGCTTTCTGAAACACGAAGTGAAAGTTCTAAGAGTGTGATTCAGACATGTTACCAAAAAAACAAAAGCAAATTTTTATTAAACACATTTAATTCTGATTGTAATAGTAATTCCCTTAATTATGGTTGATGAAAAACATTGCATATAACTTGTTTTCCCCACACCAATGTTCCAGATCCAGATTTCCATTACCTCATCAATGCCCAAAGCATGAAGTAATCAGAAATAAACTATGAGCAAAATCTCTAAGATTTTTATGTTCTTAAAAAAATAAGACAGCCATAGCAATGTTTAGGTTTATATAAGCAATCCTACTAAGTAAAATAAAAAATGGGCAGGGGTAGATATGAAGTATGTTGGTTTTGGGTGGGGTTTTTTGTTCCAGAATAAGAGCCTTTAGGCAGCAGGCACTTTAGGACTGGGACAGTTTCTACTTGTACAGACTCTCAGATAGCAAGGATCCAAGTCCTGAAAGATCTGACCTCTTCAAAACTCATGTTATTGTAACAAATTAGAAAGGATATAGTTCATACTTTTTAAACCACCCATATTTCAGATAAGCCACTTACTATGTTTGGTACTAGTCTCCATCTCAGCTTTCTGGCAACATATGCCCTGAAGGCAGAGCCGTAACTCTAGAATATGCCAGAAACACCTGCATCCAAATTACTCATATTAACAGAGGGAAAAACACAATGATGTTTCAGCTCAGACTCTGCAAGTGTATTTGGACCTCAGAGGAGCTCAAGAGTATGCATTGCCCATTTGTCAGCCCTTACCCTGAATGAGTTCCTGCTTTTAGTCCTCTGCTAAGCTGGACAGAGACTGCAGTTGCTAGTCATATTTGCACGTCCTCCAAAACTCCCAATTAAATCCCCTTGAAAATAGGGTATTACTGCCACATGGATTTAAGATAATTAACTATACACCAAAGCAAGTGACAAAATTATGCTATGGAAAACATTCGCATTCCTGAATGCTCACAATACTGTTTTTACTTTCACATGGAAGGGCCCTCATTGCCCTCGGAATACTGACATTGTATGACTATCACCTGAATATGCTTCGTAATGCCACCTTGACCAATGGCTGAGGCGACAGCAGTACTGCCAAGGCGTGAGGCGACCATCTCTGCAGTCATTACTGGCACATCTGTGCAAGGCGGCTGCTCCAGGACCAGTCTGCTCACTACACGCAGAGCTCAGGTCTCATCACGCACAGAAAGCAGACACACGGTAAGAAATGCCAGATAACAGGCAAACACAAGCCATCTCCATTAACGTTTCTAAAGCATTCCTCCCATCTAAGAAAATGCTATGTTAAAACAAAAAATAATAATGCTAATGTGAAAATCTCAGAGTATTTTCTTTCTGGTTTAGGATTGGAGAAGAAAGATAGATGAACCAGCAAGTGGGAGCAGGGGGAGCTACTGCTATTCTGGTTTTCATGAAAAATTGATAGCAGTCTTATCACATAATGCATTTCTACCAAGCTCGTGCCAGCATCAAAAGTCAGGCAACATGTAGGGAAATGCAGGAAATTTTTAAAGCTTCATTCAGCATACTTGAGAGCATCCGCTGAACATCTGACTAAGACTCCGCATTGAGCTGGTCCCTGAATACATTAGTTGTGGCTATGTTTCCAGTTTCAGACCACAAGCCTTGGAGGCCTGGGAGTATAATGTGTCTTTACAAATAATTTCTGCTTTAATGCAAAAAAATAAGTTTTCCTTTGTCCTTTAAGGTAGACATGGTAGGAAGGATGATGGATTTCAAAACTAAAGAGAAAAGCCTATTTACCTGATATTAAAGATGTATGTTTGTCTTCCATAACAATAAGCAAAGCAAACACATGGCAAAGAATACTTGTTTTTTCCATAACACTTAATCTAATAATGGCATAATAAATGAATGCCACATGCTGTACATCGCTATGTTTGAATTCACAGTCAATTCTCATGTTGAAAGGGATTTGAAAACTTTGCTTCAGAGTATTGAAAGCACAAGACAGTCCCATTTTCCAAAAGTTTCTATAGCTTTATATCATCAACTATTTCTTCACATACATAACCCTAAAAATAGCATTGTCTCTGCTGATAGTTCAGCTTGGCTTTCCATCAGAACTGCTATTGCCAAGACTAGGGTTAAAATCTAGCGCTTCATTAGCCACACAGCAGCCTTGGCAAGGACCAGCTGAAAGCAGCAGTACTTTTCATCGTCGCCGTCTGTCCCAAACTAGGACTTAGCATGAGGAATAGCCAAACAAGGCAGCCACAGAACCGTGGCTTCCGCAGCAATCTAGTTTTTGCACAGCAACAGCTCAGCCTCTGTCTTCAGCAGCATTGTTTTATCCATTTTCCTTTCCCAAACAATTTATCTCTTTTTTTAGTCCACATTGTGTCTTTCTCCTTGAATGGGCCTAACTCTATTAACCAAGCCGTTGCTCATTTTTCCTACTTCGGTTCCAGCGTCTGTTTTCTGTATATGTCTTATTAGCTTTCCACTGTAGGAAACATGAGAGGAGAAAACCACCCAGGGAGACAGGGAAGAGAACAGGTTAGAAGAGCAAGCCGAAAACTTGTGAAAGGCAGGAGTGAAATCCACAGAGATCTCTTTGGACAGGCTTCACTGGTACCGTCTGGTCAGATTATCAGCACCAATTGCTCATCCCCACTTCCCCAGCTACCGGTTACCCCTTTCAGACCTGTTGGCCGTGCAGATGGCGTGGCTGATCTCGGGTTTGTTTCAGTGAGGGAAGAGTCCTTGGCTTAAGCAGTTTGACCCAGCCTGGCTTGCTACAAGAGAAACAGCTGAGACTGCCAAAATCTCAGGCCAATGTCTCTTTCAGCAAATGCAGTAGCAGCATTCACACACTGAGAGCAATTTTTCTCCCAGTCCGTGTACTGGGTTTGGATCTTCTGCATCCCACGCGCCTAACAACTACCAAGGGCTGTATCTCATTTCACCCTTCTCAGTTGTCTTCTGTCTTGCCTTTTCCTTTCTCCAGACCTTCCCTCACTGTCACCATAATGCTGCAAACACCCTAAGGTCCCACTCCCTGCACCGGATCACACCAAAACAAAAGCCTCTCAAACCTTAAGAGCTACAAACACTGAGTAAGGAGAAAGTATTTGCCCCAGACACCTGTGCACATTATCCAAAAAGCTCTGAACCAGTGCCGAACCTCCCACTGCCTCACTACTCTACTTTTTTTCCCACTTCCCCACTACACCAAGTCTTCCTTGTTTACTCCCAAACAACTACTAGACTGGACAATCATCAGGATAGCGTAGCTGGCACGTTCTCCAAACACATAAGCAATATCAGTCTCCAGCTTGGAGAAGAGACAAGGTTCTGGACCTACCTCTAAGAGGAGAGAGCAAAGACAAAGGAAAGGTTGCAGCCTGAATCTAAGCTCACTGTGGGGGTCACGTTCCTCCCATCACTGGCTTTTAAAGCCATGCAGAGGCAAAAATAGACGTGACAGCATGCCAAAATGAAGTCATTTAAAAGAATGAATAGTAGCTATTATTTTCTGAAGTCCTCAATGTTTCTTTCTTTATCCAAGTTCATCACACAAAAGAGCAGGTTGAGTTTAAATGAGAATTAGGTTGCAGCTTTTTAGTATGCTCCAGGTAAAGCGGGTGAGCACGCACAAAGGGCACCTGATAACATTATTTGCACATGCACTATTGTGTAACTGTTTCCACAGGCACAAAGGACTGTCAGGCTGCCATAAGACTTCATGCTAATTGCTTGGTTGCATGTGTTATGAAATGTAAATTAGGACTCCTTCAAAAACCTGGAAAATTGTGCTTATCTAAATCTCTCAGGATTAAGGGGGCAGTCTTCCAAATAATATTTTTCGCCAAGAAACGTGAAACTAGGCTCTGCAAAGATGTTCTGCACAAAGAGAGGGACACAGATCTGGTAGTTTATCTGACAGTTGTTTTGCTGCCCAAGCAGCTCCAAATCAAATTTGCAAACCGGTGAAACATCTGGAGAGGAAAGAGTCAGATGGTGAGAACCGCCACAGTTAGGGTAATACCCACAGTGCTTCTTTACCAAGTGTGATACGAAATTAAGTAGTTAATTAAAACCGTTGACGTAATTATCAAACATTGCATGACTGCTATGATTGAGTAGTAGACTGGGGGAGGGGAGGAAGCAGAGCTAGCCTGTAACTTCTACTTTACCTTCCTCCCCTTCCAAAAGAAAGCATCTCCCGCTACTAAATTCTTCGGAATAACAAAACATAATAACGATACTAATTCCTTACGTGCATTTGTGCCAAAAAATATAAAATAAAAATATATTACAAGAACAAGCACAGCCCATAAACATTTTCACTGCTTCATTATTTAGGACCAACCAAGCGTTTTATGAATTGTAGTTATTTATGATGTTTTATATGTTTGTTTATGCCCAAAAGGTTCACTTACTTCCTCACTGCGGCTCTCCATCATGCAACAGCAAGACAGGTCAGGCTTCAAACTGCATCGCAAGGGTCTTATTCTCGTATCCTTGCAGGCCCTCTATCCTGCAAACACTTAGCCATGTGTTTAACTTTATGTATACAAGTAGTCTCACTGAACTCATTCATGAAACTCTGGCCTTATTTAAATTGCCACAGGTTTTACCATTGACTCCAGTTGGACCCAGATTTCATCTAATGGGACTATTTACATCTGAAAAGCTGAACACATGTCCAAGCACTTTTAAAAGTGAAGTCTTAGCTGCAAAGCTGAGGCATATACTTACCATTTTATCTCTTAGTGACATGTAGGACCTACAAAATTATTTGCTTTTATCTTGACCTTAACTAAGTCAGGACACAATAAACAGATCGCCACTAAAGCAGATTATTAGGTCGTATTTTTTCTCCTCCTTGGATATTCCTAAACAGGCTATTCACCCTCTCCAATCTGCTCCTTTTTTCCATTCCAGTAAGCATGAAACAGTTAATGCATAATAATCTAGGCACAAACATTGATTGTGCTTAGCAGGAAAGTTCACTTGTTCATTTGTACTTCAAAAAAAGAATAAATTTCAGTCAGGTACAAAGGACATACAGAAAAACAGATTAGTTAGCTGCAGTTTTCTTTCTTTAATTACAACAGCAGTAATAACCAATCTAAATTGAATTCAATTAAATCAAGGTTTAGTCAGTTCCTGAAGCAATAGCAGAAATATAATCTCTGCACTTGCTTCGTCATTTAGTTTTATTTAGCATGGATAGTGTAAGGGGACCCAAGTACCTCTCTTCTAACCTTCAGAAAAAAAAACAGAAGAAGAAACCCCAAAATTGCAAAGTCAACAGAGATGTTTTGCTGCAGAAAGTAAAACTGTAGAAGTTACTGCTGTACAAGAGTTCCTGCTGGAATTCAGAACAATTACTAAAGAAACAAAGGCTCTTTGAATAGAAAAACCAACTTGCTTTTTCCAATTACCATACTGCTTTATCATATTTCCGAGCTTAGAAATTCCCCGAGAGCATAATTTGATACTAATTTAACCACTTTGCTGGAATATCCACTGATTGCAAGGTCCATCCCTACACTCCCTCCCATGACCCACATTGTTGGTGCAGGCATAAGACAGAACTTCAAGTACAGATAAGATGAAAAGTCATGTCTGTTGCTGTATGTGTAATTAAATAAGCACATTAAGTGCAATTATCCTGTTACGAACAGGGCTATTTTCCATTTTACAATAAGAAATACAGCACCATAAGCAGTCTTCTTTCAGCAGCTTATTCTGCAAGTGCACTCACTCTTGGTGAAGGACCAACTGGTACGATTGCAGGTTCAAACTAAGAATTATCACACTATCTGCTCTTCTTTAACAGGACTGTGCTCTTCTACCTCACCCATTTTATGTGAGATTTTAGTCCATGAAATGTAAGGATGGAAAACAAATACTCTCCACCCCCATTGGTACCTTTTCAGCCACACACAGCAGCATGTAACATATGCTGCGCATTTTCATATTCCACACACAGATGTTTCCCCACCGTTTCTTATCTTGAAAGGGGTATGCAAAATAAAATGTTCTCAGTGTCCTTGTTCAAGCAAAAAAATTCAGCCATTGCTCCTACTGTGCTACACCATGAACAGATGTCCCTGCACCCATGTCCACACTAAGATCCATTGCAGTTTATGCTTCTAAGCACAACTGTTTAAACTACAGTAGACCAGAAAGAAATAAAATTTCAATAAACTAATCTTAATCCTACCCATTACTGAAAAATCTCATCCAAGTCATTCAGATTTTCCTCAAATATTTACAGACAGAATGAGGCATAGGCATTAATAAAATATTGTTCACTCTGGAATCCTGTAAGGTTTTTTCCCCTATTTTTATTTTACCTGTGTGCTAGTTCTTGTACTTCATGCTTCAGAGTCATTTCACTTATTCAGAAGAGAGTACGGTAACATGGCAAGGTTCAGTTGTAAGAAACTGAATTTTAAACCTTTTGCTGTAAAATAAGCTCATACACTTTTTCACATCATTAACAATTAGCACAGTGCGAACATAAACTGAAACTCCTTGCCTATAATAAGCTACAATGCAGGGAGCCTCAACAAAATCTACACATTTCAGTCTGCAAGATGTTCAGAACAAGCCAAGCACAGAGCCAAGTTGGTAGAGTTAAATATCACACACAGCATGTAATTTCTGGAAACTGCATAACTGGGTGGTACCCTGCTTCAAGCTACTCCATCAGAGCCTTTCAAGATACATGTATCATACCCATCATCATGGTACCTGCTGACCTGTACTATCTGATTTTCCTGCTTAGACAAGACTCCTCCAATCCTATTCCCAAGGAGCACTGAGATCTAGAGAAAAGCAAAGGACAGCAAACCTCTTTTCCTTACCGAACTAGCTGAATTCCATACACATCAAGGCAAGGGCTCAGAACTACAGTAGCCTTTCCATCTTGGTGCCAGATGGACAAAATGCTACAGATATTCCTATACAGTTGGTAGTTTATCTTTTTTTTCAAGATCAAATACCAAATATTAATACTAGTATTACAGGTTTGCAGATTGGGTACACAGCACCCAGCCAGGTGAAAGCCAATATTCCTTAAGGCCTTTCTCCTTTGTGAGAACCTTTCCTCACCTCACCAGACGCTGTCCTAGCCCTTAAAAAAGGTAGCCTTAACTGTTTTCAGAAGAGATTGCATATATTGATTGAAATTGAAACATTTAGAGAAAAAAAAAAAAAGAGCTGACTGTCCCCCAGAGGAAAAGAGTTTCCTGCAAAATCTCTCAGAGCTTTATTTGCACCTCAGCAAATCAGTTTTATTTGATTACAAACATCAACTTTTCTGTTAATACCCTCACGTTATTTTCTCTGTCAAGTGCCAAAAGTAGGCTGTAAATTCCAGAGGACCAACTAGCTTCCTGCTCCCTGGACACTCAATCCTTCCTTTTGTTTTTAAGCCTACATCATCCAGGTATGAAGCCCCAAGTACCCCAGACCATCATAAATCAGGGTGATTCAGGGTTCTCTTTTTGAATGCATACAAACCTACCCATTCGACATCAATCAAATCAGTTAGTGAGACCTTTTTTTTTCTTTTTAATTAAAAACAACTGCAATACTACAGGAGATAACACTCAAGAGAAACCATGGCCAAGCTGCTCTGGCTAAACAGCATCTAGCAATTCTATGGAAAGAAGAAAGGATATAAAGCAACTTCCATTAAATTTCCCTTTAGGGCAAAGCCATTATTTTGAGATAGCCAGATGCCCTTATCAAGCCTCAAGGCATGCTGAACCGACCAATGCAACAGACCTTCTAAAGATGTGCTGTCGGCTGCCAAGATCTTGCCATCATATTCTGAGCAGAAACAGGGAGAGAGGGAAGCAGAAGCAGTATGAGATGTAATGACTTGCACAGTAGCTCAGGGCACATCCAGACACACAGCCCCAGGCCTGCTGGGGTGGAGGCAGCTTTCATCTCAGGCTCCACTCTGCAAGCCACATCACCACAACCATAACGCTTGCTGAAGCTATACAGCAGTGGTGCAGAGCTGATTTCAGCAGTCATTTCAAAGCCCAGGAAGAACATGAACGTGCCTGGCAGCAAACAGCAGCATAGATGGTACTCTGGAGCGATCCAGCCTGGGTTTTGTTTTTTTAGCATGAGGCCAACAATGAGAGGAACCATCTTCTTTGCGGCCTTTTCCCATACTTAAGTCTTTCATCTTCTAAGAAAATCTGTATTTTGAGAACCCTCCAGAAGCATGATGCTTATTAAAGAGAAATGCTACCATTTCTAACAAGCCAAGTGATTTACATACAAGAGATGAGTAATGTACTGTGAAATGGAATAGAACACACAGCTATGTCTTTTCACACAAACAGAAAATTTATTCACGTATACTAGTGAAACAAATAAACTATAAAGAACTGCTTGTGCTACAAAATGAAAGTTACTAGACACAAAAAAGCTGGTCTATTTGATTAAATTTTCTCATCATCCTCTTAGCACATTTTCTTTCAGAGAGCTTTATTTGTACAGCCATGCAGCTTTTTTTTTTTTTTTTTTTGGCACTGGAGCCTTAATTCAGATCAAAGTGCTTTAAAAAAAGCCTAAATTTTCTTCTGCTTTAACTATAAAAATGTAAAGGAACATAAGTTTAATTACAAATAATTAATTAAAAAAGAGAAACTTTTCTTCTGCAACTAACATCAATTTCATAAGACCAACCCTTCTTCCCCCCCTTTCATAGGAAATATAAATAAATAAACAGATAACCTTTAAAAGTTACCTCAAGCACAACTGAAATTGTTTGAAGAAAATTAAGCACATCCACTGAAGCTTCATGGGATTTATTACAAGAAAATTCTTATTATAACTTAAGATTCTGCAGCAAGGAAATACAGCTAGATGCATACCATACCTAGAACTATCTTCCCACAAAATGTATAATGCGTTTTCTTGGCATGGGAGTTGGGAGGAAGTATGGAAGGTCAAAGAAAGGATGGCAGAACAAGAGCAACCTTGCTAGAGACCTACAAGCCAAGCTTCCAAACAAAGACTCACAAATTATTTCAGAGAGTTGCCCAAGATGATGCACTGACAAAATTCTGGCACCAACAATGACAGTCCAGCCAATACAGAGAGACTTAATCCAAGACATCAATATTTTTCTTATTTTAGTGGTATCCAGAGCACTGATATATATCACACAAAATAAGGCTTCTCAAGATAGTGCCTCACTTCTGAGCTAAATTTCTTTATCACGTTATTAAATTAATTAAAACAATCAACACTGTTGCCACACTAAGCAATCAAATCAAATAAATAAAGCATCAAGTACAACAGAAGGCATAACAGCTCCTCCATCTTCACATTAACTGTTGGAAATGATAGGACATGCAAGGTATAGCATTCATAGAATCATAGAATTGTCTGTGTTGGAAGAGACCCTAAGGACCATAGAGTTCCAACCCCCCTGCCACAGGCAGAACCCCCAACCTCCAGGCCTGGATCTAGACAGGGTTGCCTGGGGCATCCACCACCTCTCTGAGCAGCTCATTCAAGCACCTCACCATTCTCTCTGTAAAGAACTTCCCCCTAATATCTAATCTAAACATTTCCTCCTTTAGCTTTAGTCCATTCCCCCTTATCCTGCCTTTTAGAAAGTTGATTGCCCTGTTTACATGCTCCTTTCAGGTACTGGAAGGCTGCAATGAGGTCCCCCTGAAACCTTCTCTTCTCCAGGCTGAACAAGCCCAGCTCCTTCAAGCTCTCTTCATAGGGGAGGTGCTCCAGCACTCCAGTCATCTTCGTGGCCTCCTCTGAACCCTTTCCAACAGTTCCACATCCTTCTTGTACTGGGGCCCCAGATCTGGACACAGTACTCCAGATGGGGCCTCACGAGGGCAGAGTAGAGAGGGACAATCACCTCCCTGTCCTTGCTGGCCACCCCTCTTCTGATGGAGCCCAAGATATCATTGGCCTTGCGAGCTGCAAGAGCACACTGCTGGCTCATTTTAAGTTTCTCATACATCAGAACCCCCAGGTCCTTCTCAGCAGGGCTACTCTCAAGGAGCTATTCTCCCAGTCTGCATATATGTCTGGGATTCCTCCAGCCCAAACCTTACAGTTTTTGCAGTGTTGAACTTCATCAGGTTCACCCGGGCCCACTTTTCCAGCCTGTCAAGATCCCTCTGGATAACTTCCTTTCCTTCTATTGTGTCAACCAAACCACTCAGCTTCCTTCAAATATATTTTTATTTGAAAATAAAAGAATCTATTTTTGAAAATCGTACAAAGCATGAAAAAAGTATACAGCAGAAGGCTCACAACCTACAGAACAAGTGCTACAAGTGGATTCAGACACCCACAGAGTCACGCTCAAAGCAGCATGGGCTCCTTCCACTTTGGAATAAAATCCCCAGTGTTATTTGGGGTTAGGAAAGCTACTCTAACGGCATCCCATCCGAATTTCCAACCAGACCTAATCCCTGTCTTAAAGTAGCCCAGTACTAGTCCACTCACACAAAGGAGGCGGCCAAATATAACCGATCCCAACCCAGGAGCACTGTTAAGCTGTAAAATGAAGCCAAGAACATTCATATGTTATCGTAGTGCTAATATCACATGAAGTCTGAAAGCACCAACCAGAGCAGCCCACAGAAGAGGAATGACACAGTACTGAACAGCCCATAAAGGTACAGGTAAAGCATGCTTCAAAATAGCAGACTTTTAAGTATATGACTTAATATGCTGCTTCTGACATGGGCAGTGAAATCCTCCTGTGCCCTCTCAAAGGTCCACCATCAAAAATTATGGAACCAAACTACACATACACCAGGCACCAAAGTCAGAAAAGTCCTAGAAGTGGCTTGATTTTCAGCATAAACTCCCACTTCAAGATTTCTGTGTTAGAGATCTGGAACAAATGCGTTATTTGCAGAAAATAAAAATATTCTGGATCAAGAGAGGTCTAGTTCTCCCCATGCTGCCTCCAAGATACTGACCTATTATTTTATAAACCCTGCAACTGCTTGCTTTCATTTCCAAATGACTACTAAAAGCCTATCAAATGTATAGACACGAATATATGAAGTACTTCAATTGGACCATTCACATCCTCACTTGGAGCACTTACAGCAGCTTGAACTTTGAGCCTGCTAAAACACATCTCAGAAACACCCTAGGCTGAAAGGCAGGCAACAAGGGAAACCACCGTGATACTCGTGGGTCCAAAACAGTGACCAGCCACACACTGAATATTTTGAGACCACCTCTGCCTACATTATAGAGACAGCTTTAGCACACTGACAAT
>VZTU01007773.1:49566-82221 GCA_013400835.1 Zapornia atra | reverse complement strand
AAAAACCCAAAACCCAAAAAACTAACACAAACTGTCAAAGGGACAACAACAAAATTTAAATAAAGGACGTTAAGACACCCACAGAATGGATGCTTCTTGAAAGTTATGGCCCAGAGACAGCTCTCACATTAAAGAATGCATAGGGAGGGAAGGGGGGGAAGAGGGAGAAGGCAGGAAGGCAGGCAGGAAGGAAACTCAAATATAAGTTCCTGTGAAAAATCATATTCATGTAGCCAAAGCAATCTTTTTGCAGAGGATCAGCTGCATGTTTCATCCCAAGAAATGGAATACAAGAGGTACAATGTCCAAGACAGAAAAACCCTAGCACACATATGCCATGCACATAAACAGAAAAAACATGTGATATGTGTTGTCTATATATACTGCCTAGTCTGAGGAAAGACTCCATCCTTGAGGACTTCATGGTGCACAGAATTTTCCTTTATAAAAGTGCATTTAGACATTTTCTATTCACAGCCTGCTTAATTAAAATTTTACGTTTTCTTTAGTATCTCAACATAGCTTCCATTTGTTACATGTCCAAGCAAATTAAACTTTTTTTGCCTCATTATGGCAATAGCTTTGTACCTGATTATATTAACAGCCAGGAAAAAAATAATAATCTAATAAGTTATGTCTATTGTGAACACAATACTATACCTGAATCCATTGGACCTAGCTAAATATCTTCTTAGAAACCAACCAGCTATCACCACTTGACATCTGAAAATCTAATGAAGGCTACATTAATATTACTGGGCACATAATGCAAGCATGTAGCTATACAAGCAAGGGTATGGATTTTTCTAGGTTATCTTGTGTAATTATGTACATCAGGAACTGACAAGCAAATCAGATGCTGTCCGAAACTTGAGCTGCTGACTTCAAACAACCTTAAAGACTTTATAGGACACAATGTGCCTTCACATAACCCCAGCCTAAGTTAAAAATGTTTAACAACATGTAAAAAGATGAACACTTACAGGAAAATGTATAGTTTAGCCACAAAATGCTACAGAAATTGTAATCTCATTGGCTACACCTGCAGAAGTTTGACATCATTAGAAGATACATAATACTAAATCTTCCCTTCCTGCAAGAAAACCTTGAAACGGCAAAGCCATCACAAATCAAGATTTTCCTTCACACGTTATCAAAACCATCAAGACATTTCAAGCTTAAGAATGTTTTATCTGACATGCCATCCTCAATTAAATTAAAAAAAAACCAAATCTACTGTTGATATAAAAACATTTGCAACTTAAAAATGGTTGACAAAGCCACTTTTTGGTTCAGAGTGTACAGGTTATAACATCTTCTAAAATATTTATAGCTTTATATAGTAATTAAGAAAAAATGTTTTCATTTATAGTAAATAATTTTATATATTCTATCCAAGGTGACAGTTTAATAAGATAACTGCTGAGGCAAACTGAATAACCAGCTCCAGGTACATCACTCTGTTGCTTCAAATTTAAGAGAATTCAGTCTTCTTTGAATTGAAATGTCTCCACCAATATGACAATTTTTTTCAAAAATAATGGAACCAGTGCTCAGTGTGTACTAAATCTTTCAGAAGTAGTAAAAATAAACTTCATAAGCATATATACCAGGTATAAATAAAATAAATCATGCATCTTCACACAGTTTTAGTATACAGTGATGACTTGGCCTTGCCCAAGGTATTGGCAACCAATATATTCATGTTAGAGATCTTCCTCTCTGTAAGGAACCGCTGTATGTAATAATCAATGCACTCAACATTTCATTTAAACAATTTCCTAAGATGTTCAGGAAAAAAAAAAAAAAAGAAAGGAAAAGAAAGAATGGAAGAAGATCAGGAGAAAGTATTGTCCAATTTCATACCCCTGTTTAGTTGCAAAGCTTTGCAAATTGGAATCAATGAATACAATTGAACTGATTTTGGAAGCTTAAAAAAAACCCCAGTGCGAAGTGGAGTTTATGAATAATTAATCCATATATTAAAGGCCAAGCTATTTATTAAAAGGACTCTATGTTGAATTGAGTTTCTGCAATCAATAGGCAGTTATTGGTCATCTTAGTGCAAACATACCCAGCGCATTTCTCATCAAGTACTACGTACATCAGCATTACGTACATCAGCATTACGTGTTGCTCTTTCAGGAATTTAACAGTTTATCATGGTTTGTTCAGAGTATTCCAAATATTTCCTACCTCTTGTTGTTTGGTGGATTTAAAAAAGTATAAGGGGAGAAGAAAATTTACTTTTTTTTTTTTATACTTAAGCTCTAATCAGTTTAACAGGCATTTATTTTTCTCAATTCCTTTATTGATTTGCGACCCTTCTGCCATCAGGCACTTCAGTCTATAAAAGTCTAAGGAAAAAAAAACCCAAACAACAAACATGCCCTTTTGAATAAAGCCTTAGGATAAATGGCAACTACATAACATCTGAGAAAGTAAAGGTTTTCTTAAGTCTGCATCACAGATGAACAAAGAGTTGGCCTGTAATTTCTCAAACCGTATGCTAATAGCGGTCATTGATCTTTCTTCTTACTATGGCTACAGCATGGAAGGCTTTTTAAAAGAAATACCAGAATACTATTCAATGAGGGTGGTGAGGCACTGGCACAGGTTGCCCAGAGAAGCTGTGGATGCTCCCTCCCTGGCAGTGTTCACGGCCAGGTTGGATGAGGCTTTGGGCAGCCTGGTCTAGTGAGGGTGTCCCTGCCCATGGCACGGGGTTGGATGATCTTTCAATGTTCCTTCCAACCCAAACCATTCCATGATTCTATGATTATAATCACAGTCTTTCTGAGATTAAAAACTTGCCAAACCAACCACACATCTACAGAATGACAGAAGCTGGCTTAAGGCTTTTAAACCACGGAAGAAGTCTGAATTTGTTTAGTTATATGGATCACAGTTGGAGGTTATAGCATTGTTTCTTAACATTCAGTTTTGTCTTCCATCTCAAACAGCTTGGTGTCCATAACTGAAGGACTCTCCACTCCAGGAAATTAATCTAGCTATGGTCAACCAGACGTAACAAAAGATACTCATCTTGAAACGCGTTTGCCCTGAAATTAGTGTTAGGTGTCTCTCATAAAGTCAACAAATGCACTAGTGATGAAGTTTTGAATTAAGGCTCTAGCTATTTTCCATTCTACTTCATAGATACCATTTTGAGACCTTTCTCCTCACTTGTTAAGACTCAAAGAGCTCTGATGGAAGAGGTCAAGTAACAGTTTTTACTGTTATTAGTAATTAGAAGTGTGGTGTGCAGAGGAAGGGGACAGTTTCCACTGGTGAAAGGAAAACCACGAAAAGGGAGAGTTAGCATGGAAACAAGGAAAAGCTTTCTAGAGCTTTCCACACTAGCAAAGGCTAGAGATGATTAAATACAGATTGTGGAGTTTCAATGACCAGATCTTCTTCTAGGCTGGCCTAGATATCACTTCTCTGTAACCTGACCTTTGAGGCAGCAAGATAGAGACTAGATGTTCTCTTAAAGTCCCTCCAGACTCTTGCTTTCTGTGATTTGTTTAGAATCTCTTGTACAAATGTGGACAGGAAAATCTATTGACTGCAGCTGGAATATTTGTTTTTAAAGTCAGTAATGAAATTGAGTACAAGCTAATTGAAATAATATCTTCTCCTAAAAATCCACGTTCTCTTCAGGCAGAACACGAAGGTTTCTTAAAAGGTTCTGATAAAAAAAAACCCCTCATCATAAAGCAGTATTATTAACTGAAGCTATTTTATTTCAATGGCATACACATCAAAGAACAGCACATTCACTTTTTGTTAACCAGGAATTTTAAAATAATTTAAGTTTTACTGACATTCAGGCATCAGCCACAAAAAGAACATCATTGTGTTCAGCAGGTAGAGAACAGATAACCTTGCCTCTTAATGAGAAGAAAGAAGACAGTCACAGTAAAGTGTAATGAGAAACATTTTATAGCAATGCTGTCTGCACATCAGTAATCCACTGTTTGTGAGGAAATCTGCAATTTCTCAATTTCTAACCTTTGAACATATTACTGTGCTGAACATTTATAAGATCAAGGAAACATCAAGTACCAGGAAGCATCTCATGAATCTACAATTTAAACAGAAAAATCTCATGTTAATGATAACTACCAATTCTACAACTTTCAGTCAGTGAATGACTAATACAACCACTGAAAGTAGCATGTGTTTTTCTCATCAAATCTAAACAAAAAAAAATGGTATTATTTTAATCTTTAAGGGGTAATAAATTATCATTCTTAGTAGTCTGGAGATATAGGGAGGTTCACCACACCTTGAATACTGCATTCAGTTTTGGGCCCCTCACTACAAGACAGACATTGAGCATGTCCGGAGAAGGGCAACCAGGCTGGTGAAGAGGCTGGAGATCAAATCATATGAGGAACGGTTGAGGGAGCTGGGGAAGTTTAGCCTGGAGAAGAGGAGGCTGAGGGGAGACCTTATCACTGCCTACAACTACCTGAAAGAAGGTTGTAGAGAGATGGGTATTGGTCTCTTCAGACAGGTGACAGGTGATAGGACGAGGGGGAACAGCCTCAAGCTGTACCAGGGCAGGGTCAGATTAGACATTAGGAAAAAAATTCTTCACCAAAAGAATTATCAGGCACTGGAACAGGCTGCCCAGGGAGGGGGCTGAGTCACCAACGCTGAATGTATTTAAAAGACAGGTAGACGAGGTGCTCAGGGATATGGTTTAGTAGAGGACAGGTATGGTTGGACTCAATCTCATACGTGTTTTCCAACCTAGTGATTCTGTGGTTCTATGATATATGCTTATCTGCAGCTGGGTTTTCTTACCTATTATTTTATTACCAAAACATGTACAGTACAAAAATAATTCCAGAATTTTCAAGATGATACAGTATAATAATGTGGATCATAAATACATAGAGATGTAACTGATATGTATCTAATCATTCCTACAGAAATGTTCCAAAACATGAGACAAAAGATACTACTCCTTATGCAAAAGATACTAAAGCTTTTCAAATGCTGCACATGACCACGGCACTGTCACCGTATGAATTCTTAGTGTAGAAAACTGCATTTTCACTGTTTCCTGCAGCACTTAAGGTCAGATTTGATCGTGCTTTAAAGTTAGTCTCCATGGTGCATTCAG
Organism: Zapornia atra; assembly: GCA_013400835.1. Taxonomy (NCBI): domain Eukaryota; kingdom Metazoa; phylum Chordata; class Aves; order Gruiformes; family Rallidae; genus Zapornia; species Zapornia atra. The sequence goes on along the minus strand of VZTU01007773.1, from coordinate 77,084 downwards.
CTGTGCTTTCAGCTATTTTGTGAATCACAAAGTAATTAACCTTTATTCAATACGTTTATCATTCACTGACAAGCGTGGCATTTCTCCCTCAAGCCTTTCTTGGGAAAAAAAAAAAGTGCTACTATTGTAACTGTTACCAACAATGTATGCAAACAAATGCTGCTGAAAGGTAGAGCAGTACACACAGATGGAAAAAAAGAGTCAAGCACAAAACCATATCCACTAGCCGCCTGTGATTTTCCCCTCTTTGTAATTAGGTTCAGAAAATAACCTTTTTTAGGGATAATTCTGAGCACACACACACACACACACAAAATCTGTAGCTTCTTTTAGTGAGGCTTTTTCTAAGTTTTAGTAGTATTTTTACATTTTTCACCATGTAAGCAGAACACAATAATGTTTCTAATTTTTAAACTCAGTTTTTCAGCAAGTTTCAAATCAAAAAGCTTTTTAGCATTTCTAGGACATACCATTTTAAACCTTAAATTACATTTTTTTAGTCATTCATATTCCACTGAGATAAACAGGACGTATGACTATCAACATAAATGCATCGACATCCTCTGACATACCTGGCAGTGGCTGACATGCAAACCAGCAGAAGGGGGACTACTGTATTTTTATATGCATTAGATTACATATAACTTCTTTTATACAGGATGAGGCTTTAGAATTACCTTCAAAATAGAATGAAAGGAACCTGTAGAAGTAATGAAGAAAAGACCACAGAAATGGTCATAGGAGCACCTCTCCTATGAAGACAGGCTGAGAGAGTTGGGCTTATTCAGCCTGGAGAACAGAAGGCTCCAGGGAGACCTTATTGCAGCCTTCCATTACCTGAAGAAGGTTTAAGAGATACTGACACATTTACTAAGACCTCTAGTGACAGGACAAGGGACAATGGTTTTAAACTAAAGGAGAATGTATTTAGATTGGACACGAGGAAGAAATTCTTTACAATGAGGGTGGTGTGACACTGGAACCATTTGCCCAGAAAAGTTGCAGCTGTTCCATCACTGGAGGAGTTCAAGTCCAGGTTGGGCAACCTGGTCTAGTGGAGGGTGTCCCTACTCATGGCAGGGGGGGTTCTAACTAGATGATCTTTAAAGGTCTGTGCTGGTTGACCCTGGCTGGAGGCCTGGTCTCCACCAAAGCGTCTCTGTCGCTCCCCTCCTCAAATGGAAAGTGGAGAGAAAATGTAACAAAAACTCATGGGTCAAGATAAGGACAGGGAGAGAACATCTTCCAAATGCTGTCACAGTCAAAAGGGACTCAACTTGGGGAAAACTGATTTATTACCAATCAAATCAGAGCCCAGACATGAGAAACTCAAATGTTAAAAACACCTTTCCCTCCCCCTTCTTCCTGCACTTAGCTTTAGTTCCCATTTTCTCTACCTCCTCCCCTCCAGTGGCACAGGGGGACAGAGAATGGGGCTTGTGCCCCATCACCAGTTGTCTCTGCTGCTCCTTCCATCTCAGGACAGGACCCCACACATTCTTCCCTTGCTCCATCATGGGGTTCCTCCCACGGAAGACAGTCCTCTGTGAACTTCTCCAACGAGTCCTTCCAGTAACTGCATTTTTCCATGAACTGCTCCAGTGTGGGTCCCTTGCATGGAATGCAGCCCTTCAGGAACAGACTGTTCCAGTGTGGGTCTCCCATGGGGTCACAAGTTCTGCCAGTAAACTTGCTCCACTGTGGGCTCCTCTCTCCATGGGGCCAGCAGGTTCTCCCAGGAACCTACTCCAGCGTGGGCTTCTCATGGGTGACAGCATCCTTCAGGTGCATACACCTGCTCCAGCATGGGGTCCTCCATGGACTGCAGGTGGCTATCTGCCCCACCAACATCCTCCATGGGCTGCAGCCTACCTCCCCATGGTCTTCCACGTGGGCTGCAAGGGAATCTCTGCTCTTCTACCTGGAGCACATCCTATCTCTCCTTCTTCATTGACCTTGGTCTCTGCAGAGTTGTTCCTCTCAGATCTTCTCACTCCTCTCTCTGGCTGCAATTTCTGTTGAGGAGGTTTTTTCCCCCCTTCTTACCTGTGGTATCCCAGAGGTGCTACCACTCTCTTTGATGGGCTCAGCCTTGGTCAGCAGCAGGTGTGTCTTGAAGCTGGCTCTATTGTACATAGGGGAAGCTTCCAGCAGCTTCTCATAGAAGCCACCCGAGGAGCTTCTCCCCTACCAATACCTTGCCACCAATACGTGGTCCCTTACAACCAAATCCTTCTACATGTCTCTGATTCCAAATTGCCACAGTGGTATTCACATTCTAATGACCTACAAGAACTCACATACCAAACTGCTGAACTACTCATACAAACTTTGCAAAACAGGATGTCCAACATGCCTTTCTAAAGGCAGAAGATTCTTGGCAAATGATAAAGGAAATTAGAGATCTGTAAATTACTTCTGTAGTGGGCAAATGGGCAGGAACCATAAGAGAAAACAAGATTAGGGGACAAATTGACTGAAGGGATACATCAGAAATGCTCAAATGTTTGTTAAGATCAGAAAGAATGCTGCCAAATCTTTTCTCTGAGGAAGTCCATGTCAACATGAATAACGATGAGTATGTCTTTCCAAAAAGCCTTCTAAAAAGCACTTAAGGAATCAAGGTATATGGCATGAGGAAACGATTTCCTGACAGAAAACAGGTTTAATAGAGAGCAAACACCACACGTGTACAGAGGCACTTCTACAACAGTGAAGGGAAATACCACCATCATGGTCAAGATGGTCCTGTCTCATCAGATGCTCTGCAGTATAGGCATGTGGTGTTGCTGAAAAGTGGCAAGTTTTACTAATAGTATGTTAATATAATAATATACCAGGTATTTAAATGACACAATTGGTTATGAATTACTGCAGCTAGCTCTCTGAAAATACCTTCTAACTACTTGTCAAGTTCCAGAAGGAAAGATTCAATGGACTAGACTCTTCAGGTAGATGGAGACTACTGAAAGGCAATACAGACACAGGCTGTCAAATAATAGACACTGTGCAGCAAATGACTACAGAAACTACCATTCTGCAGGAGAAAAACAGAAAGGGTATTTGATGTAATTATTTGGCAGAAAATGAATTATGCACACTGAGAAAATTTCAGCATGATACTTTGAGGCCATAAATTCGAAACCTGTTTTGAAAATTCATCTAAAAGATCCCTAAGTGGTTAAGTTTTGAACAAGATCAGTAAGTTACGCTCTCTCTTTAATGTTTATGCCATTTTTTCATGTAATTTCACAGAATCACAAGGTTGGAAAAGACCTTTAAGATCATCAAGTCACTCGACCTGCTGGCCACACTCTTCTTAATGCACCCCAGGATACCACTGGCCTTCTTGGACACAAGGCCACACTGTTGGCTCATGTTTAACTTGTTCTTCACCAGGACTCCCAGGTCCTTTCTCAGCAGTGCTGCTTCCCAGGTCAGCCCCCAAACTATACTGGTGCCTGGGGTGGTTCCTCCCCAGGTGCAAGACCCTAGATTTGCCAATTTTGAACTTTGATAGGTTCCTCTCTGCCCAGCTCTCCAGCCTGTCCAGGTCTTGCTGAATGGCAGCACAGTCTTCTGGTGTATCAGCCGCTCCTTCTTGCACTTTTTAAAGTCCCTATTGACCTGTATCTCATTAGGGCCCATGGATTTGTGGCACACGGAGTTTGCCTAAATATTAATCTGATCCTCCTCAACCAAGGGAAAATCTTCTTATCTCCAAGACTTTCTCTCTTATCTCTAGGATCTGGGATTCCTGAAAGCTGGCCTTTGGAGTAAACACTGAAGCAAAGAAGCCATTCAGTAAGTCTGCCTTCTCTGCATCCTCCACCACCATCTGTATACATCTTTCATCTGAAAGACATCTCCTCTATTTTTCATATCTGATGGAAGCATAACATAGAAGCTCTCCCATCTGTGGCTGAGCTGACAAGCTATGACTACTCAGTAGCTGCTGGCTGTCCATTTCACTTCTCTGCAACCTATCTGTCCAGCTATAGTAGTCCCTTTCATTTCCACACAGCATGCTCCAATATACCTGCAATGTTAAAATATTACTTAGTGATGCATCTTTTGAGGTATGGGATCTAAATAAAAAAGACCAGAAAAACATCATTTTGAACCAAAAAGAGTTTTCTTAAAATTCAGAATTGTCTTTAGAGTTTTGGTTATTTTCTATCAGTTTATAAACAGATCTCAAAGAGTCATCACTGCCTGCCAAGGAATACTCTGCAAATTAAATTTCTACTTTGTCTAAGTAAATATAAACAAGTTTAGGTGAGAGTTGCATAGAAATGTCTGATGGGTGGAATTCTTTATGTACAGCTCCAATAAATGGAATTGGATAACCCATTATAAAATTAGTTAAGTTTTCAAAGAGTGAACAATATGTTAGGCATACAGAGATTTTTATATAACTTCATCTATCAAATTTTAATTTAAGTTCTCCCAGGTATTTGGTTGAGACTTGTAGACATGTAATTGTTTCAGTGATGCAAAAAACCCCTATGTCTACCAGAACATCTCAGTACAATGTTGATAACTGAGCTATGAAAATTATTATTTCTTAAATTGAAAAAAAAACTAATATGCCAAGCAGAAGATGAATGGTAGCAGCCCAATCTACAGGCCATATCTTAAGAATTCTGTCTGTTCTCAGTCGAGAGAACAGGAAACTGAGCTCACAAATGCAAGCAAAGTTGGTCTTCAGACTCCAAACAGAAATAAAATCCATTCTGAAAGCTAATGCTCTTTCCAAAAGGTTATATATATAATGTGTCCTATGCAGAACACTGAGCAAAGTACATGTGGTGTCACAGATACACTCTTAGTAAATGGAATTCAATACATCTGAAGACAAAGTCACAGAAATGAAATCTGACATCATCAGCTAAAGCCAGCATCCCATCAGCAAAATAAAAGCAGAAAATCCTATTATAAAAGAGCATTAGGAAATATATGCTACCCAGAGGGACTTGGGCAGACTGGAGGAGTGGGCTCAGGTAAACCTCATGAGGTTCAACAAAGCCAAGTGCAGGGCCCAGCACCTGAGTTGGGACAATCCCCATTATCCATACAGGTTAGGAGATGATGTGCTGGAAAGCAGCCCTGAGGAAAAGGACTTGAGGGTACTCATGGATGAGAAGCTGGATATGAGCCATCAATGTCCATCTGCAGCCCAGAAGACCAACTACATCCTGGGCTGCATCAAAAGAAGTGTGGCCAGCAGATGGAGAGAGGGGATTCTGCCCCTCTGCTCTGCTCTGGTTAGACCTCACCGGGAATATTGTATCCAGCTTTGGAGCCCTCAGCACAAGAAGGACAGGGACTTGCTGGAACATGTCCAGAGAAGGGTCACAATAATGATCAAGGGGCTAGAACACCTCTTCTGTGAAGACAGGCTGAGAGAGTTGGGCTTGTTCAGCTTGGAGAGGAGAAGGCTCTAGGGAGACCTTATAGAGGCCTTCCAGTACCTGAAAGGTGCCCGTAAGAAAGCTGGGGAAGAACTGTTCCCAAAGGCACGGAGTAATGGGATGAGGGGTAATGGTTTTTAACTCAAAAAGGGGAGATTTAAGTTGGATGCTAGGAAAAATGGGGTGGTAGATCACTGGAACAGGTTGCCCAGAGAGGTAATAGAGGCCCCATCCCTGGAGATCTTCAAGGTCAGGCTTGATGGGGCTCTGAAGAACCTGATCTAGTGAAGATGTCCCTGTTTACTACAGGGGGGTTGAACTAGATGGCCTCTAAAGGTCCCGTCCAACCTTACACATTCTATGAAAATTCTATGCTATAAACAAATACCTCTTATTTCTTCATATCCAAAAAGCAAAAGCTACAACCTAAGCCAAGCATCAAGTGTCTTAACAATGAAGTGCAGCTACACCTTCTTGAAGAAACAAATTGCTACCTTTGCATCTTTTCCCAGTGTCATCTGCTTCAGTTACGATGAGTTTCAGCCAAGAAGCTCTTAGCCAAAACCCAATTTCCTTCACAGAGTGATCATCTAAAAAACCTGACCATCTGTGTGTCATGAAAGGGAGATGTAAAAATGAATATTAGTAGCATATTGATGAAACTGCAAACCAATCTGTCACAACCTCCTTTGCAGTCTCACATAAAAGGCAAGGTTGGCAGGAATCTAAAATATTCCATGGGAAAACTTCTGGAATGGAAGAAACAACTGTTTCAAACAACTCGGTTGTCTGGGAGAGAATTAAAAGGGAATAATTAAAGCATGGTTCTGCCAAACACTAAGATAATGTGGAGCAACCAATTCTTCTGGCCAGTGCAAGTCAATGCAGCACTCATGCTGGACATCTTCCATTATTAACACAGTTTTATTAAACAATAAAACCACGTTAGGAGGAAGTAGATGAAATGTGTTTGACGACTTAACAATGATCAAACTTGCTTTACCTCCACAAAGGACTCCATAATAATGCATAATATATAGAATCAAGAACAGCTGTGCCTTATTGCCAGTGAGGACATACTCTTGGCTCCCATTAAACTTGGCATCTACTTGTGACTACACAGATCCCTTCATCAGAAGCATTTCTCCTTGCTGAAAGTCCTGTTGGCTTTGATTTCATTTCCCAAGATACTTCTGGACGCAGTCTTTACCACTCACAATGTCTACCCAACACTCAGTACCCAACACTGAGTATCATCCAGAAATTTGCTGAGGACACATTCTGTTTCACCATCTGGATTGCTGATAATGGACAATATCAGCCTCAATATCATAAAAGAACAAGCTATTTCATCCAAGAAGGCAATGAGGGGCTGGTCAAGCTTGAACTGAGGTTAAGTCCACATTGACTCTGCTCACTTACATTCCTGACTTCCACGTGACTGGAAAAGGCTCCATTATCTTTTCTGAAATTGAAATGAGGCAGAGCAGCCTATGCAACCCTGAAACTGCCTCCTTATCTTTTCTTTAGATGAACATAATAATAACTTTTTTCCAGTCACTGGGAACCTTCCTGAGTCACCAATTTCAAATCTGCTTTTGTCCCTTCGATACAAAAAACATCATACTCTTCATGAGACTTCAAAAGAACCCAAAATAAACAAACAAAAAAACAAACCCAAACAAAAAAAACCCCTGTATCACTTGAAAAAATTGCATCTTGATGCCATCTATGCAATGTTATTAACAAAGTAATTCTTTCCTTCAGAGTTCTCCTCTTTACCAACACATCTTTTCACACTCTCCAGCATCATCTTTACAAATGTTTGGTTTTTACCATAACTACTTCATTTTTTTTCTTTCTTTTTCTATGTGTGTTCAGGACTGAACACCAAGTTCTCCCAGTTCTAAGTGCCTATCTGTACAAAGACATATAAGCATATGCACAGACAAACAGATATATATATACACACACACAAATATCTCTCAAATAATTTGTGTAGGCATAGATTTTCAGAATTGTGGGTATGACAATGCAGTCAAGTTCTTCATTGTCCAAGAAAGTTTGCTTCAACCATTCCTTCATAGATGTTTTCCTCCTACCTTATCAAATGAATCTAGCATGACAAATTCCTATCTCATTTAAAAAACAATACAAAACAAACCCCCTCTGTAGTTCAGCTCTATAGACCCTTCACTTTGCAGCGTCCTCATACTTTTTCCTAAGCACTTTTGGAACATGGGTGGCTTTAATCACAGTCACCTTCACTGTCATACATAATGCAGCTTTGATAGCATTATACGATTAAGAGTAGTAAATCTCCCAGATGCAATATGCTTCAAGGTATACATCATGTAAAAACTCTTCTCCTGTCAATCAATTACATTTTCTTTTCACAGAAATAGAATCACTATTACTCACTGGCATGACATTTTCCCTGCTCCTTCTTTCTCCATCTGAAGGCAAGTGCAAAACCAGGATATAAAGTTCTTATTTGCTCTCTTGATTTTTAGACACCACCTTACCCAACTCCTAAGCCCACTGTACATTCTAGAAACCACACTTTTTATCTTGTAACAAAATTCTTTTCACTACATGGAGCCCTGTTGCTCTTTTTCTTAATACAGGGCTTATCTTACTGGAACAAACTAGATGGTCATGTAGCTCTGCATCCTGCAGTGGACAACAATATCTGTTTGAGGAGGAATGTGACCGGCAAGGGAATGAAATGATGGTCACTCACATTTATTTCACTTCTCAGTATCCAGCCACAAAAGTCTTTAGCTTAGATATTACATTTGATCATCCAGACAACAGCTATCCACCTATCAAATCAAGTTTTACATTTCTCTTGTTGTATGTTGAAAATATATATTCCTCTGTCTTTCCTAACATTTAGTAGTAATGAAATCTGCTGTTTAAATTTTGTACATTATGAAAACAAGCTTCCTTTTCATTATTTTAAAACTCCACCTGGTAATTCCCACAGCTGAAAAATACAGTTATCTGGTGCTATCTTCTTCAAAATATTAATCTTTCCACAAATCTTCCTATTAAAATAAAGTTCCTTTTCAATTTTTCAGGCAGGTATGATTTGTAATTCATGTGAATGTTTAGACGAAAATGGATGCATTCAATGGCAGTAATGATGTACTAAAAAAATATATTGATCTTTTTATGATTACCATAGTTATATAAAAGTCAAGACAGAATCACAGAATCGTAGGGGTTAGAAGGGACCTCGAGAGATCATCGGGTCCAACCCCCCTGCCAAAGCAGGGTCCCTAGCTCATATTGCACAGGTCGGCGTCCAGACAGGTCTTGACTATCTCCAGAGAAGGAGACTCCACACCCCCCTGGGCAGCCTGTCCCAGGGCTCTGTCACCCTCACTGGGAAAACGTTCTTCCACATATTGGTGTGGAACTTCCTGTGCTCCAACTTGCAGCCATTGTCCCCTGTCCTGTCTCCACAGACCACTGAAAAGGGGCAGGCCATCTCCCCCTGCATCCCATACTTAAGATATTTATAGACATTAATAAGGTCTCCCCTTAGTCTTCCTTTCTCCAGGCTGAACAGTCCCAGCTCACTCAGCCTATCCTCATAGGGGAGATGTTCCAGGCCCTTAATCATCTTTGCTGCTCTTTTCTGGACTCTCTCCAGGAGATCCCTGTCTTTTTTATACCAGGGAGCCCAGAACTGGACACAGTATTCCAGGTAGGGCCTGACCAGGGAAGAGCAGAAGGGGACAGCTTGCTTTTTTTTTTTTTAATCTGTACCTAATGAATTTAAAGGCAAAGAAGAATTAATCTCTGCTGTCCATGATTCACAGAAATCTTTTCCCCAAATCCACAGCAGCAACAGACTAAAACTATGCTAGGTCATCTCTTTCCCAGCATGGTAGATGACAGCACATGATCCCAAACCCCATATTACTGACATGATTCAGAGCCTTTTACTGCTACTCATGGCCCTGCAGACCAATTCCCTGCAAACCTAATAGCAAAACCAAACCAAAATTAAACAAAACACACTCCCTTTCCTAGGCTCTCTGTCAGACACGCTGCAGTGCTACAGGCACATTATACTGCAGTCACTAGAAACCTAGTTTATTCAGATGTGGGACCCAGTGTCATCAGTCCAGTCACCCTTATTTAAAGCCTTCTCAGTACTTAGAGAAAGCAAATAAAGCAGTTGAGTCCTAGACTCTGTATTATTGCTTAGCAAATATTTACCCCGAAGAGGAAGAGACTAAGAAAGCTACAGCACCTTGGATCGCTTGGGTTGTCGGCCCAAACAAAGGAGTATGCAAGGTTTCTACCTAATACCCAACCTCAGAAAAGGCTCAGGTGCTTGCTGCAATGCCAGGCAGTCATCTAAAGCTGCTGCTGGAGGTTCCCAAAGGAAGAGCATCTCGTGAATCCATGCTTGGAGCACGCCACACACATGTAAAGCCACGTGAAACTTTTCAAATTTCACCTCTAAGCAGGTTAATCTCTAATTTGTTAGGATTCTGAATTTCTTAGAAGGCATAAGTGCACCTTCATTGACATAATGGCTTTTTTACAGCATGAAAAGCACGTCTACACACACTCATACTGTACTTCAGTTTCTACTAATCAGCATGAAACAAAACATAAACCAAAACCCAGCAAAGTCACACTGCTTCCATTAAAAATAAATGCCAGTAAAACACGGTTAAAACCCCTCAGTTTTTTCACACACACCCCTGACTTCAGAATATGTAATACCAAAGAATTTACTGTATTTTCTTTAAAAATACAATTATTTTAATTATTTCATGTGCTTTTCTGCATGTATTACTTCTTTTAATACCATGTCTAGCTTTGTTCTTTCTTGCAGTGTAAAACCACGTTAGTGTATTAAAATGTTACTAAGTGTATACAGATGTATAGCTTCTATTTGAGCAGCCAGGGGAATGGTAACCATGGCACTGCTTCCAAGAATAGAATTATCATCTGTAACAGCACTCATGCTGTGGCAGTTGACAGAATGGTTATAAATATATCTATTAGCAGCCTGAGCTGAATCTTTAAACAGCACTATAGGGACAGCAGTTGGCTAAAAATAGCTTGACAATATTGCATTTGAACACTTGTCCTCAAAAACACTTTGTCACATACACATAGCAAATTTCAATTTTTTTCTGCATGAAGCTGAAAATGAACATCTGTGGCACACAGGAGACAGACAGTATGACATTTTTTGACCTCCCTCCTCCCCTGTAACACTATAAATAAAAGCACAACAGTAAAAATCTTGAAAAGGCTGCAATAAAACATGAAGTAATGCCTAGAATTCAAAGTACATGAAGCAAGGGCAGAATCAAAAATCATTTTACAAGGGGGAAAAAAAAAAGAATACATGGCAATCAACAGCACACAAATCATCTGTCTGAGCTGCTGGAGCTCAGCTTCATCCTAATATAATTCCATATAACTGAAACAAGGAAATGATGGCTACACAGTTGTTACTAAGAACTGGAAGAGCTACCATTCAATATGAATAAGGGAAAACTGTCTGAAAACAGATTTCTAAATTCAGCAGTCATGAATTCAGACACACATTCTGAAAACAAGATAACTTTCACTTGCTGCTTTGGTATTTCCATCATCTTAAGTCAAACTCTTTGTGATGACAGTTTCTAATAGTGTGGTAATACCATTTTGGCCAGGTAGGTGAGCTGATGAAAAACAAATAAGCATCCTTTATTGTCCAGGGAAATGTTTACTTTATCAAATAAAAATACAGACTACTAATTTCTTAATAAGCAACTGTACACTGGAAAATGTAATCATTAAAAAAAAAAAAAGGTACAAATGATAAAGATCCTCACAAAGATGTCCTGAGAGAATAAATAATGTAATGTATCATAGAATATTTTATTTGAGGAGGAATCTCTGGAGGTTATTTGGTGCAACCCTCTGCTCAAAACAGGGCAGAGTTACAGTAGGTTGTTTAGGGGTTCTCTGAGTCACATTCCAAACATATCTCAGAGATTCTGCAACATCTCTGAGCAGCCATTTTTTGAGTGCCCCACCTGTGAGCAAGAGTATTTGTAATCATAATCTGTAAGAACTGACTGCAATTTCTTATGTTTCAGCTTGTGCTTACTGCTTATTAGTTGGATGATGCTCAGAGAAAGTACAGTGGACAACCTGAACAGACAGAACCAGAGGGTTTTGGTGGGCACAAACCAAAACAGGAGGTTTCCTTTGAGCATCAAGAAAGACTTTTTTACTGTGAGGGTGACTAAGCATTGGAACAGGTTGCCCAGAGAGGCTGTAGAATCTCCCTCCTCAAAGATATTAAAACATAGTCTAGACATGGTCCTGAACAATCGACTCTAGGTGGCCCAGCTCAAGTAGGGGGGTTGGACAAGACAACTTCCAGACATGCATTCCAAACTCAGCCTTTCAGTGACTCTGTGTCTGACTTTTTTTTACTGTGTACTTCTGAGATGGCTCCCTCCTCTCTGCACTCTCATACTGTGTAATTCCCTTAGCCATCCCCACTCAGGACTGAAGAAACCCACCTCTCTCAGCACTCTACACATATGTCAAGGACTCCAATGCCCTATCCCACACAGTGGTCCTCCACTGGACTCACACCAGCATGTCCACATTTGTCTTGCACTGAGGAACCCCAAATTGGGTACAGAACTCTAGACATGGTCTCACAAGTGCTGAACAGAAGGGAATAATCACTTTTTCTGGTACATGTCAGTATGGACTTGGCCATCACTAAAAGGACACACTGCCGACTCCTGTCCACCCCATCCTTACTGCAAAGCTGCTTTTTAGCTAGTCACCATGCAGCCTATACTGTTTTCTGGTAATATGGTGTAAGATCATAGAATGCTTTGGGTTGGAACAAACCTCAAAGATCATCTAGTTCCAACCCCCATAAGTATTTAGTTTTATTTTACAAGTGTATGTCTGCATTAAGTTTCAGTAATAGGGTTTTAACAGTTATTACCAACATTAAAAATATGAATTTTAACTTAAAATGGACTGAATTTATGTTCTTCAGCAGTAAAAGAGCACCTCTGATTTGTACTTCCAAATGCAAGTGAAAACAAAGGCAGCTGGAAAGAAAAAGTACCTCCTAGTCAAAGTTAAAGTTTTACAACATGTTTAGGTTACTGATTCTGGCCTTCTTGAAAATTATTTAAGGATAAACTACAATTTAATTAGAGCAACTTTTATCAATTGTATCCCTCTTATTTTTGGTTAGAGAATGTAATCTGCCATATAAAACTTAAATACCGAAGAAGTAAATTATAGTGTAGTATGAGACTGGATTTAATATTCAGGGAAGGAAATTAGGCTCTTGGGATAATTAGAATTGGTGTTTTCAAATATGGATCCAACTTGGAACAGGTTGCTCAGAGAAGTTGTTGCTGCTCCCTCCCTGGAAGTGTTCAAGGCCAGGTTGGATGGGGCTTTGGGTAACCTGGTGTAGTGAGTGTCCCTGTCCATGGCAGGGGGTTGGAACTAGATGATCTTTCACGTCCCTTCCAACCCAACCCATTCTGTGATTATGGCAGTGAACTTAGACTAAAAGGCAAAAAGAATTAACACTTCTACTTAGACTTTTCCATTAGCCACTACTCATTGGGGTTTTTTTTTAAGTTTGAACAATTCAGTTCCTTTTTCTAGACTCACCACAGAGGAATTAGAACACAAAACATACATTACAACACTTAATGTCTGAAAAGTTATATAAATACTGAAAGTACTACTCCATCTCTCTCTAGAATTTTTGTATTATCTGCCAAATGATGTTACGGCCATTAAGGTTTTTACTCAGCCAATCAAAGAGTGATGCTTAGGACTACAGGAAAGGGATGTCAGAGCTGGTTAGCTATTTTTTTCAAACAGAAAAACTCATGACAAAATAAGGCATTAGAATAAGCAATAGCTTATCTGGTAGCAGTCTCTTAAAACATCATTTAGGCAACTGATTCCTACAAATAAAACAAAAATTAGATTAAACTTCTGTGCAAAAGAAAGTATTTTTTGTTCCACTTATCTTCAATGTCTACTACAAAATTGCTTTTATTCCAAGCATTTGGTATGAGCTCCAGTTAAAATCTGTGCCACAAATTTAAAGAGGATAGTATGACTATTACTTGATGACTGTTCTGGTATAAATCTTTGGTCAGGACTCAGATCAGAGTTACAGTTCTCAAATAATTTGTTGGTTTTACCTTAGAGGTAAGATTTTATTATAATATATTAAGATAGTCTAAATTAAATTATTAGCAAGTATCAGTTGTATGGCTCAATTTACACAAATGTTTTTTTACGTAGCTAAACCAGCAGTTCCTAAGCAATAGCTGCTGAAGTTAGGAAAAGGTATAGTTAAACTTCAGGAAAAAAACAAAAGAAAAAACCCAACTCCCCAAAAAAACCCAGCCATAGTTTGATATAACGTTTTTCAGAGAAAACTAACATTTATTCCAAGATCTAGCTTACTATATTTATGGCTGCCTTGTTTAAATTTCAGTCACAGTGCCATCTGGTGACTATTTATACTCTTATACATTTTAAATAGATGGTACGTTTTAGGCTCATCCAACCAACTCATGTCATCCATTACCCTACATTAACTCCCTCTTTTCTTAAATTTCATCTGAAGGCAAGGACAAAAGTGATTCTCTGTGAACTAGAATTGTTCAAAATTTTCAATTTGCATGTTCTTTAAAATGCAGTAGGAACACAGCAATCTTTAACCACTAACTCATATGAATATTGCTATAAAATCATAAAAGTTGCTATTGATGGAAATGAACAGCTGTCCCGTTCCGGAATAGCCCGGTCAGGGGAGATTCTTTTATAATTCCCAGAGTGAGATTAAGACACAAACGAGGTCAAATGCCGTATCATAAGGAAGTTTAATTATTACAGAAAAATTGACGAAAGGTGCTAGAGAGAGAGAGAGAAGGAAAAATAGAAGAGAAAGAAAGGTAAAGAGTTTAAAGTTACAGGAAAGTTATAGTTACCACCACGGGTTCCATCGACGTCTCGCTGGACCCACTCGACTTCATGTCAGGTGGGGGGAAGAGTCCCACTGAATGTTTAGTTGTTCGACTTTTTATAGAGGAGAGGTGTTTGGAATTCGTAACACCTATACATATACATGACCTGTCCCGCTTCGTATTAAAATGAGTTCCAAGAAGTGATTTCCATAAACTCCTCCCAAATGCATCTGCGCACTGGGTTATGGTGGTGGTCGTCGGGGGTCGTGGGGATGAAGGCCTGTAGTCATCGTCAGCTAAACTTTTCACCCCTCTCTCTTGACGCATGCGTAGTCATCAGTATCCCAGATGGACATTGTCACTTTAAGAGGTATCTTGTCTTTATCGGTTGGTTTCTCCATGTGCCAGGTGGTCCTTCATAAATTGCATCAAAGTTTCAGTCTTTGGAATGCTTATCAGTCAGAGACAGACACCTATTGAAGGATTTACAGAGTTTTGGATAGACAATTAAACACTTTGCCTGAATTTAGGACCAATGAGGCAAGCAAGGAATTCATGAGCAGATAAGAAGTTGGTGAGACCAATGGGGGGGACTGGAAGTCGTCAAAGAAGTCATTTTATTTTCACAGAGCACAGAGTCCTTGAGTGCATAATTTACTCAAAATATGGTGTTAGACTCAAACTTATGTCCCAATTGTTGTTTCTTCTTTATCAGTGAGGCAGAGTCGTTCAAGGGAAGTATTGTTTATGTGAGGTCACTTCTATGGCACTTCAAACCATCCTGTTAACAAGTCTTCCTTAACCCTTTACAAGCATCTTACTTGCAAGTCCCCTTTATCACAAATAGCAGTGATCAATATTTTGGCAATGTTGAGACATAAATCACTGGTACAGGCATTCGTTGAGGGACATGGTACATCACAACAGCATGATCTCAAGAATGAGATAAATGGAAGGGCATGCTTTTCCCTGGAATTTGGCCTCTAAAAGCCAGCTATGCCAAGACAAACATTGCTGAACTTTGCTTTTCAAGTTCTCTTGCTAAAATTACCATAGCTTTCATTTTAGAAGTGGTGACAGATAAATAAACTTAGTGAAGATAAATCGGAATATAAAGTATAAAATTTATTGATCATCTTCCTGTGTTCACATATGAAAAATTCAAATAGACTTCCCAGGCTCATTATATATTTTATCTCTTTTTAGAGTTTATAGAACTGATGAGCCAAGTTCTGACACTTTGATGAAGACAGCAACAGGGGAGAAAGATTTCTCATACTGGTGTTGACCTTTCATTTTTTCTCCTTCTCCAAACTCCCAACAAAGATTCCCATCATTATTCACCCTTCAGCCATCCCCAAAACAAAGTAAGTGACAAGCCTATAATACACTGCATATCTATAAAAGGTGACCATCAAGGGAAATGCTGCATTATACTGGGCAAAATTCTTCTTCAGTACAGACATGCAGTAAGAATATCACAGAATCACAAGGTTGGAAAAGACCTTTAAGATCATCAAGTCCAACCGTTCCCATCCTGTGCTAAATCATATCCCTAAACACCTCATCTACCTGTCTGTTAAACACATCCAGGGATGGTGACTCAACCCTCTCCCTGGGCAGCCTGTTCCAGGCCCTCACAACTCCTTCAGTGAAGAACTTTTTTCCTAATCTGAACCTGATTAATAATAATTAATACCTGATTGGAAGTTTAGATAATACAAACAGTTCACCTAGAAACTGTTACCTAAAAAAAGAGATACTGAACACAAATTCCAAGTAGACTTCTGTCTCTCCTTCCTTCTTGAATAAAAAGACACCATGTAATGCTACATTTCCTTTTGTTTTTCATTAAGACTAATCACATCTCAACTACACATGAAACAAACTGTGTGTACTGAAGGAGTTAGAAAATTTGTATCATTGGTGCTTACAGTCATTAACACTACTTCAATTTCCAGATGCTACCATTTTTCACCAAAGTAGTAAGAAAACACTCCACCTATCCTATAAGAGAAACAGCTCAGTGGCTCAAAGAGAAAAAATCCCTTATTTTCTATTTTTGGATGGAAGATGTTGTTACATTCTATTTCAGGTAAGAAATTTCAGCAGGCATGCTATTTACTGTACAAAATGGGAAAGGATGTTACCAAAAACACAAAATTCACTGCTTCTGAAAGTTTCCCAACAAGAAACTGCTCTGATTCTGAACAAACTATGCACGTCAGTAATTTCTGATGAAGGTTCCTTTTCATAAATCAAATTATTAATAATTTTGCCATTGTTCACTGTTTTCTAGAAAGCAGTTAACATCCAAAGATACCAGTTTTGTTTTTGAAGGGTAACAGAATCTATTTCCTGACAACAATGAGCATACACAACAATTTGATAAATTGGAGGGAAGGAAGAACCAATCTTTCTGAAGGAACAGTAATTCAACTCATCTATTCTCTTAAATTAATAGAGTGCCATAGAAACCTTTTCTATTCACTTGAATGAATGGTTATTTGAGAAATTACTGAAATTCCTGTAACCTCCAATGTGTACAAATTTAAACCAAACTCTGCCTCATCTAAGCTGGGTAATCCTGTAACACCATATTGCCCTAGCTAGTAACAGGCCAGAAACTGTCCTTCTGTTGCATTGCATTGAGCTTGCAAGGCCTTAGGACTGAGGCTCATCCAGCTTGCCCCAAACTCTTTTTGACCTTGTTTCAACTTTGTTTTATGAAGTTTAGCTGTACCAACTATTTGTCCATTCAGGATACTATGCCTAATTTTTTTTACTTTTCTTGGTACAACCACAGTTTTATACAGACAGTTGTAAGAGGCAATTACTTTTTGCAGAGTAGGATACTTATGAATAAGGCAGTAATTAATAAATTAATCGGATCCCCTCTCAGTCTTCTTTTCTCCAGGCTGAATAGTCCCAGTTCTTTCAGCCTTTCCTCATAGGGGAAATGCTCCAGGCCCTTAATCATCTCCATACCCCTCCTCTGGACTCTCTTCAGGAGATCCCTGTCTGTTTTATACCAGGGAGCCAAGAACTGGACACAATACTCCAGGTGGGGCCTGACCAACACAGAGTAGAGGGGGAGGATCACCTCCTTCGACCTACTGGACACACTCTTCCTAATGCATCCCAGGATCCCATTGGCTCTCTTAGCCACCAGTGCACACTGCTGGCTCATAGCGAATCTGTCATCAACCAGGACCCCCAGGTCCTTCTCCACAGAGCTCTTCTCCAGCAGGTCATCCCCCAGCCTGTACTGATACAGTGGGTTATTCGTCCCCAGGTGCCAGACTCTCCACTTGCTCTTGTTGAATTTCATTAGGTTTCTCCCAGCCCAGCTCTCCAGCCTGTCCAGGTCTCTCTGGATGGCAGCGCAGTGTTCCTGCGTGTCAGCCACTCCTCCCAGCTTTGTATCATCGGCGTACTTGCTGAGGGTGGATGCTATTCCCTCATCAAGGTCGTCAATGAAGATGTTAAACAGGACTGGACTTGTTACCAGGATGTCATGGGAGGCAGTATCAAAAGCCTTGCTGAAATAAAGGTACTGCTGAGCAGGTCCAAATCTTAAAACACATCCTCCCATGCCTCCTTTCTTAGTGGACTTAACTTCATCCATGATTTTTCTCCCCTTCTCTCCCCAAGGTGTCACAGAGGGAGACAAGGAATGGGGGTTTCAGTCAGTTCCTCACGAGTTGTTTTCCTTCTTAGCAGGGGTGGGGGACAGACTCCTCACACTCTTCCCCTGCTCAGTGTGGGGTCCCACCCACGGCAGACAGTCCTTCATGAACTTCTCCAAGATAAGTCCTTTCCCACAGGGCTTCAGCTCTTCCCCAGCTGCCCCAGCATGGGTCACTGTTATGGTGTGCAGTCAGCTTCCCCAAGAAGCTCTTCTGCTTCTTGCAGAAGCCACCCCTGCAGCCCCCCTCCTCCACCAGAACCTTGCCTCGCAAGACCACAACAAGCCCACACTAAAACAGGAGAGTGGCCTCCTAGGAGAGTATACAGCCCTAGATCAAACTGAACAAGGTCATGAAAATGAGACTCTTGATCCAAAATGGCTGTGTCAAGCCAATGGGTCTTCCACCTTCCCCAGAAATACTTATGTAAAGGAATCTCAGTTCACAAAAGATACTAGCCAAGTCACTCCCAATGAAGTGCACTTTTACAATAAGGGAAAAGTCTATTCAAAATCCATCTCCTGCTTGACTCAAGCTGAACCACTCCAAACATTTGCCCTTACTAGCAGCCCATTCATGTACTAAGGCATCAGCATCCCATTGTAACAAGAAAGTCTCTCTCAGTAAGAGGAATTTAGCACAAGCTTCATTCAAACTGTCACATCCTAACCACTACATATCACGTAAGGTTTTGTAATTAGAACATTCAACACAAAATGCAGGGTAAAAAAATCTGTTCTCAGAACTCTTACAATATAAAGCATTCATACAGCTTCTCAGTAGAATGTGAGAAGAATCTTTCTCCAACTGTATGTGGCTACACATACATAACTTCATGTAATACATTACTCACTAGAAGCAAACCCATCCCCAAATTCATATTAAATAATAGTGGTTGATTTTTTATTCCACCTTCAATTTAAAACCAAAAAATTGGAACACTGGAAGACCCAGTTAGGCAGAAAACTGAAACAGATTTCTGAAAGTAAACACACTCAAATGGTTGACTTAAGCTTTCACCTAAATAAGCATCTTCAAAAGTAGCACATTTTCAAGCATGTGTTAAATAGAAACAGCAGCAGCCAATTTTCAATTTTAAATGAAAAAATTTGTAAACTTGTTTAGAAAGAAGTAAATTAAGAACTGACAAAAATGACAGCTGAAGGTAGAACAGTCACAGTATTATTTTTCTAAATATAAATCAAGTAAGACTGAAATACCTTGTTTCATTTATAAAAAAAAGTTGTATTTTTCTTTTTTTAAATCTACCTACTTGTATACAATCATAACTGGCATTAATCAGTTTAAAATAATTTCTCATAACGCTGAATTAATTAATTTTATATTGCAATTTCCAAGTTCTTTGTACCTTATGTGGTTTAGAACATCAGCCATACGTCAGAAAACTGAAAAGTACTGATACATATCTTTAATGACAGTAGAATTTTCCAGAGAATATACCATATATCACAAAGAGGAAAGAACACAGTAAGCAGAACACTCCACTTACTAAGCAGGTAGCCTTCATTCGTTTCACTCCACAATTCAGTAGGTCCAAAGCTCCTTGCTACACACCTAAGAGCTGGACTCAAACATACCTACTGTAAGCCCATAAAGCTTTGTTTTCTTCAGGCTTTTTTCTGCTGTGTTGTTGCATTTTTATATAATCAATCTTACAAACATTTGAGTCACTAAGGGAAAGTGTAAGTGTAGAACACAAAGTCTTACAGGTATACCCTGGGTACTAAATCAATTGAGGTATTTTACTTCTCTTCTGTAATGGCATCTAAGAAACAGAATCTTTCTGAACACTTTTCCATATTACCTAGTCTGACTATTCCCAAATTGTTTTGGTGCATTATTTTTTTCAGGGTTTTTTTGGTATATGCTATTGAAATGCTAGTGTAGAAACTTGTAAAGGCCCTAAAACTAGTAATTACAGTCCTTTCCATTGCAATTATTTAACAACTGATAGATCAATTGCTTCCAACAGAAGCACAAATGTGTCTGCTAAAAGATCTCGTTCCTCTATTTTTTCTAGTTTTCCCCACCATTTCACGGTCAAACCTCCTACACCTGCACGTACACATGCCATTTATTTAAATTAAGAACTGCTGTACATGCTATATGAAAAACAAAGTTACTTTCAACATAATGTGAGCAAATCCCAAAATGAAACATTTGCATGTATTTATGACAGAAGTTTGTCATTCACAATTCAATCCATCTCGGGCCACTAAATTATTAGTAGACATTCCTCTTTGGGTTATATCTAAATTCCTTCCTTTAAATACTCCCTTCATATTAGGAATACCAGTTTAGACTATACATAAATTTCTTAATTTACACAAGAACACTAGGTGCAATTCCCAGTAGGTAGCAAATCTTTTTAATTCTCAGCAGCCATTTTTCTGGCTCTTTAAAATCTATCACAGTTTCGTGGTAGGACAGGTAACCTGCAGGTTTCAAAGCACAGTGACTCTGGGTAACCTTTAAGGTTTGAGTTGGTTTTTTTAATAGAATCGTAGAATCATAGAATGGCTTGAGTTAGAAGGGACCCCAAGGATCATAGAGTTTCAACCCCCCTGCCATAGGCAGGGCCACCAACCTCCAGGCCTGGAGCTACACAAGGTTGCCCAGGGCTCCATCCAACCTGGCCTTCAACACCTCCAGGGATGGGGCATCCACCACCTCTCTGTTCCAGCCCCTCACCACTCTCTCTGTAAAGAATTTCCCCCCCTAATATCTCATCTAGACCTTCCCTCCTTTAGCTTCAATCCATCCCCCTTGTCCTGCCATTATCTACCCTTTGAAAAAGTTGATTCCCCTCCTGTTTCTCTGCTCCCTTCAGGGACTGGAAGGCTGCAGTGAGGTCCCCCCGCAGCCTTCTCTTCTCTAGGCTGAACAAGCCCAGCTCCCTCAGCCTCTCTTCAAAGGGGTAGAAGTAATACTTGAAGTCTTATCCCTGGCTACCTTGAAGCCAAGCAGCTGAGTGAATATCCATATGCCTTTTCTAGCTCTCGTCATTAATTCTTCTCGTAACATGAACTCAGCTTTATCTGGAACCATCTATTAATGGAAAGTAGAATTCTATTAAAAATTAAACTATTATCTTTATGGGAAAATTTTGGGAAATTTCAACTTGGTGATGTATGAAGAGGCTTCTCTTTCACTCAGACTTCCTTAAAAACCACTCAGATTCCAGCGAGGGGGAAAAAAAAATCAACAGAAGTTGCTGGGATGCTGTGATAATTTAAGCTGAATTTTATCCAAATAGCATATGAGTTTTGGTAGGACATAAGGATTAATGAATTTAACACTTGCCAAGACTGCCACAACACTGAAATGTCCTCTTGAATTAATTTCAGAACAGGTGTATCAGTACATTTTCAAGAATGAGCACTGACATACACATCATTTCTAACGAGATTGCTTTTGAAAGGCCAGTGACATAAACAGACACAGTGATCTATGGCTGCAATGACATTTTTAACGTGACATCATTATCACAACAGGGATACAGAACTATGCAAGTTTCAGAGGTATAACCTTTTCTTCTAAGTTCCTAAATGAAAGATTTAAGTAAAAATGAAGACATACCCAAAGCAAGTAAACAAAATTAGGCAATTGGAGGGGTGGAACTATTCACAATTCAGTTCTGTTTACTTGCAGTTAAATAATTTTGTTTAAATTGCAGGTAATTTTTTTTTGTTTAAAAACCTCTAACTGCAGAAAAATCTTCATTCTTTCTATGAGATCTTAGATTTCCTTTCAGTTTATGGCCTGAATATGTATTAAAAATGCAGGGTAGCAATTTGCAATGGATTATATGATCATAAACTGATAGAAAGACCTAAAAAAGTATTAGTAGCAAGGAATTAGGGGGATCCTTGAAAGAGAGAGAGAGAAAGAAAGGAATGAAAAAAAATAACAGCAATGAGGGCTATTTTAAAGAACTCATACATTGCCATAGGATATAAAGGGAAAGGCAATTAACATTCAAAGGCAAGTAATATTCAGATTTCAGTGTTTTTCCTGTTTATTTTCTCTGCAGCTGTAGTTAATAACACTGTAATTGACTGCTACTGAATTACCCTGGATAAAGCAGGTTCATACCAAGGGAACGGCATGAAGTTGAGACAGGGTTGGAGGTACGTTGCATGTTAGGAAGAGGTTCTCCACTGAGAGGGTGGTCAGGCACTGGAATAGGCTCCCAGGGAAATGATCACAGCACTGAGCTTGACTGAGCTCAAGATCCTTTTGGATGACGTACTCAGTCCCATGCTCTGACTTGGCTGGCCCTGTGTGGAGCCAGGAGTTGGACTTGACAACCCTTATGGGTCCAACTCAAGAGATTCTATGAACCAAGGATAAGCACACAGCAAAACAGTATCTGCACCGAATACTATGAGTACATGAGAAGCATCATCCTAATGCTGTTAGTTGAAGAAGGAAGGTGTATCCTTGCCTCATCATAAACAAAGCTTTGAACAAAATAGGAACTGGAGTCAAATATGGAGCAAAACTTAAGCTATAACCCAATTTAGCATGACAATAACCAGAAAACCCTTTCTTATTCTTCGATCCCTCATGTCTTCACCTTAAAATTCATTTAACAGTAGACTTCACTCAATCCATATTCCTTTCAGTCCAGAATTCCCCAAATAACCTCAGCTCCCAGAAAGTCCAGTTGCTTCTCATGCCCTATACTGAAAATCCCCATTTGATACATTTCCACAACTCCAATCAGCCACTCCAGTAACGAACCTGTTCCTCAGGAATCAATGCTGCAGGGAAACCTGCAGATTAACTCTATGACTGTAGTGTCTAGTTCCTATTTAATTGCTTTCAAATTCAAACAGAGCCCAGAACAAAACCCACAGACAAAACTGCAAGGAAATGTATTCCCAGTTAAACAGACAGTATGGAAATCTCTTTTTAAAAAAGTCTGCTAGTATTCTTCAAGGTATTCTCAATTAATAAATTAACAATAATATATAAGCCAGAGTGCTATTCACATAGGGAAATACTGAAAAAAATCAGTTTATGCTGTCTAATGAACTAGAATTGAAGGCTTACTTAATGGTCAGAAAAATAAAGCCCCACCACCAAAAAAAAGTAGCCACAGGAAGGTGAAAGAATAAATTCTTAAAACATAGGAACATGATGATCAAAAATATAACATACCTTCCTTTAAAGGAGAAGTACAGTAGGAAGGAAAAAAAAAGACGTTAGAAGAAACTGTGAAATTGTGGTGAGATGCAGCACTGCAAGATATTCATGTGTCAATCCATCACATTTGTTTAGGTTAGTCCAAGACTAACACTTCAGCACGGCTGACAAAATTGTAATGAAGTGTTTCACTAGAGTGGAGACTTTAACCATTTAAGCAACAAAGCACTAACAGCCCTTCATTTTCCAGCATTTTGAGTTTTTCTTTTCAGCTTCTTCAAAAAAAAAAAAAGAGCAAATTTACAAAGGACATTTTCCATTGTTTTCCCAATCCTCTGACCTAGAGGTTTTGATTTCCAAAAGCAAGTTCCCCTTTTATAAACTTCAGACTGTCTGCAGGGAAAGCATACTGAAGAATAACTGAGCAGTCTCCTCTCTTTCCTTACGTACACAGAAAGACTCTCTGTTCTGAAGGGAAGTAAATCTTCATTCACTGAATTGTAAATTTTTACTTTTTTAGTCCTTTTCTTTTTGCAGGGAAATGAGTCTGATAACATTACATTCACCAGATCAGACAGTTCTTAGTAGTGTTAAATCTGTCGGGGGGGTGGAAAATGGGGGAAAAAACAAACCAACCAAACAAGAAAACCCCATAACACAAAGAAACAAACAAAAAAAAAAACCCAAACAAGAACAACCCCCCCCCCAAAAACCCCCAAACTTTTGATAAAGAAAATATTCAGTACTGTAAGTGCTATATGTTGAAAACTTTAGACATTAACTTACCTTTTTTTTTTTAAATTAGGATGTCAAAAACTTCTATAGGCAAATTTAAATACAGCCACTATTTTGGTGATTCTCAACCACCTCACATTTGACTGCTCACATGAGCAAGACTGAATTGTGAACCCCAAACTGAATGGGCTCATTATGTTGTAGCCTTGTAGAACATACACACCATGAGTATTTTGAAACAGGAAGATTTTGTTGAGCCAAGAAAGGAAGGTAAAAATTAAGATGCAAAAGGATAATGTACTACAGTCTCAATTATACTCTGACTTCTTGTACATATCCTTAAAGAGCCTAATGTTCAAACCATTTGATTTTCACTCTGAGTAAGATGGCAAGCCTGCAAGTTGAACAAATGATGAAAAGAGAACATGAGCTGAGTCTTACTAACTTTCACACATCAGTCTAGTACAAGGTACTCAACAGATGGCAAGATTCCTGAAAAAGAAAGCCAGGGTTTTGTACAAGGCAAAGCACTTCAGAGAGTAGAAAATACTATGAGAGATGAGACAAAAAAAACCCAAACCCTAAAAGGCAGAAAAGCTTCAAACAGCTTATTATAAAAATACTAACCTACCCAGCAAAGACAATTCTAGAACCTGCTAGAAACATGCTAATGTTACAAAGAAAGAAAATACTAAGTGAAAAGATAATCTGAAATTACAAACAGAAAATTGTAGATATAGAAGTGGCAGAAGATGCTTCCACATCAACAACATAGCTCTTCCTCTTCCATGTATTCTTTGTGTATGGGAGACATTCTACAGGTATCAAAACAGATCTAGGCCATTTCTTCTGTCACTGGACAGTAGCATTATGACAGCTCCTCCCTGTTATGAAGGAGAAATAGAGCTATAACGGAGCTATTTCAGGATACTGCTGTCAGGTTCTGGTATTGTTTCCCACACATTCCTCCCTGGAGTGAGCTGGATCAGAGAAGCATCTGTAAAGTTTGTCCAGAATGCAGAAGGTGTTTTTCTCACAATGCAAAAATCTTAAGTTGATATTTGGATTCCTCCTGCCTTTCTCTTTCAGCCAGCATCACCTAAAAGCTTGTTCTTGGAATATAAATACCTTTATCTTATGCCTTACTGTTCCAGGATAGGTTCAATGCAACTTAGTGTGCCACACGTGCAGAGCCCAGCCTGGCACAGCTCAGTGCAGAGAGATGCTATGTCTTGTTTTTTGTAGTTATGTCATAGAATCATAGACTCATAGAAGCATAGAATGTGTTAGGCTGGAAGGGACCTGTAAAGGCCATCTAGTCCATTCCCCCTGCAGTAATCAGGGACATGTTCACTAGATCAGGTCACTCAGAGCCCCATCAAGCCTGACCTTGAGTATCTTCAGGGGCCTCCACCACATCTCTGGGCAACCTCTTCCAGTGATCCACCACCCTCACAGTCAAGAATTTTTTCCTAATATCCAACCTAAAGCTCCCCTTTCCAAGTTTAAAACCGTTACCTCTCATCCAATTGCTACGTGCCCTTGGGAACAGTTCTTCCCCAGCTTTCTTATAGGCACCTTTCAGGTATTGGAAGGCTGTTATAATGGGGATTGTCCCAACCCAGGTGCAGGACCCTGCACTTGGCTCTGTTGAACCTCATGAGGTTCACCTGGGCCCGCTCCTCCAGTCTGCCCAGGTCCCTCTGGATGGCATCTTGTCCCTCCAGAACATTAACTTCACCACTCAGCTTGGTGTCATCAGCAAATTTGCTGAGGGTGCACTCAATCCCACTGTCAATATCCTTAATAAAGATATTAAACAACACTTTTCAAATGTCATGGAGAGTGGCTTGGCAACTACATCAGCCAATTCTCTCAGGACTCTGGGATGCATCTCATCAGATCCCATGGACTTGTGTATGCTCAGGTTCCTCAGATGGTCATGAACCTTGTCTTCACTTACAGTGGGAGGGGCTATGTATCCCTGGTGCCCATCTTGCAGGCCCTCAACTCAAGAGCAGTGAAGAGAGAGGTCACCAGTGAAGACTAAGGCAAAAAAGTTGTCGAGAACCTCAGCCTTTTCCTCATCTGTTGTCACCAGTTCACCATTAACACTCATTGAGGGGGCACACTTTCTTTATCCTTCCTTTTCTAGTTCATGTACCTGTAGATACCCTTGTAATGTAATCACCTCTAATTTTCAGGGGGATACAAGGTCCTCTGCATACAGTATATAAAGAGACAATGTCCACATACTCTCTGTCACACTTTAAAATTCAAATGTCAAGAGTTTTGAAAAAATAAGCTACTAGGTACCATTAGAAATGGTTTCCACTGGTTACACTGTTACTGTGACTCACACATCCACAGGACTCACCTTACACAATAGGGACTTTTCAATGTGAGTGACTTTCACAGAACAGGTAAGGTAAGTGGCAGAGCTGCCACTTCACTAACATCTGAGGATTAGGTTTGTGGTTCATGTGGGTTTGGTGTTTTCCTCCACAAAAATCACAGTCAGTTATTACTCAGTTAAATGCACAGTTGGAAGTGCTCAAATTTGGGGACAGCTATTTCTTCTCCTCAACTCTACTTCTGTAAGTTGAACAAGAAGCACTCCGAGCAATACTCACTGTGGCATAAAACATAATTCAATTAGTACTTTTAGTACTATTAGTACTATTATTGGTACTATTAAGTTATCAATTAAAAACCTAATGATCACCTAACATTTCAATTCCATTCCATCTAGACTAGGAGATAACACTTGGATACCAAGCATAAAGAACAGTTACGATTCAATCAAGCTATTTTACTCCTTTTGTAGCAGAAAAATTCTCCAAGTGAAGGTATGCATTATAGCTGCATGCAAGTACCATTACAAAAGAAATCCAAAAGGTTAGTTTCAGAACTGCAATATTTAAAAACATTCATTAAAATCTGCAAAAATTTGAATCTGTACAGGAGATAGAGCCTGAAGAGGGAAACCAAGACTGAGCTGTATAATAGTGCTGGGAAAGTAGCAATCTCTCTCCTTATTTGATATGTCTGTCATAAACAAAAGCTCAAAACTCAAAAAATAATTGTTCTCATGTGAGCTTACTTACAATAAGTAGGTAAAAGATACCTAAGACAGAAGGCCCTTTACTTGCTTCAAAACCCAGTGGTGGAAATGGAAAGTGGACAAATTAAGGCTAATGTAAAATGCAGTCTCTAATGACATGAGCATGTCACCATTAAAGTAACAGCTATCAGGATGTAGAATGTTTTCTGCCACTGAAATATTTTATTCAAATCGGATGACTTCCAAAACTGCACTGCTTCAGCTCAGAATCCTTGGCTGGACATTGGGATTTCTGAGATAAATTTATCAGAATCAGATTAGATGGTTCATCAGTAGAAAGTTTTCACCAAGGCTACAAGAAGGGATTTACAGCATCCGTATCACATTCCATCTTTTTGTGTTTCAACTCATTTGCTCTCTATTTGTAGCTATTCTTCCCCCC
>VZTU01007773.1:0-49534 GCA_013400835.1 Zapornia atra | reverse complement strand
CCCCCCCAGTCCCAGACTGGAGAAGGAGCTAACAATATAGATACATAGAGTTGGTTACCAAGCATTCAAGCTCAGGAAGAGGGTTTGGATTGACCACAGCACTGCACTGACCAACCAAGAGGTAGAAAACTACGTTAAGGCACAACAGAAATTAACACAGAAGAATTAAAGGAAATTAACATAGATAATTACCTTTAGGAAACAAGGGGCAATGGGCAAGATCTAGAAACGGCTTTTGGAAGAAGTATCAAGCAGAAAAAACTTCATATTGAATTTCTCAGCAGTGAAGAATGTGGGATTTTAGATTTTTTAATTTTATTTTTAGGTTCTTAAGAAATAGGATTACATCACCTGTTTCTCACCCTAGTTACTGCAAGGAACATTTGGTGGTTATATCAGAAATGCTCCTAACTGTACATCCTGTGTGATCTTGGGCAAGTCACTTACTCATTGTTCTGGACTGTCAGCCACTATATCAAATGGCAGCAATAGTAATAAAACTGTCTATAAGTTGCACAGGGTCTTACAAAAATTGAGTGGAGTTTTATGGAATGCCTTAATCCTAATAAAGTTATTTGTGCAGTACTCGAAATGTACTGCTCAGTTTGCTGGTCATTTTACCCAAAGATATAACTGAAAGTAAAGTTAGTAAAACTTAGATAAACTAGCCACTGCCACAAAGTAATCTAGAAGCCTCCTTGCTCCTGACGATCATTTTATTAAAAACCATGCATTTTAATTGCTTGTCACTTGTCTTTTCCTCTTCCTTAGGCCTGTTTCAGCTAAATCAATAATATGTTTTAAGAGTCCCAGGTTTAAAATTAGTTAAGTCATTGTGAGTTCTGCACTTTTACAAAGATAATTTCAGAAAAATGATTCCTAATGGCTACAGGGAGTTGATGCACACCCCAGTCACTTAACAGTAATATTTATACTAATACATCATCAAACTACAGATCTCTGAGTCAATGGGCAGAGAAAATATTCCAGGCACCCACAACATGCATCAATGTGCAAAAGATTAATTTTCTCCCAATAACAGTTTTAGTACTTTCCCTTAACATCTTCTACCATTGGAGAACAAGATTTTTAATCCATTTAAACACAGTAAAATTAGAAATTTATTTTACTATACATTTACACCTACAGAAAAATCAGGTCTAAAGCAATCATAGAGAAAAATCTATTCTACCAACACCTCTACACCCCTGCACTTTCCCTCTTCATATAAGAATTTTTTTCACCAGCTGTTTTTCTTCTCTCACATCATCAGTCACTGCAATATATAGCAAGAACAGCGGTTTAATGACAATGCAGAGAAACCAAACAGTTTTGTAAAATGGTCAACAAAATATGAGTTATAACTTGGATCTATTTCATGTAATACAGTATTTCAACCTGCATTTATTCATTATTATTTCATTTCCTGGAAATTTAAGGCATGGAAAGCCAAATTTGTCCTCCTCACCCAAACAAAGAGTCAGCCTGCAACACCGATCAATGACAAGGTCAGCACATTATTCTTAGTACTGTACTAAGATATATAAGTCTGCATTAAACTTGGGATATTGTGCCTCTTTTCACTGATAGCAGTACAAAGCTTTAAACAACTAAATAAAATTTGAATTTTCTAAAGCAATCCCTCAGTGAGAATATTAGTCCAAGCCACCTTACTAAAAAAATTGCCCACTATAATGTTTAAAACTTGCTTTACCCCATAAACAGTAAATGTAGGCCTCAGTGTGATGATTACCCAGTCATTTCCCTAGATGAAATGAAGTTGGTAAAGTAGATTCTGATTTGCCCTTTCAAAAATGGCTTGGCATCAATTACAGCTATCACATCTGTCTTTCCAATTTCTTCTGTGGAAAACTACCACACTTGACCTACTCTTTTGAAGTCCCCCCAGTGTTAAATTACTAAACTTCATTCTCTTTCTCATACTCTTGGGTAAGGCAGCTATTAAGAATGCCACTTTTAGCTAACCAGGAGATCTACAGTTTGAAGGTTCTTCTTTTTTATTAAGATGCACTTTACCTCCTTTGGCTAGTTGCCCAAAAACCAGAATAAATCTCCGTGCATACCTATGATCTGTGCTTGTGATGAAGAAATCATGAATACTTCAGGAAGGTTTTTTTTCAAAAAACATAAGAAACTGAACAAACTGAACTTGCTTGCAGATGTTTTTATTTTCAAATTTAGAGACAATAACTGATCTCTAAATTTTAAAAAGAACAGAATAAACCTGAGCAATTTCAAACTAATCAAGGATATGCTGCTAAGCAAGTCCTGTACACAGCATTTATTTCAACCTTCAGAAAAGCTGTTCATTATTTGTCAATGACCAAGGTCCCTGTGGTTAAAAGACCACAGAAAAAAGATTAAATTGATGAAATTTATGGAACCTCAAAGAAGTTCCACCAAACATTTGGCAAGAAGAGATTATTATATGCAGGGTGTGCAATATTCAACCAAAATGTAACATAAGTTTGAAACCAACTTTGGCAGTGAATTTCCAGATCACTACATTTTGAACTCAACTATTTTAGAATGTAAATCACAACAAAATGCTCCAAAGAGAGGAAAAATAACTTAAATTCTCCTGTCTTATCCATGTTGTCTTCTGTATATTCAAGGTTATTGGTATTTGGCTCTAGAGAAGAAGTATAAATAAGAAGTGCTAATAGCAGCAGCTACACAAATGAATACAACTAGGATGGAGACATTGTTTGCTATCACTAGCTACTCATGAAAGCCAGGAGGAGCTGCAAAGTGATAGCTCTGTTATACTCAGCTCTGGTGAAGCCACAGCTTGAACACTGTGTTCAGTTTTGGACCCCTCACTACAGGAAGGATGTTGAGATGCTGGAGCATGTACAGAGGAAGACAACGAAGCTGGTGAAGGGTCTTGGGCACCAGTCCCATGAGGAACGGCTGAGGGAGCTGGGGCTTTTTAGTCTTGAGAAAAGGAGGCTGAGGGAAGACCTTATCACTCTCTTCAACTACCTGCAAGGAGAGTGTAGAGAGGTAGGGATTGGTCTCTTCTCTCTAGTGACAAGCGACAGGATGAGAGGGAATGGCTTGAAATTGCACCAGGAGAGATTTAGGTTAGATATCAGGGAGAGTTTCTTTACTGAAAGGGTTGTCAAACATTGGAATAGGCTGCCCAGGGATGTGGTGGAGTCACCATCCCTGGAAGTATTTAAAAGGCGTATAGATGACATATATATATGACATCATCTAGATATGGACTAGTCAGGGTTAGGCTATGGTTGGACTCAATGATCTAAAGGGTCTCTTCCAACCTAAGTGATTCTATGATTCTAGGATGCAATTCTTGCACAGTATCAAAAATGATACTACATTTATGGAGTTACTGTTCCAGTTACTGTAATTCAGAGAGCACACCTCCTCTCACAAACTCCTCTTCTGAAGAATATATCATCTTTATCCTAAATGACTGTTTACAAGCTCAGTTGGTTAAGTCTATCACATCAGAATGATTTCTTGAGGTTGGCCATTCATTATTGTTTCAGGGGAAGATTTATAACAGTAATACAACATCATTATTAGGAAATATAATGTATGTCACAGTGCTGCATGTAAACTTACATTTCTGACTAAAGCACTCAGGAGTTAGAAAAATTATATCTTCCAGAGCAATAACAAAATAGTGTCCATTATTTTCCAGGGCAAAACATGAGGCAAAGATATACAAAGAAGTAAACCAGACATGAGTATTTATTCAGTGATTTGCCTACTATGTTGTCTACTAGGATCTACAATTATAAACTAACTGCTATGAGGATAAGGATGAAGAGACCTTAGTACAGAGTTATAAATTAAAATCTGCAAGATGAAAAGAGAATAAAAGGAGGAAGAAAAGAGTGAATTAAGCTGTAGGTGAAAGGCAAGCTGAAGAACTGCAGATTGAGTGCTCATTGTGTTGCTAAGGCACTTACAGAACTGCATCAATTCCATTATGGTAAGACAAAAATTGCTGAAGGAAGTTCTTAGAATATTAATTGCAGTACAGAACATTTAAAATTATTAAGATTTTAGTATCTTGCTAAAAGTGAAAACGCAGCCATGAATTGTAGTGAACTTGCATGGAACTACTCACAAAAGCCAATCGACTAAACAGAATGTATAGATACTCAATTCGGGACAATTTTGTCATAGAGAGTAGCAACAGGATTTTGAAACAGATGAAATAACAGTAGTTTCAAAATGAAATAAAAAAGCATGATTCTCTCTATTCCTTGTATTCAGAATCTCACTTTACAGAAAAGAATAACCCGAATCCATAAAATTACTTTTAACACAGTTCAGCTCTTCAACTGCTTGACGCGAGATACACATTATGTTGAAACTCTAATCTTACATTGTGGAACATTCTCTTCTATGCACAGATCTAAAGATCTGAATAAAATTTTCTGTGATACTGTTCATTAAATGGCATTACCTTGTCCTAAGTGTCTGCAACAATACATCCTTAAGGGACATTACAATTACCTGAGGTACGACAGCACTGGGATGAGACTCCCTGCGTTTAATTTCACATCTGTTTCAATAAAATCTTGATTATGCTTTGAAAACCACATGAACTATTTCGCTGGATCAATTTCTGTAGGCACTAGAGAACCTTCCAGCTGATCAGAGCTGCCCTCTCACTTGCTTTTCCCTGTTCTGTTTTATGGGGCATTTCAGCTTTTGCCACCACGGTTTCCCACCAGAGCAGTTGCCTTCCTCACAGCCAATTCCACGCTTCTGGTTAAGTTAAAATGCTAGAAATGATCACCATGAGTCTTGTAAAAATGAGCACAGCAAAAGTCTGTGTTTATCAATACCCATAAATTAGATGGATGAAAATGTCACACAAATCTTTGTAAGGATGAAGTGTGGAAATACGTTTGGCAAAAAAAAGCTAATATAACATGCAGATTATCTATTATAATTGAAATCTAAATATCAAGTGCTTGAAAGAGTCTCTACTTACAACAGAATCACTAGGTTGGAAAAGACCTCTGAGATCATCAAGTCCAACCATGCCTGTCCTCTACTAAACCATATGCCTTAGTACCTCATCTACCCATCTTTTAAATACATCCAGGGTTGGTGACTCAACCACCTCCCTGGGCAGCCTGTTCCAGTGCCCAATAACCCTTTCAGAGATGAACTTTTTTCTAATGTCTGACCTGAACCTGCCCAGGTGCAGCTTGAGACCATTCCCCTTTCTCCTATCACATACTGCTTGGGTGATGAGACATGTAGTCACCTCTCTACAACCTCCTTTCAGGTAGCTGTAGAGAGCAGTAAGGTCTCCCCTCAGCCTTCTATTCTCCAGGCTAAACAACATCAGCTCCCTCGGCCACTCCTCATAAGGTTTCCTCTCCAGCCCCTTCACCAGCTTGGTTGCCCTTCTCTGGACTCACTCCAGGACCTCAATGTCTTACTGTAGTGAGGGGCGCAAAACGGAACACAGTGTTCAAGGTGCAGTCTAACCAATGCCAAGTACAGGGGCACAATCACCTCCCTAGACCTACTGGCCGTGCTGTTTCTGGTACAAGCCAAGATGCCGTTGGCCTTCTTGGCCACCTGTGCACACTGCTGTCTCATATTCAGTCAGCAGTCAACCAACACCCCCAGGTCCTTTTCAGCCAGACAGCTCTCCAGCCAGTCTCCCCAAGCCTGTAGCACTGCATGGAGTTGTGTCAGCCTTTTCCACATTTCCACACAAGTCATTCTGGAAGAATTCTTATGTTTGAGAGTAAGATTTTCTGCACTGAGGGGTAAAAAAGATCTTTTAAATATTACCTACAGCTTTTTTCAAAAGCATATGTTGCAGTTTGGTGTAACTGCTGCTTCAGTGGCTCTTGTAAGCTGCAGTTACAGCTTTCTGCAAGCCCCATGTTTTGAAAAACACTGGTACAGTCAAGGCCAAATTTGAGACCAAGCCTATCAGAGCTGGTCATAGCGCCTCTGTGAATCACATATAGGAGAAAAAAAAACTGCTGGCAGGCGCACTTTGCCACCGGAGCGGGAGTGAGAAGATGTAACAAGCTGCACAGACTCCAAGGCCAGGCCCGCAGGGGGGGGGGGATGAAGAATGTGAAGAGAAAGTTTCCCCTGCAGCTCGTGGTGGAGTCCAT
Source organism: Zapornia atra (assembly GCA_013400835.1). NCBI lineage: Eukaryota > Metazoa > Chordata > Aves > Gruiformes > Rallidae > Zapornia > Zapornia atra. Next base: position 43,382 of record VZTU01007773.1, on the reverse strand, counting down.
GGTGAAACGGGTGTCCCCCCGAAGCCCATGGATGAGGACGGGGAGCAGAGACAACTATGCCTGTGAAGATTGATCCACGCCTCAGCAGGTTTGCCAAGGGACTTGTGACTTTGCGGGTGACCAGGCCGGGGGGTCTGGACCCGGACGTCAGCACCCTATGGAGGGGAGAGTCCTGCTGAGAGGCCTGTGGTGAGGGGATGACTCCCCGATAGAGAGGACTCACGCTGCAGAAGGTCGTGGACACGACTCTCGCGTGGGTGGGACCCCACGGTGCCGCAGGGGAAGGGTGTGTGTATGTGGAATCCCCCCCCCCACAGCTGAGATGGAAGACAGCTTGGGAGGAACGGACTGAAACCCCTCACTCTCCATTCCCTGCCCCCCCTGTACTGCGAACGGGAGGGAAGAAGGGAGCGAATCTCTGATTAAAGTCATGAGTGCGAAGAGGCGAGGGGTGGGGGGAGGAAGTATAAGTGGTAATATCTGGGGAAGAAAAGCAGCTTGTTGGGAATCACCGGAACCCCACTGCCCATTCCCTGCCCCTCCCCGCGCCATGTTGGGGGGGGAAGAAGGGAGTAAAATCGGGATGAGTTTTAAGTTTGCTAAGAAGGGAGGGGTGGGGGGAAGGTGCTTGAAGACCTGGCCGCTTCTTATCTCGTTCCGGTTCACTGGGTGTAGTAGTTGTAGTAAGTAGTAATAAATCACCTTTTTCTTTCCTTTATTCTGTGCTGCGTCTGTTTTGCCCATTGTACTAATTGGAGAGTGATCCCTCTGTCCTTATCTCAAGTCCTAAGCCTCCTAATATCTATTTTCTCCCCCTTTTCAGCTGAAGGGGGGAGTGAGCGAGCGGCTTGGTGGGTACTGGGCCTTTGATTAGGGCCAAAACCACCACAGCATAATTCAGACCACTCTGTCCAGTACCTGCTACAACTGAACATGAGTCAGTTAAGAACTGGAAGACATATAGTCAATTAAGGTATAGCAGTATGAATAAGATAAGCACTGTTGAAAGACAGGGTTTATTAGCTGAAGCATAGCATGATACCAAATATGCTACAGGGCTTCTGATTCAGTCCTGGAAAATACACTCTTATTTTAGGAGCACATACAATGAACCAAAACCTACCTGCAGAGGAGATGAAAAATCACTTTAAATTAGACATTCAAATCAGCTTCAAAGTGTGAGCAGGGAGGCTGAGTACCAGCGAAAGACAGTTCATAGTTGTGAACTAAGTCTAGTAAGTACAGCAACTCTTCAGAAGGTTGATCAACTACATTCTTAACTCAGCACTGAAACATTCTGCGTTTGGCAGAAGCAATCATGGGGACTACTGCAGCATCTCTTGGCTGCCAGAGGATCATTATCAAGAGTGGTAAAAAAAAGTAAAGAGATTGAGAAACAAACAAATAAGGCACTTGAAATTGTCATCTTTGGTCTAAACCCCATGTATGACCTACCTCATCTGTTCTCATTAAGAGAGGAAAAGTAAACACGCAAGAACTGTAAGAGCCAAACTGAAGTAGATATATCTAGAGGTATCCTGAATTTGTAACACTTGACCATGTGGCACACAGCAGTCTATATTCCAAGAGCTCTAGGCTACAGATGATCTCAGTCCTCTGGAAGAGCTGTTGAGAGGAAACGTAACATCCAATGCAAGCAGAGCACTGAGATAAACATCTCCATTTCTAATAATCCTTAAAATTTCTTACAGAGCTGACTGGACTTTCACCACCTTATTCTAAAGGTGTGTTCCAGCTGCCACCCCGCTTCAAGTTACCACCTCATCAAGTCTTGCCATAAGTCCTTTTTTTTAATCCATTACTTCTCCAGCCTAGTCACTCTCCCCACCACGTTTTCCTTCACCTTCTATACAGCCAATACCCTCCTATATAAAACCACTTCGATTTTCTGTTTTCTTATCATAATGATCACCTACTGCTGTATTATTTGAAGAGAGCACTTCTTAGGTATTACCATGATAGACTATCCAAAGTAATACACAATCTCATGGTATCCCCATCCACAAATGGGTTCATCTACAGTTACCTTCCAGGTTGCAACAGCTGCTCAGAGGGAACTCCTTTTATCTGAAATATTTCCAACGTGACAGCACTGGAACACTCTGAACACAGGTAACAGGTATATATGAACTTTATTTTACTCACATGCAGTCTGGCAAGCTGACGAAAAACTACCAGAAATAAGACATACTGACATTTTCTAACTATAGCAATAGAATTTTACTGTAGTTGAGTAACAAGGCCAATGATGGCCATGGATCGCTCCCTGGGGAAAGAAACTCATGACTGCAGAGTCTGTTACTGTTCACATACACTCAGTTTATTCTGTTGATATTAACTTTAATTTTTCTTTGTTCAACTTTAGGTAAGAAAGATAGATGAAACGTGGATTATATAGGAGATTGTACCTGCTCAAACTACCCTTGATAAAATCTTTGTTTGGGTATAAGTAGACTATCATCACTTCTTTACTGAGTGACAACGAGAAAGGTTTTGAGAAAACAAAGCTGTTGACAGGCAGATATAGACCTGCAAAATGTGTTTCTAGAGCAGGAACATTTATTTTTTCATGCTTTTTTCATGTCAAATAAAGTGGCAAAAATAGGAAGTATTTGAAGTTGTAAAACATGCTGAATTTAAATTTCAGCTACTACAGTGATAATACTGAATGTAAAATACCAGATGAGATGAATGAATTGAATTTATTCACATCCAGGAAGAGCAGCAAGTTTGTTCTCTTGGCTCTAGAGAACAGCTTTAGTAAAATATTTTCTTCATGTTCTGAAGTACTAACCTCTCTAGGGTACAACAGGGTGTCCACTTCTTGATGGAACAATTCACAGAAGAGGAACAGGGATGGTGAGCAGAAATGGCACTGAATAGGCAGGTAAATTTCTGTAGAGCCCAAAAGCACTTAAAGGAATACAGGCAATGACAAACTGGGCATGGAAGGAAAGTTAAGAATGTTTAGACCTAGACTTTTCAAAAACTGCAAGCTTTCATCCAAAGCCAGATCATAATCAAATTTTAACAGGCATGTATCAATCACCAAGAATCCAGGGGTGTCTCATGTTTTTAAAGCAATTCTCTTTATTATCCACTTTATCTCCTGGCAATTCTTGGCCAGGAAGGAAACAAAAAACACCTTGCTGACCTGGCAAAGGTTGCTTTGGTCCATGACTCCAATCCAAGCAGACTTCAGGAAGTGTGACTGGCTTTCCAGCACTTCTCTTAACATGTCAATTAATTATTATATATATTTATATATATATGTAATATTGATAGAAATTAACTTGTGAAGTAAAAGAGCTTTGTTTAGGATATTTTATCTTTTCTTTTACAGGCTTGAAAGTTATTAGGGAAACAGAGACAGCAACTTCTGTCTTCCTTTTTTTAATCTTCATAAGACTTGATATGTTTAACAATGAAGGAAAACTCAAGGCCACACAATTTACAAGCACAGTACTGAGTTCCAAAACATGGCAGTGTGGAAGTAGAACATCTAACTTCTGTTAATATGTTTGTGCCTAAGATGTCATTCCTAAATACACATTTAGTCAATCAAAAAGGAAAGTGTATTTCAATTGTGCTCTGTAGATTCAACGTTTCCACTAACTGCAGCAGGATCCAGAATTATTGAGAGAAAAATTCCAACTTGATCTGTTTAATAGCTTTAAGTTTGAATAGATTAAAAGCTTACAAGTAGAAGGGAGTTTGAGATTAAAGCACCAAAAATATAAAGTTTATCTCAATTAACAGCATACTTTCATACTAGAATAGCAGAGCCTGAGAACTACATGGAAAAAAAAAAACAATTAAAGCCTGTATCTCATTGTAATTCACTGATGACTAAATCAGAAAAGATACACTAGAGATGGTGTATTAATCTAGATTAGCTCTACATACGGTGTTTTAACACTTCCTACCATTTACTGATAATGCAGGAACAGAGTAGTTCCATGGCTGAGTAGTTCCTCTCCAGTTTATGCAGCTGAATCTCTAGAATTACAGCTCAAGTTCAGAATGCAGAGGCAAATTCTCCTGAACATACAAGTTTCAAAACAAGTAAGTCAGCTGAGGCCCTTGTAAATTCTAAATCAGCCTTCAGTCAATAATCAATGTCTATGTTTAAACTTAAATGGAAAACAAAACCAAAACCAACCAAACAAAAAAAAAAACCCCTAAAACCAAACTACCAACCACCCCACAAAATGCTTTCAAAGTTTTCTTCACCCAAGTAAAAGACTCCTCCATTTCAACTCTTGATTTGGTCTTTTCTCCAGTTAGAGTCATTTCTGAATCCCAGAGGATTTATTCTAAAGAAACCATTGGCATTGTCTTGAACCAAAATATCTTGATGAATAACTCTCCTTTTTACCTTGTGACGAAAAGGCACTATTGATAAAGAGCAATCGCTGTGCTTTCAAGGACCAAATTTCCACAGATCAGACAGATCTTGAAATCTGAAGTCAGTAAGATGTGGCATGGGGTGAAAGAGTGTTTCTTCTACCACTGAGAAGAACTAGAGTAAGCCGAACAATCTCAGCTTCCAGGCGTGGAAGCCAGTACAGAATTCCCTAGGTTAAAAAGACGTTGTTTGCTGAAAGATGGTAATATTTGTTTACATTTTTCTCTGCAGTTTTTGCATTAAGACTGAAACTGCTGAATATCTAAACACACTGCAGTGCTACTCAAAAAGGAACAGACTCAGCCGTAAACCAGGCTATTTCCAGTACCAGCATAGCCACGGCAATGCAGAGCTAAGCAGGGACTAACTCACTCTGCTGCACAGATGCTCCCTAGAATGACCAAGGTTTTTAGATAATGCTCACTAAAACCACTTGGTAGCGAACAGCAGAAAAGAGTACATCTGAACATAATATTCTATTCATCTTGAGGGCATAAGCAAACTTTATGATGAGGTCATAAAGCAATTTTTATACTGAATTTATGAGATCATTACAACAGTCACTTCCAGACGCCAGTGACTGGTTTATTAGAAGACAGCCTGCAGCAAAACTGAAAATGTAGATTGCAAAGTTCAGCTGCAAAACTGGTGATGTCCAGTATGAGACTGGAAAGCAAACAAAGTGGTGGGGGAAGGTTTAAACACTAAGGCTTACAAATATCCGAACAAGGACATTTCAGAATCAGCAACAAGAGAAGCATTGACACACAAATCTTAATTTGAAAAAAAATCACCTTTATTGGAAGACTACGTTATGCACAGCATACAGGATGGAAAATTAACTACTGCTCCTGAATATTCACAACACACACCTACTGCTAAATCATGAACAAATGACAGCAGAACATGCAAACTGATGATCCTAAATGATTTAAATGCTTGACTCAATTATTTACAATAACTGCCTGATAATTTATTTGGAATTTGTCTGACTTATTTTAAGCTACTAGTGGTTCTTAAAATTTCTTGTAGAGAAGTTGAAAAGAGAAGTTGTAAACAGAAATAAACAGGCAGTAATAAAGAGAAGTAGCAGGCAGCAAGGGAAATAGCTGGGTATAACTCCCTGCCATAGAATGACGAGCAGTCAGATGTAATGTCATCTAAACAGATAAATGTGATCTTTTCAGTTGTGACAGGTAAATTTCTTCTCATCATTTGCCCAGTACCAACTATGTATGTCCACATACATAGACACTATATTATGTTGGTAGTCTTGTGAATCAAACAATACTTCTAAGATCACAGAATCACAGAATCGTAGGGGTTGGAAGGGACCTCCAGAGATCATCGGGTCCAACCCCCCTGCCAAAGCAGCTCCCTATCTCATATTACATAGATAGGCGTCCAGACGAGACTTGAATTATCTCCAGAGAAGGAGACTCCACCACCCCCCTGGGCAGCCTGTCCCAGGGCTCTGTCACCCTCACTGGGAAAAAGTTCTTCCGCATGTTGGTGTGGAACTTCCTATGCTCCAGCTTGCAGCCATTGCCCCTTGTCCTGTCTCCACAGACCACTGAAAAGGGGCTGGCCAATTCCCCCTGCATCCCATGCCTAAGATATTTATAAACACTAATTAGGTCCCCCCTAAGACTTCTTTTCTCCAGACTAAACAGTCCCAGCTCACTCAGCCTGTCCTCATATGGGAGATGTTCCAGGCCCCTAATCATCTTCGTAGCCCTTCTCTGGAAGATGTTCTAAATAATTATGAACTTATGTATTTTTTATCCAGGTAGATAAAATGATAGGCTTCTAGTAGTTTAATTGGGACAAACTGGGATAAGATTATTGTTTATGAGTATATTAACATGGTAAATAGAAAGGGAAGTTACAGAAATCAACATTTGCCAAAATGGAAATAGCCATGACAGTAAATCACGCTACAGATGGTGATACTTCTCTGTGGGTTTTTCGCTCATCTACAATACACCAATCTTATAAATATTGTGAAAATAAAAGTCATATTTTTCCTATCATGGGGATGTTGCCTGCAAATACACGATCAGAATGATAATTTAAGTAATTAGAAATATAATTTTGTAGACTTTTTAAAAATTTGTCGTACAAATCAGGCTCAATACACAGATAAGCAAGGAACCCCCTGATACCACTGGAATGTGTATTCTCTATTTAACATCGTTTTCATCACCTGCAAGGCCCTTCCATTATAAAATACCAATTAATTAAAACAAAATTTATTCCATAAACCCAACTACAGAATCAAGCATATGCATTCCTACCAGACTATTTCACTATACACCACTAAAAATCAAATTCTTGCTTTATAGCCCTCCAAAATCCTTGTAATACCATCACATAAGTCATTGTAAACCTGCAACTTCTTGGTTGCCAGGACAACTGGCTGACAAGAAAAAAGTGCACCAAAAGGGTTTTTTCCATGTACTCGGTGCAACAAAATTCCATATTTCAGGATTTTCCAAACAACATTCTCCTTGCTTCCATGAATCATAGAATCACTGAATACTTTGAGTTGGAAGGGACCTCAAAGATCACCTAGTTACAACCCCCCTGTCATGGGCAGGGACACCCTCACTAGACCAGGTTGCCCAAAGTCCCATCTAACCTGGCCTAAAACACCTCCAGGGATAGGGCTTCCACAACCTCAGTCAGAAGTGTCTATAGGTCAGACATTCTACACAAAGTTCTAAACCTAAAAACTAATGCTGGACACTTTACCCACTTAAATATCAAATTGTTTCCTCAATCATAGTGATTTATGTTTATGAGCAACTGGGAAATACCTTGCTATGTCATAAAATAAAAAGCCTGTACTTATTTTATCATCTTTCATAGGCTTTCATCATCCTTTTTGCACTGCAGAATAGGAAGATGATGAATTAGCAGTACTGATGGTCTGAAAGCTACATACTTAAAAATTAATAGCTTCACCTGTTTATTGATCAAAACCAATTGTAAATAACCTCACTGGGGAGAAAGCAAATTCACATGCAAAGCAAGTTACTGAGAAAAGCAAAGCCTATGTTTGCCTCTCAGCCAGAGACATGCTGAGCCAAATACTGAATTCTGACTGACTGAATTAATGCATAACAAAGATCCATGTAGTCAATGTATAATATGTATCCAGTTCTGAGCTCCCTAGTATAAAACAGGCAAGGATCTCCTGGAGAGAGTCCAGCAGAGGCTACAGAGATGATTAAAGGACTGGAGCATCTCCCCTATGAGGAAAGGCTGGGTGAGCTGGGGCTGTTCAGCCTTGAGAAAAGAAGACTGAGAGGGTATCTGATCAATGTTTATAAATATCTCAAGTGTGGGACACAAGGGGGAAATGGCCAGCCTCTTTTCAATGGTCTGTGGGGACAGGACAAGGGGCAATGGCTTCAAGGTAGGGCACAGGAAGTTCCACACCAATATGTGGAAGAACTTTTTCCCAGTGAGGGTGACAGAGTCCTGGGACAGGCTGCCCAGGGGGGTGTGAAGTCTCCTTCTCTGGAGATATTCAAGACCCATCTGGACCCCTCCTTGTGCGACCTGTCCTAGGGACCCTGCTTTGGCAGGGGGGTTGGACTCGATGATCTCTGGAGGCCCCTTCCAACCCCTACAATTCTGTGATTCTGTGAAAATACTACCAGACATGCAAAACTTTCACCACAAGGTGAAAGTTATGGAAGAGAACACTGAAGTGCTACAGTAAATCTTTTACAATCTTTGTTATTTTCATCTTAAATTAGATCTTCTGCAAATCTGGCCAGTATGAAGCTGTTTTTATTTAACTGCTCAAAACAAGAAGTCTACATCTTCAACAGGCAAGATCTTCAACAGAAAAACAAATAGTAACTTACTCCAGGGAAGACTCTCAGTAAGCACAGTGCAGCTTCTACCTACACAAATGCTCTTTCATCCTGCTACTTTTATTTACTTTTCTTTTGGTTCTCTTAGCTATTCTGTTTTACTACTTACATGAACATCTCTAAAAAGATTCCTCCAGGAAGCATGAAGATAAGGCTTTGATCCCAAAATGTTTACAAGGTAGAAATCATTCCATGTACTTTTATATAAGAAAACCAAGAATTCATACAATTGCACCTTCCTACAGAGTATATAGCATAAGAAAGCAACCAGAGATGAAGGACGGTCCCTTGAGTATACCAATAACCAACTCTTTACAGTTTCTACTGTTAGCCTGATCTTGTTCCACCTTTTTTGTTTGTTTGTTCTAATATAACAATCCAAACACAAAACATCAAGCTGTTCTGGAAAAACCAACATGGAAATATTTATGAGACAAATAAACCTTTTTTTTTTTTAATCACAGAAGAAACCATAACACAGTACAATGAAAATCAAATTGTTTACTTATTTTTATGCCACTCACCTTCACATGACTGAAGTCACCAACTTTGCTGCTTTCTTGTGGGTTAATAGGCTTTGTCTCTACTCTTGGCTTGACAACCTGCCGAAAAGGACTGGAGAGTGGAAGTCCACTAACACTGATTCCATCTAGAAACAGAATAAATTAAATTACTTTTTCTTTGTCTAATCCAACTCTTTTATTTCAACTAATCTATATCTGTATGACCAAAGGGAGAGAAAATACACATGAAGGAATATTAACATGGGGCTTTGAGCAGCCTGGTCTAGTGAAGATGTCCCTGTGTACCGCAGGGGGAGGTTGGACTAGATGGCCTTTAAAGGTCCCTTCCAGCCTGAGACATTCTATGATTCTAACATATTGTACAAAAAGGCAAAACAAAAAGCAAAGATTATTTTGCTCTATATTTCTCTGGAAGCCAAAAACCCCCAAAGAACACAGATACAAGTCTCTGCTTTTCCATGATAGTGACCCTCACAATTCCTTAGTATCTTTTAACTAAGTTCCACTATAAGGCCTGAGGATTCTTTTTTTACAAGTATATATTGTGAGAAAGAAAGGAAAATGGAGAAGCCATGTTTTGTACCACCTACTGATGTAAAAGTATAAGAAATATTTGTCATGTATAACGAAGACAGAATAGAAACTAAGGTTTACATTCTAATAGTCTACAAAAAGCTTAACAGAAACGCATATCCTCAAACATCCTCAGTTTGGTATTTACTAGCAGTCTGTGTACTGGTATATATACTAATGAAAGACAGTATGTCGATTTGGTAGCATTTGTTATTGCTGACAAGCCTGTGTAACTTGCACATAAATAAAGACACTGCAGCATATTTGGGATTCTCAACCTACAAAAGCAACATTCTAAGCACACATTATTAAAATACATGAAAATTACTGTTGAAACAAAAAGTCAGAGGTACACAAAAACCCTAAAATAATGACATTTTAACAGACATTTAAACTAGATTCATAATTTATTTTTATCAATTTATTATTTATAATTATAACTGAAGTCCAAAGAAGAGCAGGATTTTGTTCTTTTATGGTGCGCAGAGCAAGTCCAATCTACAAGCACCAAGCAAAACTACAGCAGAGACACATATCTGGAAACACCAAATTATTACCTAGAAGGAAACACCACATTTTGGAAACAACAAATTATTCCTAGAAGGAAAGGAAGCCATCCAGAGGGATCTTGACAGGCTGGAAAGATGGGCCCGGGGGAACCTAATGAGGTTCAACACTGCCAAGTGTCAGGTGTTGCACTTGGGTCAGAAGAATCCCAGACATAGATAACAGACTGGGAGAAGAGCTTCTTGAGAGTAGCCCTGCTGAGAAGGACTTGGGGATTGTGGTGGATGAGAAACTTATCATGAGCCAGCAGTGTGCTCTTGCAGCTCGCAAGGCCAATGGGATCCTGGGCTCCATCAGCAGAGGGGTGGCCAGGAGGGACAGGGAGGGGATTGTCCCTCTCTACTCTGCCCTTGTGAAGCCCCATCCGGAGTCCTGCGTCCAGAGCTGGAGCCCCCAATACAAGAAAGATGTGGAACTGTTGGAGAGTGTTCAGAGGAGGGCCACGAAGATGATCAGAGGGCTGGAGCACCTGCCCTACAAAGAGAAGCTGAGGGAGCTGGGCTTGTTCAGCCTGGAGAAGAGAAGGCTGCGGGGGGACCTCATTGCAGCCTTCCAGTCCCTGAAGGGAGCTTATAAGCAGGAGGGGATTCAACTTTTTAAAAGGGTAGATAATGGCAGGACAAGGGGGAATGGATTAAAACTAAAGGAGGGAAGGTTTAGATTGGATATTAGGGGGAAGTTTTTTACAAAGAGAGTGGTGAGGTGCTGGAACAGGCTGCCCAGAGAAGTAGTGGATGCCCCATCCCTGGAAGTGTTCAAGGCCAGGTTGGATGGGGCCCTGGGCAACCTTGTGTAGATCCATGCCTGGAGGTTGGTGGCCCTGCCTGTGTCAGGGGGGTTGGAACTCTATGATCGTTGGGGTCCCTTCCAACCTATGCCATTCTATGATTACCCAAAATCCCAATGTATTTCCTTTTTGGAAATTGTTCCTATCAAATTCTATTTACTAGTATCATATTCTAATTCCATGGATAACCTCAAATCTGAATCTGTTGAGGATCCATTCCTCAAAAGAAGAAACCAGAACAAGAAGATGAAGTATGAAATGGTTTTGTTGAGTAAAATCCAACTTTACAAATATCTGAGAAAACAAAGAGCATTTCCTATATTACTTTACTTCCAATTTCCTTAATTACTTTTAAAATGCATCTTATTTCAGCCTTACCGGTAGAACACTATCACAAACATCAGATTTGAAGATTTCTTTCTTAAAGAAAACTTGCATCTTCCTTCAAACAAAAACCACTAAACTAATGCCTTTCAGAATTAATTTTATCTTTTAAAAAACCATTCCAGTTCTATTTCCTTTCAGGAAAAAACAGACAAAGGTTAGTTTAAACCTTTTTTCTGAGGAAAAGTTAAGTTTTTCATCTCTAAATTGAACCTGCAAAAGGAAGTATGATAGCAAAGGAATCATCAATTCCGCTTCAGGCTAAGAGGAAAGCCTAAGGTAACCACTGGGTGATCAAACTTTCTTTTTCCAAGTCTGTGGCACTCAAACATCACATATAACACAAAGTGCGGTGCCAAGCACTGTGTTATACCTCAAATGACTTACACACAACTTTGACTGTGCAAGGGGACTTCTCTGTCAGGTAACAACAAAAAATTATTTGCTGCTGCTAGCAATTATTTTAATTATTAAGTTTTTGCTGTTTCTTCTGTTCTTTGACTTTGCTTAGACATTGTCCAGCTCCTCTGCAATACATTAAACAATCACCACAGAATGGCAAAAAAACACATACTGTTAAAAGCCCCTGGTAAGTTGCAGAACTTAATGATGGTAGAAGAAAACAGGTAACTGAAAAATTTAGGACATCAACAATGTAGGAAGTTTTCAATTACTTGATACTTTTATTTTTTGAGACATTTTATTTTCTCTCTTGAAGTTTAGAGATTTGAAGATGCTATATCCTCCACAGTTTTCTTTCATCAATCCGTACTGTCGAACAGCTTGAGCAGCCTTTCAGTGTAAAAAGAACAATTGTCTCTCTACTCTGTCCAGAAATCTTCCTAATTTCTAGAATCCACAGTGAAGATTTCCATGGTAACTGCACATGACCAACGCTTTATCCATGGTAACTGCAAAAACACAGCTTGCCTTTCCAACGTCGCAGTCACTCCTGTCACAACAGAACGAAATCTCTTACCAGCATTTCCTCTCTCCTCTCAAATGTTAAGTAAATTGTCAATTTAACTTCATTAGCCACTTTCACAAGAGACTGCAGAGAAGACCCCGCACAATTCTGTATTTGAATTAGGGGAAAGTTTACTAATGGAGTTAAACATGAAGATTTACAAACGGGTGACTAAGCACTGAAGAAAGAGCTAACACGGGATAGATTCTGTCCTGTCCTATCCACAGCTCCCTTCTAACACTCTGTTCTACAGCAGCAACAGGCATGATCTGGGTGACAAAAATATATACACTTTCCAACAGGTAGATCACAACTATGGTGGTTTTAAACTCTGTGGCAAGGCAACCCTTAAACAACCTCACAACTGAAGTGAGGACACCACAGTTTGTATTCTGAGGCAGTCTGCAGGTAACTGGCAACATGATGTCATATGTGGTGTAAAACAGTGTAAGATCTTAGGTTAACTGGCTTCTTCCTGGCACAAGAAATCCTTATCATTCAACAGCACCACGAACCTGGTTATTGCTGGTTTGTAAAGATACATTAAATGTATTTAATATTATATATGGAGTGTCCATTATATTATATATGGTATTGGCAGCAGGGACTGTGCGGCAGCTCTGTGAGGAGAGGCCAGGGCTGCTCCCGGCTGGACACAGCCGGACACAGCTGAGCCCCTCAGCCGAGCTGGGGGCACTGGGAGGGGAAGGGGAAAACAGGTTTCAGCAAGGGCCAAAGGCGGCACAGGCAGAGCAGGAGGAATCCCGCCAAAGAGGGAGCAGCAGCACAGGGACCCCGAGGCCGCAGTCAGGGGGCATTTCGTGGAGGAGCTGCAGCAGTGGAGAGCCCAGGCAGTAGCAGGGTGTCCCTGAAGGGCTTCAGCCTGGGGAACGGCCCTCGCTAGAGCAGGGAGATGAGGGAGGAGTGGCCCGAAGGGGCTGTCATGGACCCACCCAATTTTCCCCAAATTGAGTTTGTGTTACCCCATGACAGTGACTGGTAAGTGATCTTGTCTTTATCATGACCCATGAGCTTCCTCATCCGACTTCCCCCTGTCCTGTTTAAGATGGGGAGCAAGCAAGCAGCTGGGGTAGAGAGAAGGACATTTGGCTTGTCAAGATTAACCACCACATATTAAAACAAAAAAAAACATGGCAACTTCTTTCTTATATGAGTGTTTTAACAGCATAATAACCCAAGAGATATGTCAGAGTGTTTAGAAAGCACAAAACTTGGGTGTAAAACATGAAAACTAAATGCCCCCTCAACCCATTTATTTATTTTATCAATCCACTGCCCAACAGAAATTTCAACACAAAAAGCCTCTTGGTAGGTAACATCTCTTAAGAATACTGTAGCAATTTTAAAGTACTTTCAGCATGCAGAAAAGAGAAAAAAAACCCTCAAGACAAGGGCAAGTGTGCTTGCCAAACAAGAATATGTTTTGGGGTTTTTTTCCTAGAAAAAAGAACAATCCTGTATTTTCCTCAAAGTAGGCAGAATTCTAGAAACTGACTGTTTGCAGCAACAAAAAGGGAGTAACAAGACTAGGCAGGAGTTTCAGGCAATATAATCCACCCTTCACATGACAGGTGGGCATTAAGAAGAGGTTCATTCCCTCTCAAAAAAAAAAAAAAAAAAAGGGTAATTCTGTAACACAAGAGACCACAAGTAGCAGTACTCCAGGCAAAGCTACGAGGAATGCATCAACAGTCTGGCTCCCAGAACAGGGCTGAGATGACACATAGCAGACTAACCACTTCTTTGAAACTGCACTGCATTTGAAGAGCATGGTAGTAATAGTTAACAATAGCAAATGCTATTGGATATGTAAGGGTTCCTTCTTCAAAGTGGTGACCTGACTAAACCAGAATCATAGAATCACAGAATCTCCTGAGTTGGAAGGGACCCATTAGGACCATCGAGTCCAACACAGGGCCAGCCAAGTCAGAGCATGGGACTGAGGACATCGTCCAGATGCTTCTTGAACTCAATCAAGCTCAGTGCTGTGACCAGTTCCCTGGGAGCTTGTTCCAGTGCTCGACCACCCTCTCAGTAAAGAACATCTTCCTAACATCCAACCTAAACCTGCAGCTTCACACTGTTCCCTCTGGTTCTATCAACTGGTCACTAAAGGGAAGAGATCGGCGCCTGCCCCTTCACTTCCTCTCATCAGGAAGAGCTGGAAGTTAAATTTAGAGTAAGTGTAAATACAACAAAAAGGAGAATGCCAAGTTAAAGAAATTAATAACCAAATACTAGAGATTATTTTAACATCTAATATAGTGCACATAAATAATGTGCCTCAGCAAGGAAACAGCATCAGAGGATGGCGAGTCAATTAGCCTGGATGTGCCAATGATTGCATCATACCTGTCTTCTCTATTTACACTGTAAAGATCTGGGGCCTTAAAAACCTCTTACAATGTGTTTGTATAGCAGCTGGTATATAGGCTAAGGTCCTATGTCACTTATATACTGTTAAAACACCCTGTATCAGTCCAATTAAGGCTCCTTATCTACTGTAATCACGAAAGCTGGAATCAGAGTGGTGAGCATAGATTCACTAATCTGATCGCCTTCTAGGTGGCATGACTGGCTGGGTGGATGAGAGGAGTGCAGTATATAATGCCTACTGTGACTTCTCCCATAACATCCTCGTAGGTAATCTTAAGAAGTGTGGGTTAGATGAGGGGACAGCGAGGTGAGTTGAGAACTGGATGAATGGCAGAGCTCAGAAGGTTCTGCTAAGTGGGAGGAACCACCCCAGGCATCAGTATAGGTTGGGATTGACCTGCTGGAAAGCAGCACTGCTGAGAAAGGACCTGGGAGTCCTGGTGAAGAACAAGAGCCAGCAGTGTGGCCTTGTACCCAAGAAGGCCAGTGGTATCCTGGGGTGCATTAAGAAGAACATGGCCAGAAGGTCGAGGGAGTTTATTCTGTCCCTCTAGTCTGCCTTTGGGAGACCTCATCTGGAGTACTGTGTCCAGTTCTGGGCTCCTCAGGTCAAGAAAGACAAGGAATTACTGGAAAGAGTCCAGCTATGAGGATGATGAGGGAACTGGAGCATCTCCCATATGAGGAAAGGCTGAGAGAGCTGGGTCTGTTCAGCCTGGAGATGAGAGGACTGTGAGAGGGGATCTTATTAATGCTTATAAATATCTAAAGGGTGAATGTCAAGAGGATGGAGCCAGAATCTGCAATGGTGCCTAGTGACAGGTCAAGGGGCAATGGACACAAACTGGACTGGTGACGAAACCATCTAATTTTATGGCATCAAGGTGTGTCTGTCAGGGTGGGGGTTTTTTTCTGTGGAACATGGGAAGTTCCATCTAAATATGAGAACTTGTTCATGTTGAGAGTGAAGCACCGTAACAGGCTGCCCAGAGAGGCTGTGGAGTCTCCTCTGGAGATACTCAGAATTCATCTGGACGTGATGCTGTGCCATCTGCTCTAAGTGATCCTGCTTGGACTCGATCTCGAGAGCTGCCATCCAGCCCCTTACCATTCTGTGATTCTGTAACTCTGTAAGAAAAGTTATCAGAAAGTATTTTTAAATTTACTGGGTGATGAATTTATGGGGGATACAAAAGTGTTTGTAGTTTAAAAAAGAAAAGACAATAAAGAAAAACCAAACCAAACAAAAAACCTCATTCATTTTCTAAGATTAACAGTGTAACCAAAATGAAAACTGACATCTTCAAACTTCAGAGACAAAAAACTTCTTAGAAATGAAGGAACTTTGAAAAAATATTCTAAATTATTAAATGTAATAAAGGCAACCAAGCATAGTAACATGCAAATGACCGTACTGAAATATCTCTGAGGACTTCCATCACCATCAGTAATACAATTATCCTTATAGAGTTCTCTAGGCTACTTAGTTTTTTAGGAAACCTGTCAAGACTACATTGAAATTCAAAACCAGGTACCTTTCTAACAAAGAAATATATTGTCTGCATTTTCTGTAAGTGTAGAAACATTGTTAAGTAGATAAAATCTAGTCATTTAAGGAGAAAAGCAACAAAGCGAGTATGAAACATAAAATGCTCTTGCATATCAATATTACAAAAATATTCAAGACCACTGCTGTAAGATACATGCTGTTATTTCTCTGCAACCTTTTCTCCCCCAGAGAAGGGAAGGAGAAACTTAAGGCATAGATTTGCTTCTCTTTTAGCATGTAATTAATTAGTTCCTTTGATGAGTTTATGAATTTAAATACTCTTGCACCTGTCTTTACGTTCTCTATACACAGGATGAATGAACAGTAACACTTTACATAATGAAGATTGTAGATTAATTCATTGGCTTTGCAAAACATTATCTCCATGTAATGGAAGATTTTTCTTAAAGACTGCTTCCCATCAACAAGTTACCATTTATAATGCAATCCAGAAAGAGCAGCTATTGTTCTTTTCCCATTCAGCATCAGGGAAATACTGTATCTCAGGAATTAAAATAGCATGTCTGAGAAGAATTCATTATACTTATAATCACAGCATCTCACTGACCTCTGATTTAACAGGTGACAAGAGACCTTACTGCTTACGCTCCTTGAGTATGGCTGTACCCAGCAGATCATGGAATATCCTGAGTTGGAAGGGACCCATAAGGATCATCAAGTCCAACTCCTGGCTCCACACAGGACCAGCCAAGTCAGAGGATGGGACTGAGGGCATTGTCCAGATGCTCCCTGAACTCAGTCAAGTTTGGTGCTGTGACAGCTTTCCTGGGGAGCATGTGCCAGTGCCTGACCACCCTCTCAGTGTTTCAGAAAGAGTGCTTCCTCCTGTCTCATCCAGTGCAAGAACCTTAGAATCAAATTAAATACACTCACTGACTTTCCTGACCAGAGAATCGAGAACATATATAGAGGACACACTGAACTACCCAGCAGAAGGGCAGGATATCCAAAACCTCATTAGCATTTGCTCCAAACAGAGCTCCTACAGGGAACCCCCTAAATATTGGTCAACTGAATTCAAGACATAAATCTGGTCTTAATCCTAATTAATGAGATGTCTCTAGAACACCTGCCCAGCTGTTCAAAGTGTTACTAAGTAAATCATTCCTAAGACAATAAACCAAAGGCAATAATCCAGATTGCAACAAGAACCCTAAATGACAAGTTTGAATAGGTTCTGCATTCTTCTGGAATGTTATCTGGCATGTTATTAGGCTGTATTTGCATAAATCCAATTCCCAGCATGGAAGCCGATCTAGCAATGACAGAATGGCATGTTGCTGACATCACAGCTAGGACCTTACAAAACTTGATGATTGAGCAATAAACTCTCAAATGAAAGCCAGTATAAATAAATGGGAGAAACACCAACCCTAAGCCTGTATGTGAAATCATATCATTACTGTTCAGGAGCAAAATCCTGGAGCTGTGGTTCCCAGATCACACATCTACAAATTCAATGTTCACCAGCAGTCAAAAAAGCAAATGACAAATTTGATCATTATTGCATTACTATGAGGAAAGTAACAGAAAACACCTTTCAAGTGTTCCAGAGGAGGCCACGACGATGATAAAGGGGCAGGAGCACCTCTCCTATGAAGACAGGCTGCGAGAGATGAGCTTCTTCAGCCTGGAGAAGAGAAGGCTCTGGAGGGACCTAATTGTGGCATACCAGTACTTAAAGGGGTCCTACAGGAAAGTGGGAGAGGGACTGTTCACCAGGGAGTGCAGTGACAGGACAAAGGGCAATGGCTTTAAGCAGGTTTAGGTTAGACATTACAAAGAAATTTACTATGAGGGTGGTGAGGCACTGAAACAGGTTGACCAGAGACGTTCGGAAGCCCCATCCCTTCAAGTCTTCAAGGCCAGGTTAGATGGGGCATTGAGCAAGCTAGTCTAGTGAGGGTGTCCCTGCCCATGGCAGAGGGTGGTAACTAGATAATCTTTGAGGTCCTTTCCAGTCCAAGACATTTGATGATTCAATAATATATACAGCCCACCTCAAACATACAGATCTGAAAGGGTTCAAAAGGGACAACAAGGATAATCAACACATGGAACTGTTTCCATAACAGGGAAAACAAAGCCAAAGACAAAATAGTTAGAAAACAATTTTAGCAATCTTCAGGCTGTGAAAGAGACCACTGTGGCAATAACATAAGGAAATGCATAAAATCATGAGCATCAGTAAGATGTTAAGAAGATATATGTTAGCTTTTCTTGCAATAAGAACCAAGTGATGTCAGAAGGACACCAGTAGGTGCAATATAAAATAATTCAGCTATGATTCTTCTTGCCACGGAATGCTGGACAGGGCTGATGGAGACAATGAAGAATTCTATGAATGAGAAACCCACTAAAGATGACTAACAATGCCTAAAAACAGAGAAACGCTGTTAGCCTCTGGAAGTTCCTAAGATAACAGTTGGAGCCCAAAAGCCTAAATGAAAGTAGCATGTATGTTCATGACTTCCCCTATATTATCCCACAGCCATCTGCTCTTAGCCACTATCACAGCCAGGATATTGGACTAGACGGTCATTGATCTGATCTTGCACAGCCACTCATGTGTTTTTGCTTCCTTTAATCTAGAAGAACATCTAACATTTTTCTTTATGAGAGAGTATACCATCAACACACAAGAATTAGATCAGCAATTTTGATTGATAACTTAGTTTACTTTCCAATTGGATAAGTGTATCATCAGAAACATCAGTAATTTATCCTTTCTGTACTATGTCCTGATTACAAACAGCGTAAAAGGAAACAATTTCAGCAGCAAATGAAAACAGATCAAAGTAACAGATGCCCTGCTAAGGGCATTACTTTTAAAAGACAAAAGTATTTTGATCATCATTGTAAATCTGGTCTTCAAAAGAAAAAGGTACCATTGCTAACATATGATTAAAAGTCATGTCATAGTGGCCATTGATTTTTCTAGCTCTCTACTGTTCTTCACATCAGGATTTTACCTGCCTCTTTTGAAAGTACAATATTTGTAAAGTTAAAAGAATTATAGAAAAACTAAAGCAGCAAGTAAAAATGTCAATGTACATAGCACATCTAATAATATTTTCAAAGCACACACAGCACATAGCACCCAAAGATACCAAAGTTCTAAAGAAACACTAACGAAGTCTACTCCTTTATCATCACTGAGTAAGACAAGGTTGAATTCCTCCCAGGTGTCCGTTACACAACATTTCAAAGAAGCTGTAGGCAGAAATACCAAGGAAGAATGTTGTTCAAAGATTTCTTTTTCCTATGTGGTCCCATAAAAGTTATATACATGTCAGAAAAAAGAAGCCAAAATCCACTATCCCCCAACTATTCGATGTCAATACCAATAACGATGTTGTCTTCTTCTACAGAATACTTTTTAAAATATTATTTGATCTGAAAAACTGCTGGGCGACTACGCTTCAGACTGCCATTAGAGCTGCTTAGAGACGGGGCAAATTAGGAAGTGTCCTGCATAACATCCTTGTCTCTAATTTAGAGGCATCAATCTGATGCACGGGCAACTCAGTGGAATTGTCTGGATGGTCACACTCAAAGAGTTCTGGTCAATGGTTCAATGTCCAGGTGGAGACCAGTGGTGAGTGGCGTTCCTCTGAGGTCAGTATTAGGACTAATTAGACTGACTAACACTTTGTGAGCAAGATGGACAGTTGGATTGAGTTCTTCCTCAGCAAGTTTGCTGACAACACCAAGCTGTGTGGTACAGTGGACACAATGAATAGAAGGGATGCCATCAAGAAGGAGCTTGGCAAGCTTGAGAAATGAGTCCATGCGAACTGCATGAAGTTCCACAAGGCCAAGTACAGGTCCTGCACATGGGTTAGAACTACTACAGTTTGGGCAGAGAATGGATTGAAAGCAGTCCTGAGGGGAAGGACCGACCTGGGCATGTTGATTAATGACAAGCTCAACATGAGCCAGCAATGTGCGCTTGCAGCACAGCAAGCCAACTGTATCCTAGGCTTTGGGCAACCTGGGCTAGTGGAGGGTATCCCTGCCCATGGCTGTGGGGTGGAACTACACGATCTTTGAGGTCCCTTCCAACCCAAAACATTCTATGATTTCCTGTCAAGGGCATTTCTCAAAGCCTCAATTCCTCAGTAGCTCTGTTTTCACAATACTGTCTTCTGCCACTATCAGCTTTTTCAACAAGTTCTAAACTTTTGTGTAGCAACAGTAGGGGTTTTGTGCATTAAAATCCTAAAATATTTTTAGAACATATATAAACCAGGGAGGTCTAAAAAAAAAAAAGCCATTAATCTTCAATAATAATAAATACAATTTCTTTCTAGATGCATTTTCAAGATAACTCACAGAAATCAGTGCTATTCACCTTGAGTAAATATGCATGTAATTTTGCTGCATTTTTTCTATACTGAAAATATTTATTTTTTAAAAGATTAATTATACTGATAATGTCTACCTGCAACTGAATCCTGGGAAACAGTCCAAATAATAATGATAAATTCATTTATTTTTTTAAATACAGGAATATCTTGTTTTGTCAATTTAATTCAATCAGTGCAAATATACCAGGCAATTAAAGAAATGCAGAGTATAGCAAATACTCCAGTGAGACTTTGTGTTTATTATAAAAAGGAAATCCTTATTACAAGTATCTGGTACTTGTAATTCCAGATAATTCTAATACAAGCAAACATTGGTTTGGGTTTTTATTTTTATTTGTTTGTTTGCTTTTATTCAAAAGGAATTATGAGTTTAACTACATTAAACTTTTGCTACGGTACAAATATTAGAGGGTTTATGACCTACTTTATGAAAAACTTTATGCCCTGACAGTATGAAAAACTTTATGCCCTGACAGTATGCAAAACTCCAGTCAGTCACAATTAAGAATTCTACATGATTAAAAATTCTAAACTTTAGAACCTATTGATGTTTGCAAACTGTTTATCTTCATAAGGATACAAATAGGCACATCAAAAACCCTTACAAGAAAGAGTCTAATGATGGGAAAGTTTGGTGAGACTATCACAGTTGTCACAAAAAAATTAGTCTTCAATCCATAGTGCTCACTGAACTGTTGTCTTTGCATTACAAGACACAAAGATGAAAATAAGCAGCCACATCACATTATAAAGCATGAGACAACAATTGGTAAGTGCTTCTCAGTACATACAACCCTCTTAGGGAAGAAGAAATTAAAAACTCACCATCACTGAGATCTTGCAGAAGGTTTTCTTGGCAGGAAAAGTCCAGCTTCACTTTAATGTTTACAGTAAATGTTGCAATCTTTCCAGGTTTTAGAGGAAACTGGGAGAGGGTATCTTCTAGCTTCCAACTCAAGAAGTCCCCATACAACTTCTCTGTATTAAAATAAGGAAAAAAATCCTGAGCATAACCCCTGTGGTTCAGGATGTTTAAGTTTGTAACTGTTGCACAGAGCATTAACTGATTTGTCATCTTCTGTTTATAAGATGAAATATTCAGAATTAAGGCATTAAAAATGAATGTAATAGTAGAAAAACATTAGAGGAGTTACTGACATTGACCTGGAAGGATGTAGATCACAAAGTTCAAAATACGAATCTAAGCAAAGAACAACACTACCAGAAGAAAAATATTGTGCAATACACAGCATTAAATATACATGCTGAATGCTGGAGAACAAAGCCTGAAGGGGACCTAAAAGTTGATATAATTTTGACTCTGACAACCTCCAACCTAGGAAAGAACACATGCCTGCAAAAAACATTTCTTCAAGATATTAACTACAATAAAAGTTACAATTCTGAAGCGCAACAGAAGAGGCTAAGAAGACTATTAGCTTTCAGGTTTTTATAAAATAAAGTCTTCTCAAAACTGAGAAGCATAAGGTATGTAACATCCAAATATTAAGGGTGCTACCAGACAGGATAGTTTGTCTTAAAAGATATTTGCTGGGGAAATCATCTATCATTGGTCTGCATGAGATATAGCATCTGTAATTATTAGCTACTCTGCCCTAAGCCTAAAGTCCCAGAAAGCAGTATAAGAAAAAGCCACAATAGTCACTGCTCATCAATACATTGAGGTTCTTCATCCAGTTATCCAGTCTCCTTATTACTATAGTAACATCAGAAGACCCATCTTGAAAAAAAGAGGAGCCGAGGGTTAGTCCACTTCAGGAAGAAAGGTGAGCTAGTTATGTGTTATTTCAAGCTCTGATATATGCCAAAAGCTAGAGATAGATACATTTTTCTCACAGATTATCAATTGTTCTCTTGTGTCTTTCCACATCAAATCAATATTATAGATGACTTTATAAGAATGAAGATGAGGTAGAATTAAAAAATGCTTCTAATAATTCTTCACTTCAAGTCACTTCCACCTCATCTAATGATTTAGCTGTAACCACATCACTGTTCTGATTTTCTTGTTTTCAAGAAAAGTAACAAGTACAGCAATCTCTGTACCCTTTTCCTGATAAGTATAAATGTAATACTCTTAAAGAGATGTTTTTCCTCTGCATAAGCAAAGAATGACATATCCCAAGCACTTGAGTGTATCTTCAGCTTAATGAAAAACTGTTTCCAAAATGTATTTTAAGAAATTTATTTGATGATATTATGAGTGAAAAGACTTTTCAAGTGAGACTAGCCCTTGCAAATACTCTCCAATACCTGTAATTACAAGACAAGATAGGAGCACTTGAGCTAAAAGTTAAACTGTAGAAAAAAATCTGGTTTATATTTATCTGACACTGGTTTATAGCTTAATAATGTTTTCTTCACTTTGTCCAGTAATCATTTTTACAATGAATTACATTATGGCATGGGGCTTCAAACCTTTCAGTTCACTGGGAGAGAGTCTTTTGGGGGGCATCTCTGTAGTCAGTTGTTTCTAGTCCAAAATTAGTCTTCAGCAAACAACTGAATTTACAAGCAACTTTTAGTCAAGAGTTTAAATTAGTAACTTGTTTTATCATTTTACTAAAATCATAACAGATACCATGTAATAGTTTACCCCATAATATACCTTTGGGTTAAACTAACCCAATCTAACTCTTCAAGGATTTTAAGGCCTGCCAAATTAAATAATCCATGGTAGCACTTTGCATAAACTCCACAGAAAAGTCTTCTGAGATCACAACCTCAGTTCTTTTCAACCTTGAATTCCCAGATAAATCAGGAAAATTTTACTGTTTCTCATTCTCTTAATAAAATCTCTTTCAAAAGATGCACAAAAAGGTTTATTTTAATGTAATTATTCAATGCTTTTACCTTCCCACCATCAACGATTCATGCTATTGTACAGAACAGCATGGATTATGACTGCTAACATTTTTCTCAAACGTATATGCTCTTCAGATAACCAGTCAACAAACAAAACCATAAAATGATGTATTTAAGAATTACTCAAATAGGAAAAAAATCAAGTTATGTAAGTACTCAAGCGATGGGTACTTAGTGTTTGGCATACTTGCACATTAATATCTCTACGGCATAGATTGCAAAGGTATAGAATTTATGAGCTACCAAGATTTTAATTTTTTCTTTGTCATAAAGTGTTTTATAGAACAACAGTGTAGACAAAGACATTTCTTTGAATAACAGTGTTTAAGCCTGTGAGCATTAAATTGTTCTGCAAGCTACATTCACCAAGATCAGATTCATTTCCAGCAATGACCAGATTTATAATCATTTAGGGAAGTGGTAATATCAAAGGCAAGACACTCAAAAAGACCTCATGAAATCTAGTAAGCATGCAAAAAGATGGAGTTCAATATACATAAAGGTGAAATAATGCATCTCAGGGGGAAGGGCAGGTCATGCCTGGTATATTGACCTTGGAATTGACAGTTACAACTCCAGAAAGAAACCCCAGAGCTACCACTGATAATCCTCTGGAATCAACAGCTTTGGAAAGAGCAAGGGAGAAAGAGAGGGGAAAGAAAATAAAAATAAAAAGGAAAAGAAGAGATCCACCACAACAAAACCCATGTCATCATTAGGAAGGATGCTGAGAGCAAGTCAGAGGGGGTGTTTTGCCACTGCATAAAACATTGGTGTGCCACCTCAAGTGTTGTTTGCAGTTCTGGTCTCTGCACTGTAAGGACATACTAGAGGTAGGGACAGTCCAAAGAAGAGTAACTAAAATGATCATGGGGTGAAGCAGCCACCACCTGAGCAGAGATTAGAAAAGTCTGAACCAAAGGCTGAGTAGGGGAAGATGGCTTCAGTTCACAAACATTACAGGCGTGGCAGATAAAGTAAATTCAGACCTGTTGTTCACTGAAGTCTCTGGTATGAGATCCGAGAGTACTTGATAGAACTAGGAGGTCAGATAAAAACAGATACAGCACTTCTCTACCCAGTGGGTAGTGAACTTCTGGAATTGTTGCCACAGGAGGCTGCAGAGGCAAGCAGTACCAGCAGCTTCAGCATGGGAATGGGCAAGTCCATGATGGGCTACTGAAGGAGTACAGGAACTACGGATGCTGAGCAAGCACAACAGAAACACAACAGGGTGAGACTTCTAATGCCCTGTTACTGCTTAGGGGAGCATCAGCTCTAGTAAGACATTTCTTAAATTCTTATGCCATTATCTTTCTAGGGGTAAAATGGGACACGATGGTACCAAATCCTCTGTTGACCACAGCATTATGATCTGCACACAGCCTCAAAACTGCAACTGAACTTAAAGCATCAGAGAAACTGTATATACATGGAACAGTGCTGTGAGCACAGTTGTGGATTTCTGAGGAACAGAGATTTTAAAACAACAAAAAAGCCTAAAAACCAGGAGGATATAAAGATGCATTTCAGCCTGAAGGCCCAGTGAGACAGCAGCAACACTGCTGGCAATTTAATTAAAACACCTGGAACAGTGGGAGAAGAGTTTAAAGGTAAGGACAAAAGGAGACCAACTAGAAAGAAAAACGTACCAGACTACAGCTGAAAGGTGAAGTCTGGGTAGAACAAAACCAAATCAACTGCTGCTTCTCCAGCTGAGCAGTTTACAGGAAATATAAATGCAAGAACAGTTTCCAGCTAGCACAGAAGGATGAGACCAGAGCATTCCGTTATCTCTCAATTCAGCATGCACAAAGGTCCACTAAATGCAAGTATGATCAGACACCTGAAGACAGAAATCTGATGTGCTTCAAGGCAACAAAGCCCTTCAGACTTACATAGTAATCTGCACATCTGATTCCTGATGCCTTACCAGCTGAAGGATATATTCCTAGCAGAATGCACAGGACCTGAAAATAACTACCAGTTCTAAATGTATAGGCATTGGCATTCATACATCTTAACTTCTCCAAGTGCATGAAATCCTAGTGAAAATGAAAGTTGCATATTTAGCACTGCAGATTATCCACCACTTTTTTAAACTGAGGAACTGTGGGGTGTTCACACTAGAATTGCTTGTACACAGCTTGTAGGCAGAGTACCAATATTAATTTTCCTTTGAGACTGAGGAAAAAGAGGGGGTTTTTTGGGCAACAAAATTCAATCTATTCCAGGATATTTAGAGTTCTTAAAATGGGGTACCTGGACCTCAGAACAGATTTTTCATTTGTGGTCTGGCACAGCTAAACACCTGAGATCGCAAGCAGGTGTGTTCAAAGACCATGGGAAGAATACAGCTGGACAGGTGAATTTATTTCTCTAGGTTTAAATTCCAGAGGTCAATCACTTCTAAGAAAGATCAGCAAGGTTTTGCTGCATCATCTAACTTCATTCAGCATGTGCAGCTGGTGCTCACTCCTAGAGCCTAATAACCTGTGAGGCTGGTAAGAACGCCTGGCATGCTCTTCTCGATACTTGAAGTTTGAAAACATCAGTGTCACATTTGCCCAAGTGGATCAAATAGTTGGGTTATCAAAGCTTTTAGAGTGCACCCCCTGAGACATAACAAGCTTCTGATAAGAGCTGTCTGGAAACAAATGATGGAAAGGCATCCCTCTTTTCATGTGTCATCATTCTAAAACAAATATTAGACCATCCGACCCTGGTTAGGGACAACATGAGGTGACACAGAGTTGACCTTGATACTGCGAAGTCCAACCTACAGATACCACAGCCTGGCAGACAAAAGAGTAGTGCAACGAGACATTAAAAGACATGACAGATGTGTTTATTGTAGCAGCATGACAGGTTCCTTTTGCTGATTTGCCTCAGGATCTCTTTCATAACATGTGGCTGCTAAAAGGACTCAAAAACCCTGTGATGTCCTTTATGAACTGCACAGAGTGAGCTGCAATTTCTGCTCATTTATTTGAGGGCCAGAGTGGAAAAGTTAAAGAGCTGCACCTGAAGAAACAGAATAAAGGAAGTAAGAGGGAAGCAAGGTTGAAAGCCTGATCTTCAGAGGTTCTCATTAACAAGACACCATTGAAAACAATGCCAGAGAAGTGGGCTTCCTCAAGAAAAGAGACTGGCTACAGCTTACTTACTGAAGGTCAGGTCATTGCACTGCAACAGTTAATCCTGTCCAGTAATTAACACCAAAAAAATGAGAATGGTTGCTATTTACAGTGTTCATCTTTGCAGTAAAAGTTGTGGCTCCAGAAACTGAAGGTAAGGAAATGAAAGTCAGGCAGGCATGCCAGCAGCAGCCACAAAAGATTTATGACCAACTGCCAAAACTGAAAGAACCAAAGCAGATCAGGTGAAAACAAGGATGATTGAAAGCTCTTTGTATTTGGCCGAGATTGCACAAGTTCTCACAGGCTCCCAAGTTGACAGACAAGCTGTGGTCATGGCAGATGAAGATGCCTAACAGCTTTCAAGGAGACCTTGAGTAGTTTAAATCACAGCCACATGTCAGCTGAAGAGTAGTAAAGAACATCCAAGAGACTTCTTAATGCACCACAGATAGTTTTAAGCGTCTGCATATGCTCTCAACTTGATATATACTATCAAATTAAGACTCTGTGTTGCTACTGGAGATGGTTCAATCCCATATCCACACTATTTCCATGCATGTAGCATCACTGACCAAACCGAGTGGCTGACTCTACAAATCTTTAGTTGGCCATTGATCACTAGAAACCCATGTCATAGATCAAACTATATCATTAGTCCGTCCTTATGCATTTGTATAAATTAAAAACAATGACCAAAATGGATGACAGACAAGGTAAAGGTCCTTTGCAAGTCCTGTGTGCAATTACATCTGAAATAACATAATTATTACTTAATGTAGACCATTAGTTCTTTTGCCATGTATAGTGCTGTTCAGTACTTTACATCGTACCCACAGCACACAGTCGTGTAATAAATCTTACTTATTTCAGTATTTTCCTCCAGTAACATGGCTCATCTTGAGCATACTGTGCCAAGTGCAGGGGTGAATTTCAATTCCATGAGACAGTGCAAGAAGCTGAAGGTTCTGCTTGACAGGACCCTAGACAACCTAATCTGAAGTTGTACTTTCAGAGGAAAGTTAGGATGATACTCAGAGGTCCCTACCCACATCGACTTCTACAATTCTATGATCTTGATGGCATGAGTCTCATGCTCTCAGAATAAATACCACTTCGTGCCTCTCAAAACTTGCCCTGATTTCTATTTTTCTGAAATCTAAGTGTTGCATTTTTTGAGTACACATATTTATAACTTACTCATTAGAAATTTTCCTCTTCCCCGTAAAGGCAATTATTATCATGCTTAACTACATCTAAAAGACTGTCAGATACACAAAGAGGCTTCACTGTAAACATTTTCTATACAGAAAGAAAATGAAACATGAAGTAAAATTAAAGTTGTATGGAGCTCATAGCTGAGTGCACCAAGTTTTCTCCTTTTCCCCACTGCTTTTATTAAAAGTTCTGACAGATAGATGATGGTTTTAAAGTTGTCAAAGGTCTCTTTTGCAAAGTTCTGAACCAATTAACTGCATAACGTTATGTAGTAAGAGTCTGAATAACATCTGATTCAGAGAACCATATATTTCACCATTTAATATGTTTCATTTCATAAATTTCACCATTTAATATGCACGCTGTATTTGTTATTTCTGTTGCAGACATACAGCACCCAGGACCATAGGAGCACATTGGAATTACTGAAGTAAGAACAGTAAGTCATCGTAGATTTCACCTTCAAAACTTATTCTTGGTAACAAGTCTCAGACAGAAAATCTATTCTTAGATGATTGGCAACTCCTATTCTCTAAGGCTGCAGAGAAGAGGATACTCTGTTGAAAAAAAAAAATCACGAGCTCGAATACCAAAATGAACAAAAATCACCAGGTATCACATTGCTTTTTAATACTCTGGCACTGACAGAATAAAACCTGCAATAAAATAAGGTATTTCTATTGTAAGTGAAGATTATCTTGCTTGTCATCTGTGGTTCTTCTGTTAATACCATTTTCATACAGATCCCTCAGAGGACAAACAAAAAATTGTAAGACACATCACAAAACAAAAGCAAGACTATTTTTAATACCGATATATACAGAGTATTCTAGAATAAGTGGAATTATTCAAAAATTATTCAATTATTATTTTAACTCACAGTAGCTTATTTTATTTATTGCCTTGGTTTTTTGAAGTCCTTTATCCCGCTTTTTTTCGTATTGCTCACTGAGACAGAAAAGTTACCTTATTTACTTTCACTCCCTCACATAGTTCATCACACTCTACATTCTCTTTCTTTACTGTATTCCTACAATACAATCCAAGTGAATGATTCCAGTTCCATACATGGGATTATGATCACAGAATCACAGAATTGTAGGGGTTGGAAGGGACCTCCAGAGATCATCGGGGCCAACCCCCCTGCCAAAGCAGGGTCCCTAGGACAGGTCACACAGGGAGGTGTCCAGATGGGTATTGAATATCTCCAGAGAAGGAGACTCAACACCCCCCTGGGCAGCCTGTCCTAGGGCTCTGTCGCCCTCACTGGGAAAAAGTTCTTCTGCATATTGGTGCAGAACTTCCCGTGCTCCAACTTGCAGCCATTGCCCCTTGTCATGTCCCCACAGACCACTGAGAAGAGGCTGGCTATCTCTCCTTGTGTCCCACACTTGAGATATTTATAAACATTAATAAGATCCCCATAAACATTAATGATATTCTAAACTGACCTAGAAGAACTATAGCACAACCAGTCCCCCTTTTATCAGAGAAAAAGCGATCATTATTACTTCTAAACATAAATCAGCATACGCACCCTTAGTGTTGACTGTTTTCGCTGTAACCTCCAGTTTCTCCAGTGGTTCTGTTCCAATATTCTCTAACTTAATGATCAGCTCTTGGGCCTCTCCATTGTAAAGCTGGACAGACACATTAGTGGAGATTTCATCCCCTGAAGAAGGCTGAAGTGTGTGAGCAGACCTACAAAATATGACACACAAATAAAGCATTATGATAAACATGTTAAAAGCCTGTCCAGGTAATTACATTCTTTGAAGACTCAAACTGCTGCGCTGCAATCTTGAAGTTATATCATTTCCCTTTCTCACTTTTAACAGGGTCATTTTTTATAACCATTGAGAACAAATGTTAATATTTTATGCATAAGACAAAGTCAGATTTCAAACAATATAAAATATGTATTCCTAACTCTGAAAGCTTTTAAAAAAATGTGGCACAAGCCATAAGAAAGGGAAATAAAAAAGCAAGATCAGGTCATGAGAAGGAACAAACTTGAAAAAAGTGATAACTGATCTATTGAGCACATGAACACTAGGGTTGAGTAACAATGAATATCAAGAGCTGAATGTAAACCAAAAATGATAAAACATAAAGTTGAGGAAAATAAAAAGTTGAGGAAAATAAAAAGTTGAGCACTACACAGGAAAGCCCTCTGCCAGGTCCTGAAGTCCATACTGCTCTCTGAGCAGCCCACAAAAATTACAAAAGTAAAAATAAAGTTAACTCAAAGAAACCTTAGAAGAGTTGAAACCTTTGTATTCACAGGTGAGGATACATTATCTTACACTGTCAGACCTCCTCAAATTCCACCAACATATGATACATGCAGACTGAAGACAGAAACAGCTTTCACAGCAGATAAGCAGCACTAACTAATAACAAAAAAATTATTCTACAAGTTATAGGTGCTAGAGGAAGCTTATGGGTATCTAAAGCTTCAAGAACATGAGAATGTATTTAAATGACTATCAAGCATTCAATTTTAAAGAAACAAATGTGTCAAACCATTCAATGTTTGAAATAGCAGGTATGCACAGTGCTATGACAACACATCATGGATAAAGGAGACTCGAGCAGTAACCTTGACCTTTGCCAACACAAGAGAGAATGCAGTTTTAGTGGACAACAGAGGGCATAGACCTCATGGGAGTAGCTCCTGGAAAAAAATTCACTGTGTGAAAGGTGAAACAGTGAATATAAATGAACTCTTAACAACATGAATGAGGAAAGGAGGGTTGCCAAACAAGACAGATGGGCAGAGGTTCAATTTCTGACTGTATTTTTCATGCTAATGCAAAGTGGTCATAAGGGATCAAGGATGCAAGGGGAAAAGCTACTGAGATTAATGGCCGATTAAATCTGTTGGTAAATCAAGGTTCAGTAACTTCTTTTGGCAGGTATTTCTCCTATTCTTCCTTCCTAACCTATCCTTAGTAGAAGATAAAAAAACCTACATAAACAAGAGCAGATTTTAGTCTTTCAGAATACATATATGACAAGCACTTGAAACACAAACGTTTTTGATGACTTAAAATTTACTGCAGTATTATCGTTGCAGCACTCTAAGGCTCGGTCATTCGGAGTGACAGGAAAGAAGGAATAGATTTTCTTCCCTCATATTTGGACAGAGGAGTCAAGGAATTGCATACCAAGAAACCAAACAACCAGTACTTCCAATTACTGTAACAAGGTACATCTCAAAACTGAGCCCATGCCAATTCAACTTGCAAATCCTTTTCTTTAATACAGAGTCTTACATCAAATACCATCTCAATTCTTCTTTAAGTATTGTACAGTAACGGACTTTGTCCTGAACTTGCAAGACCTCTTGACTGAGGCTTGCCACAGGGATAAAGTTAGATGAAAAATAAGATAGGAGCCAGCAGTGTGTGCTTGTAGTCCAGAAAACCAACCATGACCTGGGCTGCACCTAAAGAGGCATGGCCAGCAGGTGAGGATGGTGATTCTGCCTCTCTGTTCTCATGCGACCCCACCTGGAGTCCTGCATCCAGCTCTGGGGCACCCCACATAAGGAGGGCATGAAGCTAGTTAGAGCCTGTCCAGATGAGGTCAGAAATATAACTGTGGGCTGGAGCACGTCTCCTGTGAAGTTGGGCTTGTTCAGCCTGGAGAAGGCCCCTGTACCTAAAGTGGGCCCACTGGAAAGTTGGAGAAGGGGCGTAGTGCTAGGACAAGGTGTAACAGCTTTAAACTAAAAAAGAGTAAATTTAGATTCAATATTCCGCAGAAATTCTCCACTGTGAGAGTGGTGAGGCACTGGAACAGGTTGCCCAGAGAAGCTGTGGCTGCTCCTGGATCCCTGGCAGTGTTCAAGGTCTGGTTGGATGGGGTGTTGGGCAACCTGGGCTAGCGGAGGGTACTGGAACATAGATTGGGCAGGGGGGTTAGAACATAGATTATGTTTAAGGGTCCCTAATTCGCTTTATTTCTGTAACCTCTGTTCAGCACAACTATATTTGTATATAGAGAGTAGCAAAAAGCAGTTGTTCTAGGTATAATGACATATTTATGAGTAACACAGTGACACTGTGTAGAGAAACACAGGTCTGGTATGAGCGAAGTGGAGACATAAGATGAAGTGAAGTATTACTGGCATGGGATGGTAAGAGTTGGGGCACATGCTTAGCTCCAGTGACCCAACAGCTATAAACAATTCACTAACAGCCAAAGAAATGTGGACATGAAGCTGGTCAAAAAGAGCCTTCAGGGTTAACAAAGAAAACAAGGATCTAATGCACAACAAAAACACCACATGGGTGAAGAAAGAACTTGGCATAAAAATGTGTTAGCAAGCAAAAATGTCTTCCAATGTCTTCTAGAGTGATAAAACAAACCCAAACCATCAGCATCATATTCCTCTTGGTGAAGGACTCCAGATGCTGACAACTCATTGTACCACTAGATGGAAAAGGCCAACCTTAGGACCCAGAGGAGCAATGGGAAACAGAGCACAGCACCAGAAAATCAGGTAGAAAATAGGAAGTGTGTGCATAGTAATTTTAAGTCTATTGTTAATAGTTATTCTCCTTCTCTATAGAGTATTTTTCTCTGGTTTTCTTTCTTCTAATTGAATCTGAACTAATAACAGTCTAATACAGGAATCATTAAGACACAAACCGTAAATTCTTGGCTTTATATATAAAATACATTTCCTCTCTGCCTGTAAACATGATTTTGAGTATGTATTCCACAACTATTTCAGTATATTATAAAGTACTCCTCTAGAAAGAAGCTTATAATGCCTGGCATGCTGGCACACAGCTTCAAAAATCTCTGGTTCTTGTGAAAGTGACTGATAGTTTTCCATATGAGAAGTCTTTTCTAATTTTATTTATGAATTTGGCATCTTTTTTTCTTCCCTCAATTTTCTTACTTTCTAGGAATTTCCATCAGGATTGTTTTTACTTAGCAGTGTAGTATTTTTATATACCCAATAGATGATACATATAAATTTATGCTCAAATACATATATATAAATACACGACATGACAAAAATACCTACTAACAAAATCATTCTCAACCCACAGCAACCTTCAGAATGCACCTTCAGTAAGTGTGCAAATGACACCACGTTGTGCCAAGTGTCAATCTGCTCCAGGGCAGGAAGAGTCCACCAAGGAATCTGGACAAGCTGGATGAATGGTCTTAGGTCAGCTGTAGGAGGTTCAACAAGGTCAAGTGCCGGGTCCTGCCCTACAGTGACAGCTACCCCAGGCAATGCTACAGGCTTGAAGAAGAGAGGCTGGAAAGCTGCTTGGAGGAAAAGGACCTGGGGGTATTGGTCCACAGCCAGCTGAATACAATCCAGCAGTGTGCCCAGGTGGCCAAGAACGCCAACAGCATCCTGGCCTATATCAGAAATAGTGTGGCCAGCAGGACTAGGGAAGTCCTGGACTGGTGAAGCTGCAGCTTGGTTGCTGTGTTCAGTTTTGGGACCCTTGCTACAAGAAAGACATTGCGCTGCTGAAGCATGTCCAAAGAAAGGCAACAAAGCTAGTGAGGGGTTTTAAAGCACAAGTCTTAGGAAGAGTGGCTGAGGAAACTGGGGGTTTTTAGCCTGGAGAAAAGGTGGCTGAGGGGAGACCTTACTGCTCTCTACAACTACCTGAAAGGAGGTTACAATCAGGTGGGTGTTGGTCTCTTCTCCCAAGTAACAAGCAATAGGACAAGAGGAAGTGGCCCCATGTTGTGCCAGAGGAGGTTTGGATTGGATATTACAAAAAAATTCTTCACCAAAAGGGTTATCAGTTATTGGAACAGGCTGCCCTGGAAGTGGTTAGCTGACCATTCCTGGAGGTATTTAAAAGATGTGTGGACATGAGACTTAGGGACAAGGTATAGTCGTGGACTTGGCAGTGCTAAGTTTATTGTTGACCTCAATGATTTTAAGGGTCTTTTCCAACTTGAATAATTCTACTATTCTATTACAGCTTCTGCTACATTGAGCTTATTAAGTTGACATTTGAGAACAATTATTAATACAAACATTTCTGCAGTCCTAAAAAAATGCCTAGAAAAGCCTGGAATTATTCTTGCCAAAGTGACTATCATCTCAAAATTACTATCAATCAACTGTTGCAGAAATTATACACAGCTATGTAACTTTCACCTTCCAAACAAAACTTTTCCTACACGACAGTGGCTTCACCTACAAAGAAGCAAGGCGACAAATACAGTATCAAGATTATCTCAAATCCTTCAAAAATAACTAAATTTGGTGGAAAAATAAGAAAAAATCAGTTTAGTTCTGATAGAAGGTTCCAAAGATAATCAGCTGTAAAAACTGATATGATCTGTCATGAAGAGACTCTTCCTGAAGAATAGAGCCCAACATCAAATGTTGGTAAGATGGGTGTCAACACAAATGTAAACATATAACAAATCAGCAAGATGAAAGGATAGGAGTCAGATTCCAATTTCATCCTGTTGTCTGTTAAGTCAAGGAAGTCCTTTCTCTCACTTCTTCACCACGCCTTTCACCCTCCAGAGAGCACAAGGGTAAAAATGCTGTTGATGGGAGTCACATGAGGCAATTTGCTGGTTACAGAGAGGCTGGGAGAAGGAGCAAGAGATGTTAAACAGAAACCTCTCTGCCATAGTGCAAGGTGGCCAGAATCACAGCTGAATTCACAGGATGTCACAAGAACCAAGCCTGAGGACTGAAACTAAAGCATCTGGAGAAACCAAAAGTAAATTTAACACCAATAGACAAACTTGTTATTGTTCCCCATTATCAGCTGAACATGTATCCAGAAAGAGCAGGTATTATGCTCATTTAAGAATAATTGCCATTTCTTCTGTATTACAAACCCATCATGTTCTTTAATATATTCATAACTTTGGCTAGCCAGTATCAATTTTGATTATAGCCAAACCATAGACTGTATCTAGCAGAACTTTTATATAGGGAATTTACCAACATGTAACTCAATTGCAGCATTTTAGTATTTTGTTGTTTTCATCAGGATATTACTTTTATATCTCTGTAATACAATGCCATCAACACAGCCCATTCTACATTAGAAAAATAGAATTCAATATGGAAAAATCAGAACTAAACTGGTTCCTTTGCTGTACTAAGTAAACCATACTGAAGAACACAACTAAAAAATTATATATACACACACACATATATATGTCTTTGTGTCATATGACACTGATGATCAGCCTACAAAGGGTCGTAAATGCTGAGATCTTCCAGCATAGGATAGAACAATCCCTTTGGCACTTCAACTATCAAGGCAGTAAGGAACAAAGGGCTTTTTTTCATGATTGATGGCTAAAAGGAACATTATTTTTAAAAAAACCCAAAAAACCCCTGAAACTCTGTACTTTTACAACTATTTGCAAAACAGTAGATGGATGGCAGGGCTGAGATATAGTTATCAACATGCAGTTTAGAAGATGAATGATCTTGAACCTTGGAAAGTTCCAAAAATTGAATTGAATCTGTGCCTTCCCAGCTCTTTCTAAAATCATTAAATTAGTCAGCCACACTCTTCATGTAAAAAAAAAGCTGAAAAAAAACCCTCCCACAAAAAACCCACGCTACTACTGTGGCCTTTTTGGTGAGTGTATAAAGAAATAAATTTTAGTTTATAGTTCCTGTACCTCTTAAACATACTGTTTGTGTAGTATGGTACCACATTTCAGCCCTGAACAGTGGGAATCTTGATATACTGGAGCAAGTCCAGAAGAGGGTTATCAAAATGATTAGGAGGCAAGAGCACATGGGATATGAGGACAGCTTCAAAGAGCTGGATTTGTTCAGCTTGAAGCAAAGAGGGGGTGATTTTTACTCTTGTGAGTGTGGCCAGACACTGGAACTGATTTCCCACAGAAGCGATGGAAACACTGTCCATGGAGATTCTTAAAACTTACCTAGACCATGCCCTGGGTAACCTGACCTAACATTTAAGTCCTATCACTTGTCAAAGCTGGCCCTGCTTTGAGCAAAATCTTGGATCAGGTGACCTCCAGACGTGCCTTTTCCAGCCTACACTACTCCATGGATTACCTCTCAAGATTTTATGAACAATTAGCCTTTAAAGGATTCAGTCTTCTACAAGTAAGACTTCAATAATGAATAACCATTGCACGCCCTCAGTAAATTAAATCTCAAAATATTTTCTATGCAATGCCAAGGTTTCAAGCATAAAAAACACAGATTTATATTCCAAAGTTTGTGTCTTGTTTTACTAAAGAACTGATTAGATACTTAGATGAAGGAGTTTTTAATAAGCATTTCACTAACAAATATGACCAAATAAAATAATCATTTAATTCAGTTTCTCACCTTGGCAGGGAGGTACTGATCTGCAGCCTTGGCAAAGCTGGAATGACTTCAACAGTACAGCCATTGGTCTTCACTCCTGGCAGATTGTCCAGAAGGCAATCACTGAAGACTCCAAAGACTGAAGTATGGTAACCTGATTTTTAAAAGAAAACATCAGCATATCATAATTTTGTTTTGTCATCACAAATGCCTAAAAATACTAAGCTTACTAGTCAGATCTTGCCAATATTTCTGCTACCCAACCCACCACCTTCTCTACAGGATAATCTTCTCAGGACAAAAAAATATGTAATAGGTTTTCAAACACCCTAAAATAATAACATTTATTACTACATTACACGACAAAAACAACTCACATGTATGGTAAGTTTTGTGGAATCCTTTACAAGATTAACGTCACAGTACAGATACTATTTTGTACATCACCTAATTCTCCAGCATACATAAAACTTATAACCCTCCAACACATATTAACAGTTCCCTATTTCCTACAAAATATTTATAGGAAAGACTCTCAACTGTATCCAGAAGCTAAGGAAAAAAGAATCCAAAAGGAAACCCTCAATAGTCCAGGAGGATGGTGCTAAGATGTGCTACAATCCATGGGAACAGATGGGATCAGTCTAAGAGCACCAAGAGGGATGTCAGAGGAGTTTGCCAAACTACTCTCCATCATTTATCAACAGTCCTGGTTAACAGGGGAGGTTCCAGGCAAATGGAGATTTACCAACGTGAAAAGAAGGGCCAGAAGGATGATCAGGGGAACTACAGGCCTGTCAGCCTGACCTCGGTACTGGGGAAGATTATGGAGCAGTTTATATTGAGTGCACTCACACGTCATGTGCAGGACAACCAGGGAATCAGACCCAGTCAGTGTGCGTTCATGAAAAGCAGGTCTTCCTTGACCAACCTTATCTGTTTCTATGACCAGGCAACCCACCCAGTGGATGAGGGCTGTGGATGTTGTCTACCTAAACTTTAGTAAACCCTTCGACACTGTCTCCCACAGCATTCTCCTAGAGAAGCTGGCAGCTCTTGGCTTGGACAGGGGCACTTTCCACTGGATAAAAAACTGGCTGGAAGGTTGAGCCCAGAGACCTGTGATGAACAGAGTTAAATCCAGTTGGTGGCCATCACAAGCAGTGTTCCCCAGGGCTCAGTCTTGAGGACAGTTCTCTAATATCTTTACCAATGATCTGGATGAAGGGATTGAGTGCACACTCAGCTTGCAGATGACTCCAAATGGGGTAGAACTGTCAATATGCTGGAGAGCAGGAAGGCTTTGCAGAGGGATTCACACAGGCTGGCTAGATGGACCTAGATCAGCTGTAGATGTTTCAACAAGGTCAAATGCCGGGTCTTGTACCTGCGTCACAACAACCTCATGCAACACTACAGGCTTGGGGGAGAGTGGCTGGAAAGGTGCCTAGCAGAAAAGGACCGGAGGGTATTGGTCTGCAGCTGGCTGAATATCAGCCAACAGCGTACCCAGGTGGTATAGAAGGCCAACAGCATCCTGCCTTGTAACAGAAACAGCGTGGCCAGCAGCAATCATCACCCTGTACTCGGCTCTGGTGAGGCTGCAGCTGGAGTACCATGTTCAGTTTTGGACTTCTCACTATAAGGAGAACACTGAGATGCTGAAGCATGTCCAAAGAAGGGCAACAAAGCCGGAAAAGGGTACAGAGCCCAGGTCTCATGAGCAACAGCTGAAGGATCTGGGGTTTTTTTTGCCTGCAGAAAAGGCGGCTGAGGGGAGACCTTACGGCTCTCTATGACTACCGAAAGGCAGTTGTAGCTGGGTGACTGTTGGGTCTCTTCTCCCAAATAACAAGCGATAGGACAAGAAGAAATGCCCTGGTTGTGCCGGAGTGGTTTAGATTCAGTATTAGGACAAATTTCTTTACCAAAAGGGTAACCTAGTACTGGAACAGGTTTCCCAGGGAGGTAGTGAAGTCACCGTCCCTGGACGTGTTCAAAAACCACACAGACATGGCACTTTGGGACATGGCTTAGTGAGCATGGTGGTGTTGGGTTGAAGATTGGACTTGATGATCTTAGAAGTCTTTTCCAACTTAAATTCTATGAAATTATTAAGGGAAAAAAGTATGTGCGTATATATATACACACACACTCAGAGACACCTGCCATGGAAGACTGTAGCTTATCCTCCAAAAGTTTAATTTAACAGGAAAGTATCTCCACACCAATTCCACAACAGGGAATACATACAAGCCAGGCATTATATACCAGCTATACCTGAAGGAAAACTCGATACATTGACACACAAATAGATGCCAAATGCAGACATCAACTCCTCTACTTGCAATATATTTTTAGTACGTGAAACTAAAAGCAGACTACAGCACAAATGTTCTGAATGCTTTGATGCTGTTCTGTATTTACTGAAATAGTTTCTGAAAAAGGAAAAAAAAATCAAATGAGGAATCATGAGTAGAAAGAAAAGCACTTAAGAAAAACTCAGAACAGAGTTTCTTCAAGTGCAAAGCCTTTCTTCTTTTGGTGTTGAGCTTTATTAAAATGGTTCTTTTCTTGTAACTTTGTACTCCAGGAACACTACCCAAAACTGTGTGTTGGTAAGACCATTCAATCCTAGTAGTTGAATCTAGCATTTTCACACTTATCTCCCTTTTCTAGGAGACTGATCTACTTACCATCTACAAAAGTTCTTTAATTATCTTTACTTGCTACAAAACCAGTTCTATTTAAGCTTATTAATGAAATGGTATCTCTACTGCAACAAATAACACATTGCTTATGTAGAAACAATTTAACCAATCTCCAAAAATTTCTGTAATCTACATGAACATCATTAATTAAGAAAAACGACCTGCAAGATTATTTTCTGCTTTCTCATGAAAAAGCTCAAGTAATCCTCCTCATCTTTCCAAATAAAGTGTTAATGAAGGGACATTTGAGTTCATTATCCTTTTTCTCTGATATGTGAGATTCTGTAAATACCTCACAACCACCAAGTGATTTTTCAGGCTATGTTTTTTAGTGGTCTAGTATAGAAAACAGATTTTTGGGTTGTTGTTGTTTTTTTTTCCCTTTATGTATTGAGAATCCAGAATGGCAAATATATAAACAACAGCAACTTAAAATGCACCATGCAAAGTTATGTAATCCACACAGATGTAAAACACGTGGTTGTTCTGCTGGAAGAGAATGACTAAAGACACTGCTTACCATTGACAGTGATCTGTCCAGTGGTTTGAGGAACACCAACGAGGGTTACCGGGTAGAGACCTGATTCTGCAGGTAGGGAAAGAGCTGCAGGAAGAGACTCGAATTCTACTCCTGTTGTCAAGAGACCCTGAAAAATCGTATTACAAAATAAATCTTTTTATGATATGCATGTAGATTTTTATGGTATATACCTGTATTTTAAATCCCTTGCATTACATCACTGTAACTTTTGGGATTTATTCCAATTTGCTCACAGCCATTATTTTGGGTTTTAAATTCCAGTGACTGAAGCATGTATTTAGAATTATGAGGAGATCTGTGTTCAACAGCAAAACATGTTTCAGGTTCTGAGATGGGAATGATGTATGAAAAACCAATAAAAATTTATACCCAAACAGAGTAAAAAGGATGAGTGATATACTCTACATGATGCTGGCTTGTACCTACATTTAATTGTATCTGTGACCTTACTTACATATTTGCTTGTATTTTCAACAGTGGAAATCAAACATCAATAGCAGCTCTTGCTTAGGTTTAATTAAAGTTCCTGACCAGACAATATTTATCTATGGCAAGGAAAGCATTTTAGTATTTACAGATAATAGAACAAGTCTAGCTTTACTGTCCAACTTAATAATCTCAGCACATTGGAATAAAGGCATTTACTTTGCTAAATTGATCTTCTATGAACCCCAGATGTCTACAGTTATACTGTGTGACTTACTCCCATAGTGTATGTCAAGGAAAACTCTTAGCATCCTAAACTTAAAACATGAAACATAATAAGAAATTAAGGAAAAATGAATTTTTAATAAACTTTTTTTAAACAGCATTACTGTATTTAGTAGACTAGATGCTTTTAAAGCTGGGTCAATGAATTTAAGATGCCTGAACACAGAATTTAAGAGTAAGAAATTCAAGGTTGGAGTCACCAGCTGCTTTTCCATACACACAGATTTGTGTTTATATTTTTAACAGAGATGCCATCCAAAAACCTACATCAATTAATATAGGAAGCACAACGGGATTAAACCTGTCTATGAAAGAGGTAGATACTATTTTTGTAAAGACAGAGGAAAAAAAAAATCATAGATTGAGCCACAGAAACCCACAAAGAGACTGAAGACTGAACAAGGAGTTTAAGAAGCAGCAGTGCTACCTCCATACGGCCAGAATATCAGCATGGCTTTGCTTTGGAAATATCTATGCTTACCTAGTTTTTAATTCAATTGGGCTTTGAATGGTGTGCCTATAATACCCATGTCAGCTGTAAAAGGCAGGCCAGCCAATCTTACGTTTCTAATTCTCAATTAGAAAATAGGAAAATTGATACTTGTATAACTGGTACTTAAAGAAACACCAAATGGCACCATCACAATTACCCAGCCAGTGACTGAAACTTGACCTGTCGTGTACATGAAGCTTTAACGGCCTGATTTGCATCAGGCCTAACGACCAGAAGTCACCTTCGAGCAATTCCTATACATTAAGCAAAATCAACCCACCACCAAGCTAAAACTGAACTAAATTAGAAGGTATTTGCAAAATTTCTTCCCTCCCCAGGAGGAGGGAGAATTAATAAGCTACTATCTTTTGTGTACATGCTACATAACAACTAAATAAATGCTCTGCACCTAAGATTTTTAACAGCAAAGTTGTAAACACACCAGGAGTTGAAGAAAGTAAACTGGTTTCTCAGGTTCCCGATTTCTCTTCTACAGAAGATCTGGTCATCAAGATTATTATATAGAACCCAAAAGTTAAGAAAACCCTCTGTTCTAGCAGTAGTTTCTTTGTAGATTTAACACTGCTGAGCCAGCACCTAATTCAATCAAAGCTATTCCTGCATTGTGAAAAGATGCGTTAGAGAACTCTACCCTCCAATATTGCACAGAATTCAATTTCATCATTTCATTTGAGTTCTAAGAAAATACTGTGTCAAGCCCTCATTTCCACTGAATGTTACTTTTCCCCCAGTTTCACCTGGAGATTTCAGCTGTCAGAACCAATCCACAAAGAAAGTAAAAGCTAATTCTGTCTTTCTACAGATTTACCACCCATGAGAGGACTGACGCTTCCTGACTGCTGCTGCGTAAGTGCAAGCTTGGTCACTACTTTTTAAATAGGTACATCTGGGTAGCTGGGAGGTTAAACAGGCTTTGGTAGCACTCTTGGTGAAGTATTCCTTGCAGTGTTTCAGAGCAAAATAGTTATGGCAGTAACCAGCCAATACAAACTAACTTTAGATATGGCACAATTTAACTGCCTGCGTGGGACTGAACATGAATCCTTACTGAGGGATTCACCCCACAAAAGCTCTTTCACTGAAAAAATTGTCAGGGCCTGGAACTGGCTGCCCAGGGAGGGGACTGAGTCACCATCCATGGGTGTGTTTAAAAAATGGGTAGATTGGGTATTTAGTGATATGGTTTAGCATAGGATGGGAACAGTTCAACTTGATGATCTTAAAGGTCTTTTCCAACCTTGTCATTCTGTGTGTGATTCTGGGGTAAACATTTAAGCTTTAATACTGACTTAGCCTCAGTTTTCATCATAATCATTCTGCTTTCACTTTGCCTGAAGCCAATTTCAGGACATAAACAAGAAGTGACCCCACACAGTCCAAAACTCACTTTCAAAACAGGTACAGAGGCTTTGTAAGATTCTTTCACTCCTGAAAGCACTGATCTATCATTTGGGGGCACTGACTGATGTAAAGCTCAATTTCGCTGTCAGTACCAGCTTGCAGCCCATCACAGGGCTCCATCAAGAGCAGTGTGGCCTGCAGGTCAAGGGAGGCATCCAGCTTGCAGGTCCCCAGTACAGGAAAGACACGGAGCTGTTGGAGAGAGTCCAAAGGAGGGCCACAAAGATGACTGGGAGCTGGAGCACCTATCCTATGAAGACAGGCTGTGAGAGCTGGGCTTGTTCAGCCTGGAGAAGAGAAGGCTCAGGGGAGACCTAATTACAGCCAATACTTAAAGGGGTCCTACAGGAAAGTGGGAGAGGGACTGTTCACCAAGGAGTGCAGCGATAGGACAAGGGGCAATGGCTTTAAGCTGAAAGACGGTCAGTTTATATTAGACGTTAGGAAGAAATTCTTTACTATGAGGGTGGTGAGGCCCTGGCACAGGTTGCCCAGAGAGGTTTGGAAGCCCCATCCCTGGCAGTGTTCAAGGCCAGGTTGGATGGGGCCTTGAGCAACCTGGTGTAGTGAGGGTGTCCCTGCTCATGGCAGGTGGGTTGGAACTAGGTGATCTTTGAGGTCCCTTCCAACCCAAAGCACTCTATGACTCTATGAAGGCCTTTCCAGTTCAAACGTTCTCATACAACACTGAACTTACCTTGTAACAATGCAAATCACTATTTTTCCATTTCTAGGTAACTCCCCTAATTACCAGTATATCAAATGCCTATAAACATATACAAACCAATAAGAAGTGGTTGCCACCAGACCATTGCAAAACCACAGTCAGGTCACTTTTCTGAAATACAGGAAGCTCCTCATTAAGACATGGTCCTGATTTGCCCAGTTTTCCCTGGGGCAAGAGGGAGAGGGAAGTAATGAGGAAAAACAGCTTTCTAGCATGTTCTTACTCCTCTAATTCACATTTGTAATCAAGCTGGATTTCAGGACATATATTTATACATTCATTTCACATCTTGCAGTACAACCACTCTCATGCGCTTACTTAACATGAATTAGTCTCCCATTACATCAATTACACATCCTCCACTATCAAGGTGGATTGAGGGGGTGCAGGCAAAGACATTTCCCTAAAAGCCTTTTAGGTTCCTGTGATGGAAAAAAATAACCTCAAAGGGGGCCATAAACCAGCACAACCCTGAGAAATGAAGCTGAAGTAGTCATGTGTGACCCCAAAATTGACAGTCAAAACCTCGCAGGCCATCAAGAATTTTGAACTATGATACCACTGGGTTCCCACACTGCAGGGAATTGAGGACAAATAACCCTGCAGAAACTCAAGATCACAACTGCAGAGGAGAAAAAGAGGGAAATGAACTGAGAAAAAAACAAATAAATCACAGGTATAATTTTTTAAAGTAATGGATGAGGCTCAGGAAAAGCAATGATCACAACCCAACTGTCAGAGAATTGTCCTGGTTTTGGCTAGGA
>VZTU01007772.1:306212-345333 GCA_013400835.1 Zapornia atra | reverse complement strand
CCTGGAGAAGAGAAGGCTATGGGGGGACCTCATTGCAGCCTGCCAGTCCCTGAAGGGAGCTTATAAGCAGGAGGGGATTCAACTTTTCAAAAGAGCAGGCAATGGCAGGACAAGGGGGATGGATTAAAGCTAAAGGAGGGAAGGGTTAGATTAGATCTTAGGGGGAAGTTTTTTACAGAGAGAGTGGTGAGGGGCTGGAAGGGGCTGCCCAGAGAGGGGGTGGGTGCCCCATCCCTGGGGGTGTTCAAGGCCAGGTTGGATGGGGCCCTGGGCAACCTTGTGTAGCTCCAGGCCTGGAGGTTGGTGTCCCTGCCTGTGGCAGGGGGTTGGAGCTCTGTGCTCCTTGGGGTCCCTTCCAGCCCAGCCCAGTCTGGGATTCTATGATTCCTTTCTGTTGAAAGCAGAAAACTCAGAAGACAAGAACATTTCCACTCAACTGTTGAGAAAGCATCTTGATTTTTGTCCAGCAAGTACTGACTGAATTTAGATGGACAGGTAGGCAGCGAGTCATCAGTTACTGCCTCAGCCTTCCCCAGCACATCTGTCACAACTCTGTGACTATCAAGCCCCAGTTCCTGGTGTACTCTGAACGCACTTTCACCTATTCCCTTTATGAATCAAGTAGTTTCACACATCTGAACTATCTCAGTTTCCAAAGCATGGGCACGTTAGGATTTCTGCTGTCTCCCCATCTGAATGGGAACAGTAAATTCTTGCTCATCAATGGGTTTGGCCAAGCTTTCGGTTTTGGTGTTGTGCAACACAAACCTGCACAAAGCTGCACTCCTGAATAACAAGGCTATTAAGTTTTCCCAATGCAGGGAGTGGCCTCCTCTTAAACTCTGTCAGCTACTTATCTCCAAAGATCCCAGTTGACTCATAAATTTGAGATGGTCCCCTTCAATTTCAGGCTCCTAAACAAAAAAACCCCACCAACCTTGCCTGTAGCCCATCAGACATCTCTGTAGATAAATACAGATGGCGAACTTCCATTGAGCTAACAATGGTACCACCACAGTACTGCTACCACCTATG
The DNA here is from genome assembly GCA_013400835.1 of Zapornia atra. NCBI lineage: Eukaryota > Metazoa > Chordata > Aves > Gruiformes > Rallidae > Zapornia > Zapornia atra. The sequence goes on along the minus strand of VZTU01007772.1, from coordinate 344,298 downwards.
TTCAATTGCTTCACCTTATGCTGTAACCCTCATCAGAAGATGCTGATGTGATAGCACAAAACACTCCAGCTGTCTTGTCTGTACAAGCTGGACAGAAATCACAGGAACTGTTTCAACTACTCTGCCCTGGTCAGGCCCCACCTGGAGTATTGTGTCCACTGCTGGGCTCCCTGGGACAAACCAGCCAGGGATCTCCTGGAGAGAGTCCAGAGGAGCTACGAAGGGGATGAAGGGCCTGGAGCATCTCCCCTGCCAGGAAAGGCTGAGTGAGCTGGGGCTGTTCAGCCTGCAGAGAAGCAGCCTGAGAGGGGATCTGATCAATGGGGATCAATAGCTGAAGGGTGGCACACAGGGGGACATGGGCAGCCTTTGCTCAGTGTCTGTGGGGACAGGACAAGGGGCCATGGCCTCAAGTTGGAGCAGGGGAAGTTCCACCCCAATGTGGGGCAGAACTTCTTCCCAGTGAGGGTGAGGGAGCCCTGGGACAGGCTGCCCAGGGGGTGTGGAGTCTCTTTCTCTGGAGAGATTCCAGCCCAGACCTGTCCTAGAGACCCTGCTTTGGCAGGGGGTTGGACTCGAAGGGCTCTGGGTGTCCCTTCCAACCCCTGTGATTCTATGCCATTTCAGTAGCACTCCTTTCTGGAGCACATGGCTGGGATGTGTAAGAGAAAGAACTGACTTCCCTTGTTAACTGCAACATAAGCATCTGCTGATACAGCCACGATGGCCATGAACAGGCATCTTTAGGTTATAAAGGCTGAAATTCAACCTTTTTAAAGGCTTTATTATCTCTCATTAATAAGGAAGTGTTTACACCTCAGTGCAGGGAAAGGAGGGAAAAGTTGTTTGGGCATTTCTCTCCCACAGAATTATTCCTGACACACAACACAGGAGGCCAGGAGCCTTCAACTGAATGGATTTGAAATCCCACTGAAATGCAGCTGTGTAAGTGACTGAGCTTGCTCTGCACAGACAACTCTTCCACTCTTTACCACAGATGACCAAGTTTTCCCTTCTGGCCCATCACAAACAGAATCCAACTCAACTCTCAGTTTCTATCCAACTGTCCCAAATTTATGACCCCTGAAAATCATGTCACATTTTCAAGTCAATCAAAACAGGCAGTTCCCCTTACAGGGTCCTCCAGAGAGACCATTTTATAAGTTTCCAGGGAACAAATACAAAGCCTGTCTTTTCCCCCATATGTTCTTTTATTTAACTGATGGAACTCATTTCCAAGCATTCCCACTGAGGTGCAAAGATCTTAACACAAATCCCCCCAAAATGTTGTCTTTAAGGACTTTCATATTTAAGGTCCAGAATCATCCAGTGCAAAAGCTGAGAGATCTGGAGATTAAATTCTCCCTTTCCTCAGGGGTATAAATCCCTGTCTCTTAGCTGGACATACAGATTGTCCTTCAAGGAAACTGGCAATGAGCTGTTACCAACTTTTTTTTCTTTTTCTAATTTTAATTATTGAACTTGATACTGGCTGACTTAGAGATCAACTGGTTTCACTGGGCAAGCAATGTGGACAAGAGCATTTAACTTCATGAATGCTTTCACTTAAACAAATAAATAGAAGGTGGAACAAAGATCTTGGGAGTTTCAAGACCTGCTACAAGAGAACTCAAAGTTATGATAAGGAAAAATCTTTGGTCAATGACTGCAATACTTAGAACATCAAATAAACTTCACTCACCTTCTACATTCATAGCTTCCCTCAGGAGCTGCAGCTTCTTCTGTCTCTCTCTTATCCTATCAAAGGCACTTGATATTGCTGCTGAAGTTGATGTCTCGGGCACGTGGCGTGTTTGGTCCAATTTCTGTGGTCCAAAGACATCCAGTGCTATGCTCCCATCAGAGTATCTTGCCTCCTTGTTTCTGGCAGTAGTAGAAGTCCGTACTGTAAATGCTTCACACTGATGGCTGTGCCCATGAGAGCCTCCAGCATGGTCCCTCTCAGCCGTCTTGTCAGTCGTGCAAAGCAAATCCGTGGAGGAAGCCCATATTTTCCTCTTGGGAGCCACATCTGCATGAAGGTGAGCTTTTTTAGCAAACTCACTGGTTTTACATCCATGAGGACAGAAAACATCTTCCTGTCCCAAGCTGTAATCTGAAGAAATGCCCTGGAAAAACTCCTCCTCCCCTTGAGTTCCTCTAATGGACAGAAACCCCATAGACTTGCTAAGTCCTTTGTTGAGCATGGTCTGTTGAGAGAAGTGAGCTTTGTGTCCATCAGGTGCATCAACCACCAAGGTTTTTCCTGCAGGAAGGAGACATTTCAGACATGTAACTTGATTCAGTGAGAAGTGATCCTGCTGAGTGGATTGGTATAGGTGTAACTTAAGAGACAATTAACACAACTTTAATATAAGGATTTTCATAGTTTTAAGAATAGGCTAGTTTAAGAGAAAGCTGTAACTGTGTAAGCTGCTTGTGAGAGCAGAGCAAAACTTAACCATAACAATGCAACAGGAACAGCCTTGAAGAAGTAAGAATTGGTGTGTTTTTAGGAATAGCTTAGTTTGGAATTTGAGCAGAATTTGGCTGTGATCACATCAGCTGTTCCATGAAAGCAGCTACAAAACTGAACCATAATAGTGCAACAGCCTGGAAACCAGAGGAAGCAGGAGATAGAGGAGTCCTAAATAATGAGACTAATGACCAATTAAAAGACAGAGGATATCTTGTTTTCAGTGAAAAACTAACTACTCTGTGCAGGTGTTGGGAGCCCAGATAAGCATGGAGAAACCCGTGAAGAGCATGTGCTGAGAGAGAGGAAGACGTCCAGCCTTCATCCCTGGAGACCCCCTGAGTGTCACTGAGCATGCTCCATCTGGGAGGAGTTAATGTCAATGACTTCCTCGAAATAATTTGCATAACCCTGCCTTTTCCTAGGAATTCTAATGAATGTGTATAATTAATCTGTATAAATGTGAGGAATTTGGCTTTGATGGGGGCACACACTGGGAGGAGCGATCCATCCCCTGTGTGCCCAGCGCTGCAATAAAGGGTACCTGCACCACAGTCACCAAGGCTGGGGAGTTGTGATTCTGGCTTTCCAAGGCATCAGTGCTTCACACACAAGGGTGCAACACAGGCTCCTTACTGTTAAAGGGTACACTGAGGATGCATTTTGGCCTCCTGGATTGTGCCAAGTGAAACATGAAGACTGCTACATAAGGCTACTTAAAAGAACTCCAACTACTTCATATCTGATGGGCATTTTATTTCTTCTGTTAAGTGATCAAGAAAAAGAATTATGGCTTACTATAATTCAGCATTACCATTTAAAACAAACAAACAAACCACCAAACCTCACATCCATTCTGAAAGTTCTTTTCTCATTTGTTTTATTTTTAAAATAGGCTGGACTATCACCAAAAATCCTGTGGAACGATCAGGCTGAAACCAGGTGTTCCTCTCAACCTCTCACACCCAAAGACAACACCTACAATTTTTAATGACAAGTCCAAGTTTGTTCTACAGCTTTTCAGAGTCGTTGCACTGGTGTCAGGAGGAAGAGAAGAGTGACTGTGTAGTTAAGAACCTTAGAAATCCTGGATCTTCCTTGAACAGCTGGTTTTGGTGACGACAGCCTCTCCAGATAAAGAATACACTACAATAAAACCAAGTAAACTTCAAAGTGATTCTACAAGCCTGGACACTTCATGTTTCATTGATACAATCTCCTCTACTATGAAATTACTTCCAGAGCAAAAGAGAATGTCAGATGTGCAACAGCATCAATAAAATATGATATTCTGAAGAATGTATCACATCATGGTCACCGTGAAGTTTTGGTGATGTCTCAGGCATTAAGTTTTCTCCAAGTATTAGCCTGATTTTCCCCAACTAACTGCAAACATTGGGAAGCACAATCATCATTTTTTAAATCAGCAGACCTCCAAGTCTACCTTTCAAGTTCTTAAGACCTCCTGAGGTCAGAGTTATAACCACCATCAAGAGTAACATCAAAGTGTCAGAGTGCTGCCCAACTGCCACTTACTTTGTTAGCAAACTCAATTTTTTTATGCTTCTGCATTATCAAAGTTGGGAAAATCCAAAGTTACTATAGGTATCACACAGGCAGTAACCTACTCATAGCTTCAACTGGTCAAGTACACTGCAAAGGTTATTTATGAAGTCTCATGGTTCCAACCTGCAATTCCATCCTGAATTCATATGGCCATCTCAACCTCATACTAGAACCACAGAATCATTTTGGATGGAAAAGACCTTTAAGGTCACTAAGTCTAATTGTTAATCCAGCACTACTGAGTCCACCATGTCCCAGGGTAATTGTTGAGGCACTGGAACAGGGTGCCCAGGGAGGTGGTGGCTGCCCCCTCCATGGAGGTGTTCAAGGCCGGGTTGGATGGGGCTTTGGACAACCTTGTCTTGTGAGAAGTGTCCCTGCCCATGGCAGGGGGTTGGAATTTCATGATCTTCAAGGTCCCTTCCAATCCAAACCATTCTGTGATTCTATGATTCTACATATACACAAAATGCCTCTATGGATGGTGACTCAAGAAAGACGTGGGGCTGTTGGAGAGGGTTCAGAGGAGGGCCACAAAGATGATCAGAGGGCTGGAGCACCTGCCCTACAAAGAGAGGCTGAGGGAGCTGGGCTGGGTCAGCCTGGAGAAGAGAAGGCTGTGGGGGGACCTCATTGCAGCCTGCCAGTCCCTGAAGGGAGCTTATAAGCAGGAGGGGATTCAACTTTTTAAAAGAGCAGATAATGGCAGGACAAGGGGGATGGAGTAAAACTAAAGGAAGGAAGGGTTAGATTAGGTATTAGGGGAAGTTTTTTACAGAGAGAGTGGTGAGGTGCTGGAACAGGCTGCCNGGGTTGGAGCTCTGTGCTCCTTGGGGTCCCTTCCAACCCAGACCATTCTAGGATTCTATGACTCAAGCACCTCCCTGGGCAGCCTGTTCCAGTGCTCGACAACCCTTTCAGTGAAGGAATTTTTCCCAATACCCAATCTAACCCTCCCCTGACACACCCTGAGACCATTTCCTCTCATCCTGTTGCTAGTTACTTGGCAGAAGAGACCAACCCCCACCTCACTACATCCTCCTTCCAGGTAGCTGTAAAAAGCAAAAGGTCTCCCCTCAGGCTCCTCTTCTCCAGGCTGAACAAGCCCAGTTCCCTCAGCTGCTCCCCAGCAGCCCTGTGCTGTAAGACCCCTCACCAGCTTTGCTGCCCTTCAACAAAAGGTCTCCTGACATTGCTGATGATGAAACTCAGCTAAAAGCATCCCATGCCAGGGTGCCTAAGCAATGCCTGCTCACCCAGGGGGAGTCAGTATGGCATGGGATACTTTCCTTAGAGCTAGCTCCCACTGTTACCATTTACATCTGGCAAGAAGCAGCAGCCTTGAAGACATCCTCACAAAAGAATGGAGTTATGAGCTTACTGTGCTCTATCTACTGCTCTCAAAGAGGGCTCTGCAGTGCCACTCTTCCAAAGTCAACTGAAATGACTGTGCCCCATGTGCACAGTACACTCCTGCTGATCCTCATCTACACTCTATTATCCTTTTGTACTGAGTTCCACACAAGCCTTAGGCGTGCTCCTAATTGTACTCAGCAAAAAACATTTGGCTTCACACCTTTCAACTGATATTCTACTTGAAGAGGGGCCATTAGGTTTGTGTTTCCATTTCTGCAATGTTAAACTAACAACAGGTGTTTAAAAAAAAGGCCCAAACCTAAAGCCAAATGCAACCAAGCAGCCCCTTACTTCTCACCAACACACACACACTGGTAAAATGTTAGTGTTCAGGGTGTCTAAGAAGTGTCTTGTCAGGTATTACACAGTTCCCACATGTCCCAGCCAAGAGAATAAAACAATACCCTGTGCCAAGGACAATGAACTCATCTCCTGAAAGGATCTGCTGCATCACCTTATATTTTACCAATAAGGCTTTAATCCTAAACTCAAGTAAACGTAATTATCTTTGTGGTCAGGTAAATCTTCTGTTATTACCTTATTCTCTGACTATACATCCCTCATAAGGCCCATGAATTACATATATAATGTTCAGAGCCACAAAATAGCTGTTCACTGTGAAGTTCCATCTAAAGCAGCAGGATGAGGCCTGGTGGGGTGGGACCCTGGGCAACCTTGTGTAGCTCCAGGCCTGGAGGTTGGTGTCCCTGCCTGTGGCAGGGGGGTTGGAGCTCTGTGATCGTTGGGGTCCCTCCCAACCCAGACCAGTCTGGGATTCTATGATATCCAGTCTGCAAACACAGCCTTTGCACTGATGTCCATGCACATGAAGGACAGACTCTTCTGCAGAGGATTTCAGCTTTGCCATTTGAGGGAGCGATCAAAATCCAAACACTGCAGCATTTAAGATGGTCACCAAAGAAGCAAATCAGAAGGAGCTCCATGAAGCCTCCCCAGTCAATAAGAGTCCCAAGATAATTTTAGGCAGGAAAAACCCCAAACCAACCTATTCTACACACTGTTTTCACATTATTTTTTTAAATGTAAAAAAAACCCACACAAAACAAACCCACCTCTTCAACACTGGAAGTATTTACATGCACAAGACCTTACTGAATGAAACAATGGCAAAGGAAGCAGAAGGGGAAAAAAAACCCAAGGCAAAACACAGCTCAAACTTCAATATACTACCAAGGATGTAATATTAAATCCAGGATTACTTGATACATCAACTGGTTATGACTCAGAGGGACATTCCTGGTTGAAAAGATCATTTACCCCACCACACATTGAAGCATTACCTTGTTTGAGGATCACATCCAGTGAAAGGAGCCACAATGCGTTTCACGTACCATGGGGATCCTCACCACAGGACTGGTGTCCTGTCTCACTGCTGGTGAGAACCACAGTGAAGAAGCCCAGCTGCCAGGGAAACAGAGAGCTGGAAGGGAAGGAGCATGCTCCTGACCAAAGTTTTGATGGCCCTGAAAGCATTCAGCCTAGATCTAACAGAAGCCGCTTCCAGCACACGTTTACGTTCAGAAGACACAAGCTCTTTGCCTCAGCATGCAAGAGGTGCTTCCTAGTCCCCAAGTCATCCACCCACCCATTGCTTCCTCATGAAGACAAGTGAATGCCATGACTGCTATCTCATCAGCAGTGACTGGAGAAGTACTCATTGCTACAGCTTTGCCACTCATTCAACTAACTGCGTGATGAGACAGGAGATGAGCTGTCCGATGGGGAAGCAGAGCAGGAGGCATTCCATTCCTATGCTGAGTGGAGATCACAGAATCCCAGAATCATAGGGGTGGGAAGGGCCCTCCAGAGACCATGGGGTCCAACCCCCTGCCAAAGCAGGGTCCCTAGGACAGGTCTGAATCTCTCCAGAGAAGGAGACTCCACACCCCCTGGGCAGCCTGTCCCAGGGCTCCCTCACCCTCACTGGGAAGAAGTTCTGCCCCACATTGGGGTGGAACTTCCCCTGCTCCAACTTGAGGCCATGGCCCCTTGTCCTGTCCCCACAGACACTGAGCAGAGGCTGCCCATGTCCCCCTGTGTGCCACCCTTCAGCTATTGATCCCCATTGATCAGATCCCCTCTCAGGCTCTTCTCTCCAGGCTGAACAGCCCCAGCTCACTCAGCCTTTCCTGGCAGGGGAGATGCTCCAGGCCCTTCATCCCCTTCGTAGCCTCCTCTGGACTCTCTCCAGGAGATCCCTCTCCCTTTTATACCAGGGAGCCCAGCACTGGGCACAACACTCCAACTCATACCCACATTGACTTATGCTGCCAACACAGTTCCGAAAGGAATCTACAGCTGGCCTTAAGCATTCAGTCTTGAGACTCTCAAATTCTCTTGGACATGTTTCAACTTCCCTTTAGTACTCTCCCCATTCCCACTTCTGCTTTTCACCAGCCTTGGCACTTCTTCCCACCTTTGCAAAACCCATCCCTTTCTACCAAACAGCGTTTCAATGAGCCTTCCCTAAACTGGCTGGCAGCATCAACATGAGTTGCTTAAAAATCACCCTTAAAGAAGAGACTAGTGGATAAGGAGTGCAGAGCCTGGTCAAGTTTGGCATCCTGAGAAGGCAACTAAAACCAAAGCAGCAACACAGACCTTTCAGAGCTGTATTTTGGATTAGCCAAGAACACATAATGCTCTTGGCACCGGTGAGCAGAGGTCAAGGACAAGGCTTCTCAGTACAGAGCAGCTCAATTGCAGATACCAGTGACAAAAATGTATCAGGCAACCAGCAATCAGTCCAGGACAATCCTTCTGTATTTCATAGAATCATAGAATGGTCTGGGTTGGAAGGCACCCCATGGATCATAGAGCTCCAACCCCCTGCCACAGGCAGGGACACCAACCTCCAGGCCTGGAGCTACACAAGGTTGCCCAGGGCCCCAGCCAACCTGGCCTTGAACACTTCCAGGGATGGGGCATCCACTACTTCTCTGGGCAGCCTGTTCCAGCCCCTCATCACTCTCTCTGTAAAAAACTTCCCCCTAATATCTAACCTAAACCTTCCCTCCTTTAGCTTTAGTCCATTCCCCCTTGTCCTGCCATTATCTGCCCTTTTAAACAGTTGAATCCCCTCCTGCTTATAAGCTCCCTTCAGGGACTGGAAGGCTTAAAGCTGTCCTCATCCCTCCTAAATATTTATAAATACTACTACAGACTTTGTTAAGTCACAAAATCCACAGCTAAAGTATTTTCACTTTTTTTTCCCCCCTGGACTTACTCAATGTGCTCCCTCAGCATCACTGAGATCAAGGGTCTTAAAGGACCACACAAGCACAAGGCTCATGTGTCTAGCTTCCACCTAACAGTAAAGCTCCATACTAGAGCAGACAGGAATCATCATGTGTCCTTCTTTAATACCTGTCTTTTCAGTTGAATGACAGACACAAGTGCAAATTCATTAAGTCAATACATAATTTATTCATCAACTTTTCCCCTCAGCTTTTATGATGAAATGTGGGGGAATATGAAGAAAAGAACTACCAGCAATAAATTAATATATGAAGGATAAAGATTCAATTAATAAGCAAAATCAACCTCACTGTATAATGGACCTTGTACATCTTTAAATTATAATGGATGGCAAGACTCATTTTCACAGAATGTCTAAGGTGGGAAGGGACCTTCAGAGCCCATCTAGTCCCACCCCTGCAGTGAGCAGGGACACCTTCACTAGAGCAGGTCACTCAGAGCCCCATCCACCCTGACCTTGAATGTCTCCAAGGATGGGGCCTCCACCACCTCTCTGGGCAGCCTGGGCCAGTGATCTACCACCCTCTTATTGAAGAATTTTTTCTTACTATCCAGCCTAAATTTCCCCTTTTCTAGTTTAAGGCCATCACCCCTTGTCCTGTTGCTCCATGCCCTCAGGAACAGTTCTTCCCCAGCTTCCTACAGGCACCTTGCAGGGACTGGAAGGGGCTATAATGTCCCTGCCAGAGCCTTCTCTTCTCCAGGCTGAACCAGCCTAACTCTCTTAGCCTGGCTTCACAGGAGAGGTGCTCCAGCCCTTGGAGCACTTTTGTGGCCTCCTCTGGATGCACTCCAACAGGGCCATGTCCTTCTTGAGCTGAGGGCTCCAGAGCTGGACACAGCTTTTATGACCTTCCATTAAGAAAATGTGCTTTATTTGTAACAGAAACCTAACCAAATTATCTTGGCTCCAGTAAAGACATTCAAGTATCTCATCTGAGACCACACAGAGCTACTCCATAATCCCAAGAGTGTTACAGGACAGAAAAGAGCTTCCCTACTTGTCAGCAATGCTGACAGGACAAGCTGTTGGCAATTAAGATACTACAGCATGAGAGCAGCTTCAAAAGGCATGCCTTCTCCCTTCCCAATTACTCCTCTACAGAACCAAACTCTCCTTCATGTTCAAATATACCTAGGTTCTTGATTTCAAGTGATGCCCTTGGGTGTTATATTAGTGCTATTATTTATAATTACTGTAAATAATTCAAATGTAATTACAGTAATTGCATGATTCCAAAGTATAACATACAGTGAGGGGATACATGCAATAAAAATAACAAGTAATGACCAAGCATTTGCAGTGAAATTCCCTTGTGGTGCTAAAATGAAAATCTAGTTTTCTACACACCCTCAAGTATCATGTTTCTTAAATCACCATGGATCTGGTTGCTTCTTCCTTTGGTGTCTTCAGCTATGAATGCAACTACACCTTCTCTGACACCAGGGTTATTCACAAATCACCTTTCACTCACACTGGCTGCAATCTGGTTGACTTTCCTCTAAACAAGAGACTGGTTCTACCTAAATTTAGTCTGCAGTTAGCTGTGTGGGACACAGGGGGACATGGGCAGCCTCTGCTCAGTGTCTGTGGGGACAGGACAAGGGGTGATGACCTCAAGTTGGAGCAGGGGAAGTTCCCCCCCAATCTGGGGCAGAACTTCTTCCCAGTGAGGGTGAGGGAGCCCTAGGACAGGCTGCCCAGGGGGTGTGGAGTCTCCTTCTCTGGAGAGATTCCAGCCCTGACCTGTCCTAGGGACCCTGCTTTGGCAGGGGGTTGGACCCCATGGGCTCTGGTGGGGACCTCCAACCCTTACGAGTCTGTGTATCAACACAGGCAATGAATCAAGCCTTAGGTCAGTGCAAGCACACTCAGTGCCATCACACAATACTTTATGTACCTTCTTCCTGAATAAACTCAGCACAAGTTTCTTTCAAAAGCCTTTCTGATCACCACCTTCTTTTGTTTGCCCCCTCAGACTAACTTTTCCAGCTTCATTTTAGCAAAGCTTCTGGATATATAAATAATACAGACACAGTGGGGTGGGGGGAGAAGGGAGAGAAGGGCTGGGGAGGGACAGAAAGAGATTGCCTGCATGTGCATGAAAGCCCAAACCATCACTGCCAAAAAACTTGTTTGAAGAGAGGAAATTATTGTACAGGAGTTTGAAAAACATCTCCCACACCATCTCTGTGCAGAGAAAAGAACCAGAGAAAAATCCTTCTCCCAAGACAACGTGGTTTGTTTCTCATATTTGAGTGGGTAACTGCTGGAGGAGGTGGGTTTGCAATCCCTTTGGGGCAGGCTAAGAGCCAAAGAGAAGCAACAGAGCCAGATGTGGCCCGTGGGCTGACCACAAGGACTGGCAGCTCCTCCTTTCTTTTCCTTCATTTTTTTTTTAAATTGTTGAGAAAAACCAAGTTTCAGATGGAATTACTCCTAAAACAATGTGCTCTTTGTGAAGGAAGAAATGAGCTGGACACAAGGATTGCTGAAAGCACTGTTAGTAAGAGCCAAGCTATAAATCCTGAGGAACAATTTGCAGGATGACATGGCTCCTCTTACAAAAAACCCAAACAGCTCCATGAAACTGGGTGCCTGGGTCAGAACAGCAGCTCTGAGCTTTGGGAAGCAAAGCTTTGTGAACATTTGCCTCTTCCCTTCCCATGCACCTCTGCAGATAAGACAACAGCCCTGTTGCTCTTTGCCACTTGGGTTTCTGGGCTGATTTTATGTGGTGGATTTCTCAACCAAGTAGGTAAGAGCTGCCCAGCTATTCAAATCCTGGATTTCTGTGGAGCCCAGGAGAAGCAGTGGTGCAGCTGCCTTTCTGCATGGAGACACCATTTGACACCTCTGGTTCTGTCTGATTTTTGTGCCCATGCTTGTTTTGTCTTTAGAGTTTGTCCTCAGCACCACAGTGACAGCACTTCCCACACTGGCAGGCTGGAAAGCTCAGGAAAGCTGTAGGAACTAGAGTTAAACTTAAAGGATCTCTACCAATACCAACCACCAACACTGCTGGATGCAAACAGAAACATTTAGTGGGAGAAAGAGAGTCTTGGTTTCTGGAATGCAAGAGAATTTATTGTTTTTTAAGCAAGAAACCTTCATCTGGCTTCCATTTAGCTTTGCTGAACTCTGGAAGTTATCCTCCACCTAAGCAGTTCCTTTCCTCTAGTACTGAGACAACAGGGCTGGGGTGGGGGGGGGGATTATATTTCCAGATGAAAGATTTTCAAGTAAATGGAATTAAGTTTCCACTGTATTTTTTCCTAAGTTAAGTCTGTGTACTTTTATTTAGCAAGAAAATAAGTAAGCTGTTCTAGTTCACACGTGGAGGCCATCACTAGAAACCATTTCTTTAAGGACTAAGCTCTGCATTTTCACCCAGATCAGGAACTAAACCATAATCCATTTCCCTGGATCAAAAGCAGAGCCATCCATTTTCTGTCCTCCAAGAGCTCCTGCTGGGGAGCTACATTAGCAAATGACCTTCTGGAGAACAGTAATGAAGTGCGAGAGTTTCTTGTTAAAATTCAATCAGAATGTGTTATTCAGTTTACACCACTTACCATTTCTGCTGCACCTGACAGGGGTGTGTATATATACACACAGTGTAACTAAACACAGAGTTTATCAAGATCTACAATTCTGTTTGGTATTTCCAACTATTTCCTGTTACATGTGGTTCAGGTGAACCTTAACTATCTTCTACACTCATTTCATGCTACTCATTCAGGCAGCATGTGAGAGTCAGGAGGCTGGAGCCAGGCTCTGCTCAGGGGTGGCAGCCACAGGACAAGGGGCAGCGGGTGCAGCTGGAGCACAGGAGGTTCCATGGGAACATGAGGAGGAACTTTCTCCCTGTGAGGGTGAGGGAGCCCTGGGACAGGCTGCCCAGAGAGGCTGGGGAGTCTCCTTCTCTGGAGACATCCAAACCCCCCTGGATGTGTCCCTGTGGGATTTAGTCTGGGTGACCCTGCCCTGGCAGGGGGGTTGGACTGCATGAGCTTTCCAGGTCCCTCCCAACTCCTGATGCTCTGTGATTCTCTCAGTTTGTTTTTCATCCAGTTTTTTTTCCTGTTACCACTACTATTTTCCTTTAAGCTTCATCTACCCTTCTACTTGTGGCTCCCTCAATCTACAAGATTATAATCAGTATAATTAGTACTACATTCCACAGCTCACTTTTCCAGAAATCTAAAACCTGTGCCCCCAGGGCAACTAAGCTGCACTGTTACTGCCAGAATTTACACCAGCAGTCCAGAAAAAGAAATAACTGAGCATCTAATTGCCAAGAGCTGTCTCTCAGTGCTACCAGACACCCCCTTCACTAGGCTCAAACACAAGCCAAGTGGAACTGAAAACACCTCGAGCCACTTTGGTTACGTGGGGGGTTGTTTTGGTCTGGTTCATAGTTTAGTGAAACTACACGTTCCCTGAAGGTGTCAGTGAAGGAGGAGGAATGTACCTAAGATCAAAATACAGAGAAGTGAGATGGTGCTGTTAAGAGTACCAGGAAATGGGGCTGGTAACAGAAGTAGAATTGGGAAAGGTTTGGGGAAGGCCAAGAGGGTTTGTAACCCTCTCTGGAAAGTGATTAAAGATAGAGTTCCACAGGTAACGAGCGTGACACAGAGGAACTGAAACAGGCTGAGTGGAAGCAGAATATCAGAAATAAAGGCACAACTGGCTTCAGCTTATCTTCTTTTCAGAAAAGAGAGACTCAAATGGCAGAAAACATGACAAATATTCTCTACCTTTCTACTTCTGAGGAGGGAAGAAAGCAGCCTAACACCAAAATACCATACAACCCACACAGGAACTGGAGAACATTTTTCTGGTTGACTGTTCATCTTGACAAAGGAGGAAAAATTCTGTATTCAAGAGCATCTCACCAGTAACTCAGAGCTTTGGGACCAAGCTCAGGGTGATCCAGACAATGATGTTTGCACTAGAATGGTGATGGGCAAACATTCACTCCCTGGGGTGTCACACGTTACCTCCAACACTCTACAGCTCTGGTGAGAGTTATCTTGTGTAACCCAGACAGTGCTGTGCTTTAGGTTTAGGATGAGAACAATGTTGACAAAACACTGATGCTTTCGGTTGTTGCCAGGGAGTTTTAGTGTCTACACTAAGTCTCTTCAGTTCCTCACACCCTCCCAGGTGCACAAGAAGCTGGGGGAACACATTCAAGACCCAGACTGTCCAAAACCATGTTCCCTACCTTGCAATGCCATGTTCCATGTATAACTGGGGAAGCTACCAGGAGACAGATTTGCTGCTCAAAACCAGACTGGGCATCAGATTGGTTTGGGGTTTTTCCCCCTTTTGCCAGTGGTGAGCAATTGCATCAGTGCAGCACTTCTATTATTGTTATTACTATTATGATTCTCTTCCTCTGTTATCCTTTTAAGGTGTCTTCATCTCAACCCACAAGTTTTTTTAATATTCTCTTCCCAACCCCTTGGGAAGGACAGGTGAGTGACAGCCTATGTGGTACCTTACACCAGCTGGGGTTAAACCACAACAGGTCTTTTTTGGTGCTCAACATGGGGCATGGAGGTAATGACAGGTCTGAGCATGTCAACCCAAATTTGTTGTAAGCATTTATTATATTTGTTTCACTGCCACTAGTCACAAAGGTGGTTTATTTGTTCTCAGAGTTGTGTTACACAAAACCTGACTTGCCCTACACATTAGTTATCAATGTCTGTGTGTGAGTTGTCACCTCTGGGTGTTGGATTAAGGTTAGCTCTCTGCTGGCTGGTGCAGTACTTGGTAGTGGTATGATAAAATCATTGCTAGGCTGAGCAGTTTTACAGTTTTTGGTGCTTGAATCTACAGCTGAATCTACAGCAATGGCAGAGCGACAGGGATGGTTTCATCTTTCTATTTTGGGAGCAGTCTGTGGGAAGCTACTAGTTAATACATTTCTTCTCCCCATCCCTCAGAGAGCCAGTATGTGGTGGAGATGCCTTCCTTCCCCTTCTTCTGCAGGCTAATTACAGCAGCTCTTGAGAAGGCTGAATACCCTCAGGATGTTCAGACCAGTGTAACACCAAAATACCATACAACCCACACAGGAACTGGAGAACATTTTTCTGGTTGACTGTTCATCCTGACAAAAGAAGGAAGAATCCAATATTTGAGAGCATCTCACTAGTAACTCAGAGCTTTGGGACCAAGCTCAGGGTGATGCAGCCACATGATGTTTGCACTAGAACGGTGATGCACACTGACTCCCTGGGGTGTCACACCTTACACCTCTAACACCTTCTGCACACATGCACCTTCAGTCAACTCAAGAGACACAGGGGTTAGAGGACAATGAGTATTCAGCTGATTTTATGGTCTGGGGCTTACCAAGGTCACTCATTTCTAATTATTATTTGGGTGAAGATTATGTTTAATTAAAACTCTTCAGACAATGTGATGTTCCATATAAAGAGAAACCTTTTAAACCAAGCCATGTGGAGTGAGGTCACTTAAAACCCTCTGTTGAGTTCACTGGTCAACACCAGCTGAGCCAACTCTTCAGTCTGAGACCCCTTAACTCTGGTTGCTCTTCCCCAACCCAGTGTTTTCAGAAGCTTGGGAACACGTTCTGCTTGGCACCCTGGAAATCCTAGGTAGAGCCAGAGGTGAGCACACAGCAGCAGGACATGATCCACCTCCACAGCCCTTCAGAGATTCAGACACTGGATCTCAACTGAACTTTGAAGTCATTAGAAGAAAAAGCAACACCTCTAAACCATCTCAGAAGCAAAGTCATACATAATAAAAGATTTTTAAAAAGCAAGGATAAGAGGAAAGAATATTTTAGCCATGACATTTTTTTCAAGTCAGAGGATACAGCAGAAACACAGCAATTAGCTCTAGCCTATAATCTTTAAGTTAAAGGCAATCCTTAGATAGTCTCAGATGTTAAAGTGATGTTATTCACCCTAGTACTGAGCCAGAAAGCCATGGAGATATGGTCTCCAAAATTTAATAGAGCCTAAAGAAAGGGGTTTATGTGAAGATATACTTAAGACTTCAGGGACAAAAATTACTTCAGGGGGGTGAGGGGATGATCATAGAATCCCAGACTGGTCTGTGTTGGGAGGGATGGGGCACCCACCCCCTCTCTGGGCAGCCCCTTCCAGCCCCTCACCACTCTCTCTGCAAAGAACTTCCCCCCAATCTCTCCTCTAACCCTTCCCCCCTCCAGCTTCACTCCATCCCCCTTGTCCTGCCAGTCTCTGCCCTGGAACAAGCTGATTCCCCTCCTGTGTCTCTGCTCCCTTCAGGGACTGGCAGGCTGCAGTGAGGTCCCCCCACAGCCTTCTCTTCTCCAGGCTGACCCAGCCCAGCTCCCTCAGCCTCTCTCTGTAGGGCAGCTGCTCCAGCCCTCTAATCATCCTCATGGCTCCTCTGACCCCTCTCCAGAATGACATTCTGATCATTATGAAAATATGCAGAATAGATGATTAAAAGAGCCTATGGAAACAGCAAAGCTTGAGGCAGTAGCCAAATGGCAGCATGATCAAATAAAGTTCTTAAAAATATATTTAAAAGTGAGGACTATGGAGTGAGTTGGTACTGGCAAAAAGAACAAAGGTGTGTAAAGGAACTGTGAATATGACAACACTGGAAATGGGAAGAATAGGGTTAAAAAATACAATTCTTTCACTGATTCCCACCAATTTTATAGGTGTTGTACCAGAATCTCAGTGTTCTGATGGTTACATTGTTAGTTTAAGAAAGAGAGTTTCCTTAATGCCTTTATTTTCTGAACTGCTTCTGTGGTTTACGAATCAGACAAGTAGATTGATCCAGTCCCAAACCCTGGATCCCTACAGATCTTCCTACTGCTACAGAAAGAGTCTGGAAAAGGAGGAGGAAAAAGAAAAAGGCAGTAAGAAAAGAACCCCCTGAGGAAGCAGTCAGTACAGTGCACTCGTGCCAGAAAACAAGAGACAGCTTGTACCAGAAACTGTTCCTAAACACATAATGCTTTACTGGAAGGGCTGGAAACCACCAACATAAGGTTTTTCTATCAAAAACTTGCCTCATCTAGAGCTCATCTCAAAAAGGAAGCCCACCTTGCCAGAATCACATCTCACTTTTGCAGTTTCTGTTGCCACTGAGAACTCCCTGGTTTATTTTGGTTCCTGCAGTTTGCTGCAGTGTTGCTTGACACAAGTAAATAATGGTGCAACTCAAGCACACCAGCAACACAACTTTGATCCAAGGCCACTGGTTGTAAATAGGTAGAGGGGTAACATGAGGTGGGTGAAAACCATGTTGCTAGTGTGGTATTGAATATTTGTGGGTGATGTTGCATTTTACCAACAAAACACTCTACTGAGAAGCACTTAAAGGTAAGAATGGTCTCATTTGATTATCACATCTCACTGCCTGCATCCCAGGGACTTAGAGAGGTCCATGCTGATGCCTTAGAAATGCTCCTACCCAGCTCTACAACTCTTCCAGAAAAACACAAGATCAGGCTTTTGGCAGAGTACATTCCCTTACCCAAGATGCTCAGCACAGAGCTGATGCTGCCACTGATGTTAAAGGAGGACATGTAATGCAGCCATGGCCACTGTCAGCTGTCAGTCAATGTCACATTAACCATTCCTCCACAGTTGCAACAGTCTGCCTGCAAAGCAGCCTGTGTCCTCCCTGACACAGACCCCACACCCCTCTTTCCTTACTTCCCTGATGTACTAGCACAATCCTACCTGGCCTCCACATTCACCTCCCACTGTCAAAGCACTGAGGTGTGACAGAACATACAGTGCCTGTCTTCAGGACAAAAGAGGAGGCAGAAAACAGCTCTGTGTGCAAGGCAAGAGCCCAGGGCTGCCTGGGAAGCAGGGGAAGAGGCTGGGCTGTGCACAGCTAGACCTATGATGAAAAAGCAAGGTCCATGGGAATGAAGGAACGAAGAAAAGCTGTTTCCTGGTCCCCATAGCCAGCCTACCTTCAGGTGAAGGTTCCCTTTCTCCTGAAACACAACTTTTGGCTGAGAACTTTAAAAAAACTTCTTCCTATCACCAGGACTGAACTGGAAGAGAGAGTTATGTAGTCTCTTAAAGCAATTATTCTCGTGTCACCATTATTTAGCCAGACACTGAACCATCAGAGTTCTGTGAATGCCAGCAAGTCCTCTGCTATTCAATTTCTTTGACCACAAAATCTACCCAGACTTGGTCTTCCACAGGGCTGTGTTTATTGCCAGAACCCTTACTGGGCTGAAGCACTTACCTGCAGGAAGTCCTTTTCCCCTCAGCCTCTCCCGAATAGCTTGGCTCCTGTCTGGCTGCAGTTTTCTGTCTCCATTGCAGGAAAGTTTATCCACCTGCAGAACAGGCAGCAACACAGAGTCAACTAAAGAGCTCCCATTAGTATGGAACAAGCAGCCATTATGCAAGTGTACAAATTATTCTAATATGGGTAGTTCTAGGGGATCTTCTCACTGATGAGCCTGGGTTTTATGTACAAAGTTTGCACTTCCCACACTGAACTTCACAGAATCCCCAGGTTGGAAAAGCCCTTGAAGCCCCTGGAGTCCAACCATCCCTGTCCTGTGCTGACCCAGATCTCTCAGTCCCTCATCTCCCCATCTGTTAAACACCCCCAGGGCTGGGGACTCAGCCCCCTCCCTGGGCAGCCTGTGCCACAGCCCCACAACTCTGCCAGGGAAGAACTTTGCCCTCCCAGCTGAGCTGACCCTGCCCTGGGGCAGCTTGAGCCCATTGCCCCTCGTCCCATCTCCTGTCCCCTGGCTGAAGAGACCCTCGCCCACCTCTCTGCACCCTCCTGGCAGGGCAGGGGAGGTGGGGAGAAGGTCTCCCCTCAGCCTCCTCTTCTCCAGGCTGAACACCCCCAGCTCCCTCAGCTGCTCCTCAGAGGATTTGCCCTCCAGCCCCTTCCCCAGCCTGGTTGCCCTTCTCTGGACTCGCTCCAGCACCTCCATGTCCTTCTTGGAGTGAGGGGCCCAGCACTGGACCCAGCACTCGAGGTGCAGCCTCCCCAGTGCCCAGTACAGGGGCATTAGTGAACTTGACCATAAATGTTTGGCACTATTTTTACTGCACCATGTGGTTGCCTTTTTTTCCCATTAAGGGTAAACTGAGGTCACCAGCATGTAACATTATCCCCCCTACAGCAAACTGAGGGGACAGCTACATTCACAAACCATGTTCCATGCAATACAACTGCAGCCTGAGAATGGCCTGATGAATTCTGTCTGACAGGGAGGACCATCCTGTACCTGATAGTTGTAGGTCGATACCTCCAACTACTCACAGATGTAAAGTCTCATGAACATGTGAGAAGCCCCTTTAGCCCTCTGGCACATTCCTTTCATGTGTGAGGCTTCACTTTAAACTTTTTTTAAGCATACTTCACTAAAAAAGTGATTTCACATGTAGGATCAAAGAGGAGCTTTGGAGAGGTCTTCAGTGATGTTTTTTATTCTAGTGAGAATCATCATAACTTGGACAGTGGCTTAGCAGGGAGGTGGGGAGGAGGAATCAAGCAGTCTTCCCTCCATTGCAGTTACAATGTGACTCAATTAACACTAAACAGACTGAATCAGTCTTGTGCTGTGCATGTTGCCCTTTACACAGCATGCTGAAGTGAAAATATTCAAACAGGACCCCTCAGCTGCACTTCACAGACCACCAAATGACCAGGCATTTGGCTGAATGAAGGCTGAGTGAGCTGGGGCTGTTCAGCCTGGAGAGAAGCAGCCTGAGAGGGGATCTGATCAATGGGCATCAATAGATGAAGGGTGGCACACAGGGGGACATGGGCAGCCTCTGCTCAGTGTCTGTGGGGACAGGACAAGGGGTGATGACCTCAAGTTGGAGCAGGGGAAGTTCCACCCCAATCTGGGGAAGAACTTCTTCCCAGTGAGGGAGCCCTGGGACAGGCTGCCCAGGGGGTGTGGAGTCTCCTTGTCTGGAGAGATTCCAGCCCTCATCTGTCCTAGGGACCCTGCTTTGGCAGGGGGTTGGACCCCATGGGCTCTGGAGGGCCCTTCCAACCCCTATGATTCTGTGATTCATAGAGCTAAGACCTCCCTAGCCTTTGATAAGGCCAATCAAGATACAAGGCACACTCATCTCAAAACAGCAAGTTGTGCCATGGTTCTGAAAGAACCACAGTTTTATACAGGTTTCATATGAACTTAAAACTTCCAGCACACACAGAGAAACATCCAAGTCAGCAGGGATGTTTAGCTAAGCTGCACAAAAGCACAGCAGCACAGCTCTGTCATTGCTGGTCCATCAGCACTTGGTGCTATTCAGCTATTTCCTTCTTGCCTTCTTGCAAAGGCAATGCAGTGACATATTCTGAATTAGGTTAAAAAGGTTATTGGTGAAAGAAATCTAGAAGATTAGTAGAACCTAAGTACTGGGTAGCACTGCCAGCTGTCCTGCTCCATTATCAGCATGGGACAGGAGACAGGAACACACTTCAGCTCTGCACTGGATTTCGTTCCCTGCACTTGGGACCACTACTGCTGCCTGGGGAAGTGTGTCATGCTGGTATGTCACACTAACCTCCAACTCCCTCTGAGAGGCTGCTGACAGGAGCAAGATAAAGAAAAGCCAAAAATGTGCTAAGCAGAAAGAGCCATTAAGAACCTGGAGACTTGTGACTCACTCTTCATAGCAGCTGTTTCTATAGCTCGTGGCACACTTTAAGGTTTGGATCTTTATTTTAATAGCTTCACTGATTAAAGCTGGACTTGATTTCACTGAATCACAGGCTAGCTCCACTTGGCATCTGCACAAGACTTCAGACACTACAGTGAGGAGCACCAGGCTGATACTGTAGAGGTCACACAAGTTCCAGAGCCCTGGCATAACCAGCTGCTGTCAAATATTAGACAAACAGAGGAACCTCTCATCTCAGGCAAGTGTTTCCTAACCTGACTTATGCAGAAACTACCTAATAATCAGAGCATAACATTTTTAAATGAAGGAAACAATATTAAACATTTTCCTTCCTATTATAGTGCTGTGTCTCCAGACAATTCTTACAATGGCATAACATTAAAAAAAGGAGTTTCAATGTTCTAAACTGGATAAAATTCAGGACCATCATAGGATATCATTCCAACAACAATCAACCACTCAGTGTTTGTTACAATTATAAACAGAACCTAAGGAAAGCAAGTCTTGACCAGAGAACAAGCTAACAATATTGACAGTTTATGGTGTTCCTTTCTACTCAGAGCCTTGAAATTCTTTCTCTGTTCTGGAGTTATGTCGTAACGGTTTAGGTGAAGGGAGAGGTTGCCTGACAGGAATAGTAACTATGCAATAGGAGTTCATGTAATTTCTTTCACTTCTGGAATCAGTGTAATACATTTGTCATCATTAGACAATAACATCCTCCACAATTATCATATTCAAGAGCTGAGCAGAAGCACAAGAGAATTAGTGCACTAAGAAGTTGCTCTTCCTGTTAATAAGCAGCTCTCCAAAAGTCAGGCATAATGTTGAAAAAGAAAATTCACAGCCATTGTTTTTGAAGCATTTGTGTGCAGTACTGGGCTTCCTGATATAAAAAAACCCAGGGATCACCTGGAGAGAACCCAGCAGAGGCTACAAAGGGGATGAAGGGCCTGGAGCATCTCCCCTGCCAGGAAAGGCTGAGTGAGCTGGGGCTGTTCAGCCTGGAGAGAAGAGACTGAGAGGGGATCTGATCAATGGGGATCAATAGCTGAAGGGTGGCACACAGGGGGACATGGGCAGCCTCTGCGCAGTGTCTGTGGGGACAGGACAAGGGGCCATGGCCTCAAGTTGGTGCACAGGGAGTTCCCCCCCAATGTGGGGCAGAACTTCGTCCTGGTGAGGGTGAGGGAGCCCTGGGACAGGCTGCCCAGGGGGTGTGGAGTCTCCTTCGCTGGAGAGATTCCAGCCCTGACCTGTCCTAGGACCCTGCTTTGGCAGGGGGTTGGACTTAATGGGCGCTGGAGGGCCCTTCCCACCCCTATGATTCTGATTTCAAGTAGCAGCAAGTCTAAGGCCTGTCCCAGAATTCAGAATGGCTTTTCCATCTCCTGTTTTTCACTACTTTTCTTTCCAAGACAAAGAGTTCACAGAATCACCCCTCTCAGACAGCAGCTGTGACTGTGTATTGCAGGAAGGATTGTCAAGTGGACAAATTGTTACAAGGGGAGAGAAGCAATTCCCTCCTTTCAACACTCCCCCTTACAGAAATCACAGCACAGTAAAACAAGAGAAGGAATAACTGCGGAGCGACTTTGAATTAGCAGCCCTGCTCTCTTCCTGCTCATCTCTATTATTCCTCAGATGTGGATGCAGACTTACCCCAGAGAGGCTTCCCAGAACCAGCCTGACCAACTGCTTCACGTATGAAAAAGAAGGGGCACAGTTACTGTTCCTTATGTGGGCACTGCAAGCATCCAGGACAGTCCGTACAGACACCCGGGCATAAATGACATCTTCACACATGCCAAGCAGTATGCTGTTGAGATGATCCCCAAGTTTGATGGGCTAGTGACAAACAGAAACAGGAGGGACAGGAGAATCAGTTTTGACAGTGACTTGTGGCACACAGAGGGAAAAAAGGCAGACATTCACCTTGGGAAAGTAACAATTCACAAAACTTGCTGCCTACGTTATCTGAGCATCAATTTGAAAGTCATCATCTAGGTACTGAATGAGATAGCACTTGTTGATGACAGGCCATTCAGTGTCTGTTCATAGCATCCCAGACTGGGCTGGGTTGGAAGGGACCCCAAGGAGCACAGAGCTCCAACCCCCCTGCCACAGGCAGGGCCACCAACCTCCAGGCCTGGAGCTACACAAGGTTGCCCAGGGCCCCATCCAACCCGGCCTTCAACACCCCCAGGGATGGCAAGGAGCACTTCAAACCATTACAATCTCCCAAACCTTCCTATATTCTTACTCTTAAAATGCACCACAATAATAATGAAGTATTCTGGACCACCTTGATTTCATTAAATTACATTTAATTAACACAGGCTTTTCCCACCTGTTTGTTTAGCACTTGAAAACCACTGTAAAAATCACTCTTGTATTCAACCAAACTCCCAGCACAGAAGCAGCTCCTGAACTAACACGGGCAGCAAAAGTGGAAAAAACCAGATTTAAAAATGGGAAAATCTACACATGGAAACTAACACTTCAAGGCAGTGCCATACACAGACTGTCCTTTTGCCTCCACCACCTCCACAGGGCAGAGGCACCACATAAGAGCATCCCACAGGTAAATTCTAGACCTTTGCTCCCCCTTTTCTTCCTACACATACCCCACCATGCCACCTTTGGAAGAGTATTACGTGTATCTAAAGGTAAAGCACTCCCTGCATTACTGTCAAGCTGTTGCTACAATACCAAAGGAAGAAACAAAGAAAAAGGGGGCTGAAATTCATGCCTACTTTCTGCTCAACACCTCTCCCTACCTGAAATGACTCTCCCACTATTGCTGGCTGTTTCTTTCACCTTCTACATGGCAGGAGAGCAAAGAAGGGGGATAGCTGTGTAGAAAATACTGGGGCTTTTGGGACAGGCACTGTAGGCATTACAAATAATTATCCCTAAACCAGCTGCAGCTTTTCTGACCCTCGTGTTCAGGCAACTGCTTCCAAATCAGTACAGAGAACCCAATTACCACTCCCAATATTCAAAGGAAATATAAGAAACCAAATATTGGAATTGCCAAAGAGCCTTTCAAAGTTTCCTTCCTCATCCTTGCACATTAACACCACCTGGTAGGGCTGAACCCAAACATGAAGCAGAAAGAGCTCACTCATCTCCTTGAGCCACACAACGCTCCTCCAAGTGCAAGTTCCTCACTAAATGCTTTTCCAGATGCATTTCACCTTATTTTCACCCTTTCAGACAGTGATTTCTCAGAGTTTAACTGGGGGTGGGGAAGGAGCAATGCAGGAAGATGATGAATCACATCATCTTCAGTCCATTTTCGAAAGGCAGGAGTTTTGCTGGGTGTGTGAAATAACCCCACTGAGCAACAGCACCTGGCTGTAAGCTGCCTGCAACCATGCCTGCACTGACTGACAAGTCAATAGCAAGAGTCTACTCCCTATTCCAAACAATTCCTACCCTCTCTTGGCCATTGTGTAACCTAAGTATCTGTATATGCCAAGTCCAGACTCACAGTAGTTATGGCAGCACAGAGAACAAGTTGCTCTACTATGAGTAAAGCACCAGTGTTATTTAAATATTTGATTTTATATAAGCCTAAACCAAACCAAATATTTTTCTCCTTTGTCAGAGGCTTAAGCTGTTGTGTTTCAGCCTGTAACACCACAGGACAGACCAGCCAAGACCTATCTTAATGGAAACTAAAAGAAATGTAGTGTCATCACCATCTTTCTGCAAGATACCACCACCTCCTCCCCCACAGGCTCCACAGGAGAAGCCTCCAAGCACAGGAAAGAAACTTGCTCTGGGTGCCTCATTAGGACACTCTGCCATGTTTACTCAAATTCAGCCAGACTCTCAAGCCTGAAGCTGCAATATTAACCAAAACAGGATGTTAAAAACCTTACCTGACTTTGAGGAACTTCATGGTCAGCTCCCCAAAAGAGTGCCATACCAAGAGAATAAATATGGACCTGTCATAAAAGACACAAACATTTGTCAGCTCATTGAGCAGGACTGGAAACACAAAGGAGAATTGAAGAGTAATTCATTTATCAGCATTTTGCTGCTATTTAAGCTCAGTTGTCTTTGAAATTGTTCTCATTTGCCATGAGGGTCAGAGAAGCAAATCCTACTGGTAAAAAACACACTGCATCTAGCTAGTGCCTCTGTCTTCTCTGTTCAATGTTAAGCTTTCTCACTAAGCCAGAAGCACATGTAATCCCTGTGACCAGCCTGCTGTGGGATGCAGGCTGCATGGTTGTGCCCAAGGCTTCTTCAAACTTTGCTCTGAAGGCAAGGTAGAGCTTTCAGGACTCCAACAGTGGGTTACTACTGTCAAGAGAAGCCCAAGATTGGGATCAAAGGCAAAAGGGAACCAACACAAGCATCAGCACAAAGCAGTCATCTTAATCTCTCATTGATATTTTAAGATACATAATCATTAATTATACATGTAATGATTATAACATCCACACAAATATATCTTTAATGTATTAAGCCCAACAGGGCAGGGAATAAGATGTTTAATTATAACAGAATTAAGAGCACAAACACCTATGGCCCCCAGAGGAGACTGAAAACACCCCTGTAGGTAAGTGCAGAAAAAAGCAGTTTTTCTGGACTGTGTAAGTAACATACAGTAATGATGGCTCTAATACCCAGTTCTTAGTAATGTTTATGCCAGTTAAAAGCAACAGGTTTATTAAATAATTGCACAGGTAATGAGCAACAATTACAGAGAGGGTGATAAATTAAAAGCCATTTACTTAAGTCAGTCTCTTCACTAACTAAAAGCAAACCAGACTAGCTTAAAGAGCACAGAAGTCCTAGGTGCACACACTGACACAATGTGCCCAGGCACTTCCCAGCCAGATTTTAAAAATGTGAAGGTAAACTGAGTGCACAAAGGGAATGGAACAACTCAACAGGACCTAGGAAAAGTAGAAAATAATTGTCTTCCCATTCTAAATACATGGAGTTGTTAAAAAAAGATCAATAAATCACACATTGAGCTTACTCAAGACAACAAAGCATGCTCTGTCACATAAATGGTTTTCTTTTTAGATCAGTTTGCTTGAAAGACATTGTACCATTACTGCACTGGGCCAGGAAGCAAGCCCAAAACATGAGCATTATGTAGATTTTTATTGTAAAACAGAAGTTTCCTTTTAATGCATTCACAAGAGCAATACACAGCTGTGTGAGGGGGTAAGGAAGTAATTATTAAATACACTTCAAAGCAACACAGTGTTAAAATTGCTCTTGTAAATTCAACGTGCATTCAGACACTGATGCACAAGAATACCTGAGAAATAAGGAAAGGATGGGTTTTTTTCTTTATGATAAAGCTGGAGCAGAAACCTGGAGAGTTTTAGCATCAAACCATCAACTATCTTTTTTCCTAATGTTTATCCTTGAAGACACCATTACCTTGTGTGAGAAAGGAAAGTGGTAACCTGGAAACCAATGCAGCCCTCTCCCTGTCTGTTTGTTACAAGGTCTTAAGAAACCAGATGCTCTGCTGCCTGCAGCAGCTTTCAGACATGGTGCATAGTTTCAGAACACCCACCAAAAAGAAAAACACCACATTTCCAGTAAATTAATTCAGTGACCTACAGCAAGTTGTGGCAGGAAAAGGAAAGAAGTTTAAATATGTTACAAGTTATTGCAGTCAGCATGTGCAAAGCAAAAATCTAGGAAACACAGAGGCAAGAGATCAGGACAAATAACCAGTGTACCACCCAAAAGAATTTAATACAGATGTAAACAGTCAATAAAAGGAAGGATGCACATACATGCTATTCATCAGCCCTAATGACTTTAGCCAATAAAGACATTATAGGACAAAAGGTTTTGTACAAAGCTATTTCCCCCTTCCATATAAGCAGGTTATCAAGTGAACCCAAGAAGGCTGGTATGTTTGAAGCATTTTGCATGAGTGTGCTACACTGTGCAGTTCCCAACCAGGGGATTATAGACCAGCATTACACATACTCTCATTGGTTTCTTTCCCTCCTGATCCTGAGAGGGGATCTGATCAATGGGGATCAATAGCTGAAGGGTGGCACACAGGAGGACATGGGCAGCCTCTGCGCAGTGTCTGTGGGGACAGGACAAGGGGCCATGGCCTCAAGTTGGAGCAGGGGAAGTTCCCCCCCAATGTGGGGCAGAACTTCTTCCCGGTGACGGTGAGGGAGCCCTGGGACAGGCTGCCCAGGGGGTGTGAAGTCTCCTTCTCTGGAGAGATTCCAGCCCAGACCTGTCCTAGGGACCCTGCTTTGGCAGGGGGTTGGACCCCTTGGGCTCTGGAGAGCCCTTCCAACCCATACCAGTCTGGGATTCTGTGATTATCAAAGACTCTTTGTTATATGCTGGCCCATACCACTGATGTCATGAAGACACTCAAGTTGTCTGTACGTGACAGTACATCTCTAAGACTTCCCACAGGAGGGTCTCACATGAGCGAATGCAGGATGAGTCTCTCAGATTCCACCTTCAGATTCTGTCTGTCTTTCACTGCACCCACACTCGACTACCACACTGGGAGAGAAGCTGTGTGATTTACCCAGAAGGATTTAATAAGAATGGCTGCAGCAAGTTTTCTTCAAATGTTTTAGTACCATCCCAGACTATCAAAAGAGAGAGTTTCTCCCCCTCAGCACATGCAGAACACAAACAGAAATCAAGCAGAGCTCAAACTCAAACCAGGTTAATTCATCTCCAGCCCAAAGCTTCAGCCTAATGCTAAAGCTGAACACCATAAGCCAAAGGGTTGCATTTAGTTTATATGCCACCACGTGAGGAACTTGCTTAAGCAAAGCCACAGCCTGTGTATTCAGCTCTTTCCCAAGGAAAACAGTGACACAGGTGCTGCAGCCTCGAGCCTCAGCTTTGACACCACCTTTCAGCAAGCAAGGTTATAGCCATGCCATGAAATAAATTCACAGGGCAATAACTGATGAGGGTTAATCAGGAGGATACCAGCACTTGGTGATCACCTATCAATACACACTGTGGCCAGCAGTCCCCGGGGTGTTTCAGACAGAGAAACCTCTCAGTGGCAGCTTGTTTATTGCATTAGGAAAGAAGGAACACAGCAAATGAACACTGGCAGAGAAGAAAGAATGCAATCAGCTCTGCCAAAAGGTCACAAACAGAATTTCAGATCTTTTTTTGAGGTGTTTTTAAAGGCCTGGTTTGTGTATTAACTCCAGAGCTGGCGGTAGAGGTAATGTTACTGTCTTCAACAGTGTTGTCTCTCTTGAAAGAGGATAAACAATTCCAACAGTATGACTACAGAACTTGGCAGCAGCCTCCTACACAACTGATTCTGAACCCTGCACTGATGTCAGTGTTATTTTTACTTCCCACTTAAAACGTTCAACCTAGGTTATTAATTGCTTATAGTTTTGTCACAGATTAAAATAGTATATGTATTTTATGATACCATTAATTTTGGCTATGCTGTAGGGCAAGAAAGATGTCTAACAGTGATTTTCAGTAGGTATTTGGTGATGCAGTCCTAAAGAAAACTGTTTACAAGGCTTAGAAGAACAAAAGCTGTAAACACAAAATCTTCAACACAGAAGGACATTTTAATAGCCCTTGTGCACACAAGAGCAATCAACGCCAATACTGTCTTCCTCTGGAGTAAGAGCATGCTGCTGTTCTTCTTGGAAGAACACTGCCAGATGTCATAATTGTTCCCAGATTACAACAACACTGGCTGAGGCTAGCTTCCTTCTCTAAGGATTATCAATCCAGAGAAGCCAAGGAGATGGAAACAGAGCTCAGCTTCCCTCTTACTCCCACTACTAAATATCTCTGACTATGCCAAGGGAATGGTTTTCTGCAGAAAGAGTTACCATTTGTAACCAATTACTGTTAAGGAAACATCTGAGAAGCTAGTCATTCTGACCATGCATATCACTGACCTGGAGATCACACAAAAAAACCTTACCTTCCTGAACATCTAGCCTTGGGGAAAACTTTAAAAAAGGAAGGGGGAAAGGAACATTTTGCACACAGCTGAGAAATACTCATGTTAAATAAACCCTTTTCTTCTGAGATGAGCGTAGGAATACCCTCTTTCTTGAAGCCCTGGACTGCTTGAGAAATTCTTTGGCTTCTCTCTCAGATCACAGAATTGTAAGGGTTGGAAGGGCCCTCCAGAGCCCATCAAGTCCAACCCCCTGCCAAAGCAGAGTCCCTAGGACAGGGCGCACAGGTCGGCGTCCGGACAGGGCTGGAATCTCTCCAGAGAAGGAGACTCCACACCCCCTGGGCAGCCTGTCCCAGGGCTCCCTCACCCTCACTGGGAAGAAGTTCTGCCCCAGATTGAGGTGGAACTTCCCCTGCTCCAACCTGAGGCCATGGCCCCTTGTCCTGTCCCCACAGACACTGAGCAGAGGCTGCCCATGTCCCCCTGTGTGCCACCCTTCAGCTATTGATCCCCATTGATCAGATCCCCTCTCAGTCTCTTCTCTCCAGGCTGAACAGCCCCAGCTCACTCAGCCTTTCCTGCCAGGGGAGATGCTCCAGGCCCTTCATCCCCTTCACAGCCTCCTCTGGACTCTCTCCAGGAGATCCCTCTCCCTTTTATACCAGGGAGCCCAGAACTGGATACAATATTCCAGGTAGGGCCTGACCAGGGCAATGATGCATTTAAAAAAATAATAATAAAATAAAGCATTGATGTCACTGAAATCTTTCAGAAAAAGGAGGAATGGTGCTTACTACTTAGATTGATGGCCAGTTATTCTGTGCAGCTATCACCCAAGTAGGGCTGTCAGTAGCATACACAGAGGGACCTGCATGTAGACACTTAAGTGCACACAATGATAACCACTATTCCACCATCACAGAAGAAATCAATAGTTATACAGATGAACCAAGGGACCAAAAAAAAGGCAATTTAAAGCTATTTTGTGAAGGGATCAACAGCAAAAGGCAGCAGCTGGAAGCCAAGGAAGAGGTACTGTACCTTTTCAACATCTGACAGAGATGATAGAGAATGGTTCTGCAGAACCTCTGGTGCTGTGAACGCTCGCAGGTCCTGCTGGGACACATTTTCATCAGTAAATGATACGCTGCCGGACGGAAGCAACAGGAGAGACCACGGAGAAATGATGAATCCCAGGGCAGTAGGATCAGCTGGATTTGAAAGGGGGGGAAAAAAAAAGCCCCAAAATTAAAGCAATGTTGATGTCCTTTGCTTAGTGCTCTATTTTATTTGCTCAAAGACAGATTTAGTATCAGCCTAACATATTATTAATAGATTCATGCTTCCTTTTCTACCTGTGGCATTTATAGCAACAACTCCTCAATTTGAATCACACTAAGGTGTAACACCAACCTTTTTTGGCTATTCTTTGCCATGAGTCATACCACCAAGCTCAGGAAGAGCCTGCTAAAATATTTGTTAAGGGGTCCTGTCTCCAGGTCACTTCATTTACATTACAGTCAGCATATCAAATCATCACACTTTGCAGTGCACATGTCATTAAGGCTAATTCCTACATAGGAATATTGTTTAATGCTATGCTAATACAGCACTGCTGCAGCAGCAAACGATCTGAAAAGACAAAGTTAGTAGAGAGAGGCAATCTTAGCACAGTAGCTGACAGAACTGGACAAGCCAAAGAGTTCTGGGGCAAGGAGATGCTTTTTCACCTAAAGAATAAAAAAAATTTCAAAAGAGAAAAAGAAAACAGTTCTAGGCAGTAGTGGAAGTAGGTAGACAACAGCCTGAAACCTTAGTGAGGTCAGTCATTCAAACCCTGTGAGTAATCCTTGAAAATTGGAAAAGAGGCCTTGAAACTGGAGAACCAAAAGTGACAAAGAAAACTTCCTACACCATGAACATAAAATTTGCCAGCGTGGTTTTTGATGCCTGATAATTCTGTTGTTAGACCTCTGGCCACAGATCTACTGAAAAAAAAAAATAGGGAGGAGAACAGGACAGGTCACATGCATGGGTGAAGGTGTTAAACCCACAAAGATCTACCTTGAAAGTAGAACTTAGCTGTGGCAGGAAAGACAGACCATTTCCTCAAGTGAAAATACCTCTAACAGCAAGTCAGCTCAGCTTTACTGAAGAAGGCAAAAGCTTTTCTCTAAGTAAAAATAAATTTAACTTGTATTTTCACAGGCAAAGAGGTGTTTGCTCCATTTTCTGCTACATGATGCACGACAGATCTGAGGAACCATGTATGTAATATAAAAGAAGTCTTTTCCTTCTACATACTAAGCAGCAGCAACAGAATCATCATTATCTCCTTGAGCTCCACCCCTAATAACATTTTCCACTCTCCTATCAGCTCAGGACACTCCCACAGTGCTGGTTCCCAGGCTGTTTGATTATCTTGTAATCTAGAATATTTCTAATCTCCAAGGAGATGTATTAAATTACTCTTACAGGTATCAGATGTAAAAGGATCTACCAAGTTCATCCTTCAATTTCTTTAACTCCCCTTCCTCCAAAAGAAGCTAAATTGCTTTCAGGCTTTTCCAGATACTCTGCTACCAAAGCAAAACTAACATTAACAACCTGGTAGTACCATTCTCAGAAAAACCTTCCCAGCTTTCAGCTCCTGAAGTTTCCCCTCCTACCAACATGCAGAGAAGGTATCACCATTCAGCAGAGAACCCAGTAATTCCTTTTTTAGCCTAACATACAGATTTTTCTGAACATACCATAAATCATATGCAGAATTTTGCTTTAAAAAGGGACCAGAGGGCAAAGCTGCTAGAAATTTAAAGAGCCTACAGAGTCTACTTCAATTTGTTATTCCAAGTTGTTTAATCACCCAAGACCCAAAGGAGTTTTTCTAATGGATTTCAGGATCCCAAAGCATTTTGCTGACAGACACTAGGACGAGCTCAGGATTCACACCGCAGAACCGGCTTCCCCCTGCTCTGCTTTTTGTGACATCCAGGAGAGATGCAAGTCTTCTCACCTCAGGGGAGTGCATTTCATTGCTCCAGCTTTCTCCCTTGGATCACAGAGCTGTAGGGGTTGGAAGGGGCCTCCAGAGCTCATGGGGTCCAACCCCCTGCCAAAGCAGGGTCCCTAGGACAGGTCTGGGCTGGAATCTCTCCAGAGAAGGAGACTCCACACCCCCTGGGCAGCCTGTCCCAGGGCTCCCTCACCCTCACAGGGAAGAAGTTCTGCCCCACATTGGGGGGGAACTTCCTGTGCTCCAACTTGAGGCCACGGCCCCTTGTCCTTCAGAACTGGATGTTAGAAGTATCTTGTATTGTGAAAGAGTCATCAGATATAGACATTTAAAAATAAGATGAGCTAAAGAAAACTCCTCCAGAAAGTGCCTGACATATCACCTTTGGTGACAGCAGGGGAAATTGACTTCAATCAAGTGAATTAATTACAGTTTTAATTAAGAATGGAAGTAACATTATCTGTTCCTCCCCAAGAGATGACGTTTTGCACTGTACCTCCACCCTCACTCCATCTGAAACAAGAGAACTGCTGTTCACTGTTCTGGCATTAAGTTCAGATGCTCATCAGAAGAAATGTAGAGATGCAAAGACTCTTCCAGTTACATATTAAAAAGTATCTCACTGTATAGCAAAGCATTTATAGAAACATGACCTTAGTTGGCCATCAACTTCCAAAATGAACCCTGCAGGTAACTACTGGGATGTATATTTAAAAAATTAAATATATGTAAATGAGTTCTGCATGTATACACCCCCAATATAAAAAATAAACATCTTAAACTATAAGATTTCTCCTTAAAAGTCCCAACTCAGAGAACCTAAGCAATGTGTATGACAAAAACTTTAAACACACACGAACTCTAGTTGTTGTGCCACGTTTCAGAACATGTAATGAGAAGAGTAAGCTTTAAGAAGAATAAAAAGACCCCCCACATTTAGCCTGAAGTCTTGCCAATATTAATTTAAACAAGCTTTAATTTAAACAAGCTTTTAATTCCCAGTATTAATTTAAACATTTGATCCTACAGATGTAGAGGTTGAATTTACTGATCCGTGTCAAATGCTTCCATCCACACTCAAGACTCTTCATGATCTGAAACAATGTGCAAGGAATGTGATTTTAAGTTTAAAAAAGGCTGATTGGGCCAAGCTCCTTTTTTAGCTGCTTCTTTTAGTGTCTTTTAACTAAGATCACAGATGATGTTGCTCACATCACTACTTTGGCCATCTATCTCCTGTTAAAAGGATGAGAACAAAGTAACTCATCACAAAATCACAAGGTTGGAAGAGACCTTTAAGATCATCAAGTCCAACCATGTCCTATGTTTCATAAGGTGAAGGTCACCCTTCACCTCCTCCTTTAAGGCATGCATTTCAAAGCAAAACAACTGTCCCAAAGCTCCTACCATGCAGACTTCACCTAAGAAAAATAAGTTTTAAGAATCTCTTAAAGTAACAAAGATGCAATGCATCAAATAGCTGGGCACCATAGGAAAAGGAACTAGTAAGTCATAATATTCATGTTATCTTCTGTTCAGGCTTCCAGAAGGATTTATAACAGCAGTAAGGGAAATGTTCCCCAAAATACAGCAGAAAATGACAAAAAATAAAGAAAAAAAAACTTCAAACCAGTCTTTCTAAAGCACAGGAATTCAGGGTATGGCTCCTGGTCAGGTTTTCTATGCAGGAAGCTTCCAGCCAGCCTTCTGAGTTAACTCCAGAGCTATGCAGCTTGGGAACAAAACACTTGGAGAGTGCAGTTTATCCAGCAGTGCAGAGACAGCGATAAACGGCGCGGCCTTAGAGTGAGAGACTGAACTGGTTTTGAAAAGCAATAAAAAAGGGAGCAATCTTCAGCTACAGAGCAACATAAACAAGTTGAACACTTGTAAAACAGCCCTTTACACAGTTCAGCAGGATACAAATAGTCAGAGACGTAAAAATCATAGAATCCCAGACTGGTCTATGTTGGGAGGGACCCCAAGGAACACAGAGCTCCAACCCCCTGCCACAGGCAGGGCCACCAACCTCCAGGCCTGGAGCTACACAAAGTTGCCCAGGGCCCCAGCCAACTTGGCCTTGAACACTCCCAGGGATGGGGCACCCACCCCCTCTCTGGGCAGCCCTTTGAGCCCCTCACCACTCTCTCTGCAAAGAAGGGTTAGATGTGATATTGGGGGGTTGATGGCCCTGCCTGTGGCAGGGGGTTAGAGCTCTGTGCTCCTTGGGGTCCCTCCCAACCCAGACCAGTCTGGGATTCTGTGGAAATCATTTCCCATATACAAATTGGCAGGACAAACAATTTGTAGAGTTTCTCTTTGCTCAACCTGCCTTTCTATTATCAGACTCTTTTTTCGCCCCCTTCTCTTTCCCCTCCCTTCAAACACATCTTGAAACAGAAGGCCCAACTATTTTCAGCCTACACAACACAAGCTTTAGCATAGGAGTGGCCTACATGACACACAGAGTTTTTCCCACTTTCAAGTTTTGATACATCTTCCCCAGTTAAACCTACCAAATTAGAGGGACGTCTGGTTTGTAACTCTCAGCAGCAGAGAGCACAGCACGCTCCTTTCACTTCAATGCTCCCATCTGAGACACTTCAAAGACCTGTTCCTTTGACCTCATGGAGTACCAAGTACAAGACACAGCACGTCTGAAACAGCTGATACACCCTCCCAACAACAAAACAGTTATTGCAGATAATTAAACAGATGTAAGAGAAGGGCAGGTCTGGTATCGGCCTTTGCAAATCTCCAGATTAATCTCAACGTCACTAGGACAACTGATGTCAGATCTGCAACTCAGGATGCTGGATTGTCTTTCTCCTCCATTTAACAGCTTATAATATGCAGACAAGACAGCTAGCAGATGATCTTGTAAATCAGTGATTAGCAACTGGGCATTTCCCAGCTGATCTTTCATAGCTTATAGCAATTGAAGTAAATTTATGAAGTATTTTGAAGAGTTCAAGACCTGTTTGAATTGTAAATACAGACAGGCATGAAAACATGCAGGTTCTGCATCAGTCACTGAATTACACATTGTATGACACATGATTAGATCTATCATAGATAAGAGATGTTCATCCTGTGCTTCTTTTATTCAGTGCTTTGATGGGTAAGATGTTAGGCTCACTACAAGACATGCAGAACTTCTGTAACTCAGGAAGTCAAATTTGTAATAGAAGCTTGTTTTGGGCATTTTTCCTTCATTTCCTGAAACTAGTTTAAGTAACAAATTAATTTAGAAACACGAGTCTCATTTGGAGTAATAGCAAGGATTCTCAGCTTCAGATTACCAAAATTCTACCAGGATGACAAACAAATGGTTATTTGGGTTGGTGAATCCTTCAAGTGTGTGGCTGCTGAGCTGGTGCAGGGAGGATTCCAACAGAATCAACAATTTCCTTGGTCTTTTTATCCCCTTCATTTTGAAACAGTTGGCCCACAGACTGTTGAATATCCCTTGGTTTAATTTTTAAAGAAATTTAATATAGAAAATGCTCACCAAAACTTGAATTTTGTTACACAACAACATATTCAGGGACTCCAGAGCTATACAAGGAGGAATAAAACAGCATCACAGACTGGTCAGGGCTGAGCATGCTGTGAACTTGCAGAAGCTCCTCATTGCCCTCTGCCCAGGAACGATAGGTCAGTTCTGAAAAATTTTGGGAAGAATAAAATAACTCTTCCATGCTGCATGATAGGTCTGAAATTTGACCAAGGAAAACAGTATGGTCCTAGGAGGATCCTTTTGCTGCAGGTCCTCCACAAATAAATAACAAAATTTACTCAGACAAGCCTACAGGAAACTTAATTCTCTGTTCCTGCATCTCTACGAGGCATCCTTCCAAGCCAGCACAGAAATTGATATTCAAGATGACCAAAAAAGGTTTCTGGATTGTTTCCTTAGTGAAGTCAGATCTTATTAAAGGCTGTCTGTTATCCTAATCTTGCTAGGAAGAATTAGATTGCCTTTGTCAACCTTAAGTACATAGTAAAGCTCTTTCATTTGGGTGTCTCTTGAAGTGCATTTTACCACAGGGCAACTGAAAATAGTTTGCTGAACTGGCAGAAAAACAACTCAATAAAACAGCTTCATCTCCAAGAAGAGACAGATTCTTCTGGCACTGATTTTATCTACATTTGGGTTTTCATCTTCATCGATAGGAAGTAAATTAGCTGCTTCTGCCACCTTAGCCAGTCTTGGCTACCAAACATTCCCCTACCTTAAAAGCACATACCAGAAGTCCTGGGGCACGTTTTCATTTTGTGCTCTAATCTTTCAGTAGTTATCCCTCTGAAGGAGGGCTGACTGTGTTCTCCTTCTCACTGCTTGCACACAGCCTTCACAGTAATTACAGTAACTCCTCTCTGCACTACTCTCCTGCCAAGAAAAAGCAAGCTCTTATTTTCAGCAGAGGCTTCCTTCTTAAGAAGAACTTAGACCTAGGATAATGTCTTAAGTGGTTTCACTTCTACATACTTGTGCTACTGTGATCTTTCAGGTGGATTTCAAGATGCAGCTCGATGTGTTGATTTCTGTAAAAAGTATGAGAGCAGATCTCCCATCATTCAAGATCTCTATTTAAAGTCCCAGTCTCACTTGGTCTCAATAACCTGCTGTCCTAAACAAAATAAAAATCATTCCTCTGTTTCTTCTGAGACACAACAAAGAGAGAAGAATGGATTAAAGCTGAAGGACGGAAGGTTTAGATTAGATATCAGGGGGAAGTTTTTTTACAGAGAGGTGCTGGAACGGGCTGCCCAGAGAGGGGGTGAGTGCCCCATCCCTGGGGGTGTTGAAGGCCAGGTTGGATGGGGCCCTGGGCAACCTTGTGTAGATCCAGGCCTGGAGGTTGGTGGCCCTGCCTGTGGCAGGGGGTTGGAGCTCTGTGCTTCTTGGGGTCCCTTCCAACTCAGACCATTTTATGCTAACAAAGAAGATGCCAGCTTTCCCTTTCTTGCAATACAAACAGCAGAGGGACAGAACAGTCAGGCATATTGAGATGAGAAACTCAGCATCCCTAATAGGGGACACTTATCATGCATAGGCTGTGAGTGTGCTGGTAAAGGGGAGAAGGCAAATTTGTATGGGATATCAAAACTACCCATAATTTGTCAATAAAATATTCTAGAGTGGTTGATAAAGTTTCATCTTTATTGTGCTAAGTAACTTGGCAAGAAATCAAATGCCATACAGCACCTTCTGCCCACAAACACCTTCCTTGCTGTCTGTGCAGTCCCCAAGACAGACCACTTCCAGAGGTTGTGCAATGCATGACACAGACCTTCCAAACCCACCCTTAACACGTACAACCCTCAAACCACTGAAATGCTGAAGCTTGATGAAATTGTTAGCTAAAATGCATGTACAACAGCTTTTGGCCTCGATAACACGGATGTGCCCCTTGCACAGCAGTGTAGTTGTTTTAAGAAGCATGAGCTTTTGCTCTTTCCTGACTAGCTTGCAAATGCATGCTTAGATAGAAGGACAGGACTCCCACAAATCTGCTGAAATACTAAGATACATCATGAGAACTTACACTCTATCTGAGGCCACGTTAAAGACTTCACTGAAGTTCAGTGTTTGATTTAAGTTTTTATTGCTATAGAAATAAAATAAAGGGGAGGGGGGGGATTGACTTAATAATTTCCAGATTTTAATGAAAACATAAGGAAGAGGAAGGGTTCCACACTTAGACCTAGTGCTAAAATGCATAATTAACAGCAGAATTGCAGATGCTCAAATTGCAGCTTACTAAATGGGGAGGATGGGAGAGAAGAGATGGTTAACTTCTACTCCTTCAAAGTATAAGAAGCCACCACTTTCTCCTCAGTAGCTAACTGCATTCTGGGGAGTGACACCTAGCCCTCTGGCCAAGGCTTCAGCAGCTCACCTTTGCCTCACTTGAGGCTGAATCTCTTCAGAGCAGATTTGTCATGACTGCACTGTACTGCACCTGTTTTTATGCCCATTTCAGGACCAAAGTTCTCTATGGGTCTAAGACTTATTTATCCTTTTTTTTCTATGTTTCTCTCTCATTTGAATGAGTCTAAAATAATGCAAACATTCTGACAGCTTCCTAGCAAAGTGAGATTGTCACCACATGAAGTGGAATGTGCCACATGTCCTGACAAAACATGAAGCAATGGCTGAAAACACCTAAGCATAGAACCACAGAAAGCTGTCTTGGGTGGAAGGGATCCTTGAGATCATCAGGTCCAACCATCACTGTAACCTGCCATCCACCACTAAGCCATGTCCGTCAGCACCACATCTACCTGTCTTTTAAATCCCTCCAGGGATGGAGACTCCACCACTTCCCTGGGCAGCCCGTTCCAATGCCTGACAACCCTCTCCAGGAAGGAGGTTTTCCTAATGTTCTTTGGGCTGGGGCACAAGTAGGCACTTCACCCAAAGATACTTTAGGAGCAAGTTATTACTTAGGTTTAAAGCTTAGGAAGAGCAAGGGAGTTTACTTCTATGACACACAAACTTAACCAAGATGTGGGAGAGGGTTCAGAGGAGGGAAACGAGGATGATTAGAGGGCTGGAGCACCTGCCCTACAAAGAAAGGCTGAGGGAGCTGGGCTTGTTCAGCCTGGAGAAGAGAAGGCTGTGGGGGGACCTCATTGCAGCCTGCCAGTCCCTGAAGGGAGCTTATAAGCAGGAGGGGATTCAACTTTTTAAAAGGGCAGATAATGGCAGGAC
>VZTU01007772.1:280642-306089 GCA_013400835.1 Zapornia atra | reverse complement strand
CCCTGCCTGTGGCAGGGGGGTTGGAGCTCTATGATCCTTGGGGGCCCTTCCAACCCAGCCCATTCTGTGATTCTATGATTCTATGTTTCTAATTCTGTGTATGCCAGCCTTTAGATATGCTTACCTTTTCTGAATAGTTCTTGAAGGCTCTCTGCACTTTGATTCAAAATAGCCCATATTTCCTCTTCTTGCAGTGGACCTCCCCGAACCTCCAGAGCCTCTGCCAGTGACACATGCATGTTACCTGAGAAATGAGACACACTGAGTTAAAAGTATGGAAGACCTTTATTCTCCTGCATGTAATACTCATGTTCAAGTCTGTCACAAAAACTCTCTAACATTAATAGATCCCATCCTATATTAATACTAAGGAACATTCACCATGATGATAAAGACTTCTGAACACCTATTACAAAGAAGAACAACTTGGGTTAAGACAGCAATGATCCATATTAATATTGTAGGCTACTAAATCAATAAACTCAAGCTGCCATTTGTCCATATGCTAGGGACAAAAGTTTACTCTGTTGATAGAAAGTTTACTCTGTTTAAGCTGCTGATAGGAAAAGAAACTTCTCTTACACATTTCCACAGGACTGTTGGTGTTATCTCACGATCAAATAATAAGCAGCACTGACAAGCAACAAAGCTTTCTACCTATTACATGCCCAGAAAAAAGGGAAGCCTTCCCTCCCTAGCTAGAAGAGGTCAGGCTTTAGTTTTTTGGGTTTTTTTCAAAGAGTAAACTACTTTCACCATGCCACACTATGATACTCAGCTGTCCAAGGGCAAAACCATTTTGAAAACTCAGAATGCATCCCTCAATTTTGTGATTCTGTAAATCTTGTGGCTAAGTTGAAGCATCATTTTGGTAAGCTCAGGAGCGTGTGCCTGCTTCATTACTTCAGTTTTCTATGGAAATTAAACATTGTCAGATTGAGCACTCATGTCAGTGTAGGTTTCTGATGGAGATGCAGCTGCAGTCGCTTCTCTAAGCCCAAAGAACAAAATCTCAAGGCAGGGAGCTGCAATAAGAGCCTAAGGTACATCAGTCATCACTGATGAGTTTGTTAGGTCTCCAAAGTTGCCTCTAGAAATGGCAGAGCTCCACAAGCAATAAGTATTATCCCAAAATCAGTAACTGATATCAACAACTTTCAATGACCCAACAGTACCTGCTGGAGGTTCTTCCCTCTCCCTTCCAATTAACTACCTGGAGCTACAACCCTTGCTCAGATGTACACTCATGGATATTGCTCTAACAGTCTGCAAGGAGAACAGGCTGATTAGCTATATTTAGTTTCCCATCTGCAAAGGCAGTTTCATGCCTTCCATGGATTTTTTTACTTCCAGATACCATGGGCTTTGGAGATACTTGCTGAAGTACTTCCCAGAGCCCTTTTAGCTAGAATTCTATACCATGCTATTGAAAAAAATGACATGGTGCTGCCTGCAATTCATCAAACAGCTTGTTTTTCCTTAGTTCATAGCTTGCAAGCTTTTAGTATTCAATTATTCTGTGTATTTACTGAGCCTGATATATTTTCAATGATTATACTCAAAAATTATCATCTAAAGATAGAGGGGAAAAGAGATCCAGACAACATTTAAAATAAAGATAGAAATACAAATCCCTGAAGAGAAAAATAAATACACCATTCAAAATGGGAAGCTAATGACCAATACAAATTTGCAATAAATGGACAGGAAGGCAGAGAGAAACATGTTTCTAGTCAGCAGGAGAGTGACATACACCTGGCACAAAGCATCTGCTCTATAATAAGTACATAAAATTTAGTGATATTGTGGCACTGTCTCAAATTCTGGTGTGACATCTGGAATCATTTCCTGGTATAAAAAAAGCCAGGGATTTCCTGGAGAGAGTCCAGCAGAGGCTACAAAAGGGATGAAGGGCCTGGAGCATCTCCCCTGGGAGGAAAGGCTGAGCGA
The DNA here is from genome assembly GCA_013400835.1 of Zapornia atra. Lineage (NCBI taxonomy): Eukaryota > Metazoa > Chordata > Aves > Gruiformes > Rallidae > Zapornia > Zapornia atra. The sequence continues at coordinate 304,139 of VZTU01007772.1, read as the reverse complement.
GCTGGGGCTGCTCAGCCTGGAGAGAAGAGACTGAGAGGGGATCTGATCAATGGGGATCAACAGCTGAAGGGTGGCACACAGGGGGACATGGGCAGCCTCTTCTCAGTGTCTGTGGGGACAGGACAAGGGGCCATGGCCTCAAGTTGGAGCAGGGGAAGTTCCACCCCAACCTGGGGCAGAACTTCTTCCCAGTGAGGGTGAGGGAGCCCTGGGACAGGCTGCCCAGGGGGTGTGGAGTCTCCTCTGGAGAGATTCCACCCCCGTCCAGATGCCGACCTGTGCATTGCATCCATAGCTATATATATATATAGGATTAACCTTTCAATTAAAGTAATTGCCATTTACAATGTGTATTTAAACTGCCACAGTTAAAAACCTCAAAGAAAGAAGTTGGGTGACAGCAACAGGGGACAATAGATGAAGAACAGCAACCTCTTAAAAGTCAGGAAAGAGAAGACAGAGCAAATGCAAGTTATCCCCATCAAGGGTAAACTTTTAGTTGCTTTAAATTGAGCAAAGAGAGGCTAATCCAAGGAGAGAGGATCTCAAGAAAGCTGAATAGTGTTGGCCTCAAATGACAGAATGCAAACTGCAAGTAAAATGAAGGCTTTTCTCTTGTACTAACGGTACAAAACAGTCTGCTTCAGACTTCTAAAGATGTTCCTGGCAGTTCCTGTGGTTTTCAGAGTATCACTCTGCACTGGCAGAGCTCTCTCTCAGTGGACTCTCAAGGTGCCTGTCAGAACACTGTCTTGCATTAATTCTCTCCCTGTCTCCATTTCAGGTAAGCAAGATCTGTTGTGCTCTTCCTTTCACTTCTTGTAATAAAAAAAGGACAGATTAAAGAACGTTGAAAGGTGCACCATCTACACAGATGGGTTCACTCCCTTTTTCCTTGGGACAATTTTATGGTGGCATCTTAATATGAAGCCATGCTGACACATGGCTGGAGATGGGATCAGGAGTCTTTTGCCTCAGGAGGCTAAGCACATCCTGCTTCAGCACCTTGCTTCACAAGGTGAGAAGTCCAGACGCAGTCATGACCAAGAGGGATGTCAAAGGGCTACATGGTATGAACTCAGCATGAACTGTGAAGGCGTGGATTCCCCATGCACACAAAACCCACAAGGACCATAGCCACAACATCCACAAAGGGACAGTCATGCAGCAGAGGGTGTACATAGTAGTGGACAGCAGACAAAACCATATATTTAACACTGGAGAAGCAGAGACATTATATCCAGGTTGCTTGCTCTGTGTCAGAATTTACTCCTGGATCACACACATCCAATTTCCACAGGAAAGCAGTTGCATCATGCAGAGGCATCTCTCTTTTGCTTCAGGACAAGAGAGTAAATTCAGGTGTAAATCATTTGTATCAACAAGCCTTGAGTGCAATTTCTCACCCTCCACGCCATTCAGCCCCGAGCCATGGAGGCAGCTCAGTTCCAAGAAAGAATGCTGCTGAAGCCAAAGCCTCTCCCACATCTCAAACACTTCCTTTAAAATGCCTGCTTACCTCATGAGGACCAGCTGCCAGCTCTTCCCTCTGAGGCAGACAGCTTATACACTCCCCCATGAGTGGGATGTATCTTCCCAGTAAGCTCAGGAACCTCCTTGCCTCATCCTCTATGGTCCAAACAACCCAAATTAAAGGCACATCACCTATGGAACAGGCAGGTAGTGCCAATACGGCGCATGAGGCAGCAACTTTCTCAGCCCAAGGTAAGACTAAGTACAACAGGAACAGCCCCTCACACTGACACTGACAATATCACTATTGGCAAGGTGTGTTTTTATTGTCCTACAACTTAGTTTTCAAAACACCAGGCTTTTTAATTCTTTTATTTATGTAGCACAAGTTAAATGCTCAAAATTCAGTTTGACATTGAAGGTCTCCAACAGCAACCATGAATTAGAAAAGGTCTTTATTGAATCTTGCTAGCTGAGATATTAAGTTGTTGCTATAACTGTGCTTAATACAGACTACAATATTGCTAATTTTCTCAAAAAGCTCCTAAAACCAGACTGAAAGTCAAAAGGTTCAACTGATTCAACTCTAATGGTGCTTGACAACATAGTGTTTTGTGTTTTAGTGACATATATCCCTTATATTTTTCCTTACCTTCTGCATCAGCATTTTCCCCATGGTGTAATTTCAGAAGCCAAGCTTTAAGTCAGAAGTTGTGCTTTAACATCAACCAATTTAAGATAACTCATTCGATATCTCATCAGAATGTATCCCCAAGAAACATGGACAGCAGCTGCTCTAGACACACTCTGCAAAGTTTTTTAGATATGCTAGAAGCACTGAAAAATATCTTCAAGATAGAAATACTGGTAAGAGTTTCTAGGGGTTTTTTTCCCCCTCTGTTTTTTCCCTTTTGACAAAATTTAAAGCAGAGAAAAAGAGCAAGCAGGATCACATTTAACAAGACCAAAATAACCTCTTAAAATTCACCTTTTTAAAGCATTTTAACTACTTAAAAATAAACCATTGATGCTTGTATTCAGCAAAGTCAAGTGCTTTCTAAAAGCACGCAGTATGGACAGAGCCCAGAGAAACCAAACTGGAGCTAGACCTGAACAGTTTTGCAAGTCTGGCCTCTCCCATTTCAGAATCTGGACTCATTACCATGCCCTGTAATTTCAAAATGTTGGCATCTATAGTATTTATTTACATTGACCCACATCTTACACCCCTGAAGACAACTTGGAATGCATCTATCAATTAGTTTATCCCCAGTAATACTGTTGCTGAAACTGTGCTTAAGTGCAAGACCCTGGGGCCAAGTCAGAGAGTTTGCACTTCAGGAGTCTCTGAGACCTTACTTCCAAACACACACTTCAATGTGTGCACCTAAGACTTGGAATTGGTTTCCTATAGCTGCAGGTCCATTTTGCATAGACTCTCTGCAAAATAAAGTGGTATTTCCAAATACTCAAGTCAATCAAGGTAAATATACATGCTAACCAAGCCGACTGTGTTTAAAGAACTTTTTTTAGAATTCTGGTCTCAAATTAATTACTGGACATTATTCTCATCTATTATATTGAAGGATAAGTAAACAAACCCTTGTGTCATGATGATTTTTTTGTTCCCAATTCTGTAGAGATAAAGAGGGGACAAAAAGCCTCCCAAGATGCAAATACCATCTCCTCTCTTTTTTTTTTAAGCCTCTAAATAGCTGCCAGAAATTGTGGGAATCTAAGTTTTTGCCTTCCATGGCTCTTTTCATTCAGTCAGCTATCTGATATTATAGTATAAGCATTATTCTTTCCTCCTCCATTTCAGAGAGGCCAGCAGAGATTAGTACTACCACCCAAGAACTTCCTCCCTGCCAGTGAGGACATCAGCTTCTCCACTCACAACTTTCTTTCCATGTTGTTGTTTTTGTTTGAGTTTTTTTTCCTCCTCTCTCCTGTAGGCAAGAGGAGGAAACATCAGCCAAACAGTCCCATGCTCCTAGGCCAATCTTCAAACCATATAAAAAAAAGTTTCTTTAAAAGTGCAACTCCTCTTCAGACTAACAGCTTGCTGCTTAAGCTCAAACCTCCTACGTAAAGGAACTTAAACCAGCTCAAGTTTGTAATAAAACAAAGAACCTGAGGACACTCCCAGAAGTGTAGGGCACTGCTGGCCTTTTATTTAAGCATACAGCAATGCTCTCACATTCACTGGCACAGGGGAGATGTCAGTATTTCTCCTCCCAAAGCCTTAACTCGGTCCTGTATTCCAATGTCTGGAAGACAGCAGAATGTGACATACTGAGAGTCTTGGCTCACACCTCCAGGGCAAGCAGTGTTTATTTTACTTGAGAAGTGCTTACTTTCTTTCCTGGAAGGTGGAAAGAAATCAGCTTTTGGCATTGGGCTGAACTTGCAGTGGAAGACAAGCAAGGGTTATTGCTGACTCTCTCCCCATGCTTTTCTGTCTATCACCAGAACCAGATAAACTTGTTTATCTGAGGCTTGTGTAAGACAAACTAGTAAATCCAGTCCAAAAGGTATATAATAATCATGAAAGTCATGTTTTCTAGGCAACTGCAGAATGTTCTTTTATACATCAGGGTAGCTGATGTTTCACATCTGATATTAAAATTATATTCAGAAGATCATATAATTATCACTACAAAGTGAGCTTAATCCACATAAATCGGGGCATGACTCTTGTATCCCTCTCTTAGTTTAATTGTCAGTGTAAGATCTTTGGGCAACTCCCTTATTTTGCTGTTGATCTGCTCCACCTCTGAGAGGCACGTCTCCTCGGTGCGTTTCTCATACTTGCAAGCTTTCATTTTAATTGCTAAGTAGGAACTGCAAAGAGGACCTGTGACTAAGGCAAGAGTTATACATGGAAAAGGAGAAATTCCAGGACTGAAAAAAACCTATTTGGCAGGAGTAACTCTTCAAATAGATCATCCAGTAATACCCTCATTCACATATAACAGCTGAAACGCTTCTAACATGATGAAACAATCACAAGCAAATACAGCTTGCTATTGACAACCTCACTGTGTAGCAACATGTCATATCTTCACTTGAGACAGATGAATTGCAGGCAGTGAGGCAGTTTTGATGAAGATGCCTTCCTTGGCATCCTTCCACGCTGCTTCTCCTTCAGTGCACCCTGACAGTAACACCATGAACATACAGTTCCATCAGGGTATACACAACTGTCACTAGGTCTATGTGGGTGACACATTATTGCCCTGGCAAGGACAGACTATACCAAGAGAAACCAAGACTGGCACCTCCGGCTTCGGTCCCATTGTTGCACACAAGAGTTATGCATTCCTCACATACTACAGAAAGGTCATGACTGAAGCCTGTCCTTACTCACTTGCAGCTCTCAGCAGCTGAAGAGGGAATGAAACTTCTTGTCAGAGGAGCAGGAACAGAAGCAGTAGCACACACATGATGTAAATATCGTGGAGTCACTAGGAAGCATTATTTTAAGTCAGTAAGTACTACTTCCTGACATCTGTAGTCTTTTAAAGGTAACTACAAGTAAGACAACAAGGCTGTGACAAGCAGCAAGTCAAATCAATAGTGCCAACTGTGGAGAGCTTTTGTCTATCACTATGGAGATGATTTTATTTAGAAGCAGTTCCCAATGTTTGAGAAGAATAATGATTCAATATTTAACACTGAGACATCAATTGCTATAGACTAGCAACTCAGTGACTCTACAAGGAAGTTTCACTGATTTAACAGGTACAAATTAAGCTGGCATTGCTCAACAGGCAACTTCACTCATGGATAAACTTAACTCTACAGTGGGTTTGTAAAAACTCAGCTTAAGATCTCTACTGTGAGAACAAAGCAATGTGTACTTTACTACATTGAATTATACTCCACGGCACTGAAGGGTTCAGGTTCTGTTAGATATTGATCCTCCCAGTCCTACTAACAGAGAGTGGTACCTTGCTTTATAAATGCCTCTACTCAGAATAACAGCCCCTTGCAGCAGTGTAGTAACTGGCATAAATGAAGGCAGCACAACTAGATCAGCAAGAAATATGCCAAGAACAACATGTCAAGAGAGTAAGGGTCCTCAAAGTTTAGATGTGGCATGAAAAAGTCAACTTCAGGAAGCTGCAGAGTTTGTTGGTTTGTTTTTTTTTAACTGAGGAAATCGCTGACTTTCAAAAAAGTTTAGAAATATGACAATGTTAATGTGCTAAAATAATAGGAAAAACAGAATTTAACACTCAGCAATAAAGTGTCTGGGCACTGGCACAGGCTCCCCAGGGAAGGGGTCACAGCCCTGAGCTGGGCTGAGAGCAAGAAGCATCTGGAGAATGCACTCAGTCCCATGCTCTGACTTGGCTCAGCCTGTGTGGAGCCAGGAGTGGGACTTGATGGGCCTTAGGAGTCCCTTCCAGCTCAGGAGATTCTAGGATTCTATATTTAAGTCAGGTTCAAGTCAACATACACTTAGCAAGTAAAAAGACCGGCCCCACCATGTATTATTTCAAACCCAGATTTTAAACCTGTGTATTCACATCCAACCCTTCAACAAATGGCTTGCTACAGTGGGTGAACTGCAGTGTTAGCTTTTAGATTTCTTTGCCCTGTGGGAGAAGGGTGAATGCAGGCAAAAAAAGAATTAATTAAATCTTTGTCAGCCTCACATGTTTGACTACCAGACATTCTGGAAAAATACATTAACAGAAGAGATACTTCACTATGGTACCAAACCAGTTTCTCCATAGTTGGAACAATCTGATGGATGGTACTCATATGAGAAACAATTCTGTTGTGGTTTCAGTTTGAAAGCAGCATCCCTGCATACTCCAGACAAGAAAGCAATCTGCTAACAGGGAGCACAACTTGTATACTCAACCACAATAAACCTCTAGTATCCAGAGGGAAGTTCATACTAACAACTACTTTATATGTCCTGCCTGGAAAGGAAGCAATATCCAACAACAGAAGAAAAACTGGCTGAGTTAACAGAACAAGTTTGAAAATGACATCTATTTGCATCTGATTTCTCCAGCACTGCTTTACCTTAGCCATACACAAGTGAAGAAGCTGCACTAACTACTACAACACAGGGATTTTGTAAGTACACATTTAGCTCAGTGCAAGAGCTAACAAACTCCAACAAGGATCACTCCACTCCAGTGCTACTAAACTGCACTGTGCATTAGCATAGGGTTGGTGTGTCCCCCCCAAAAATAAGGAAACCCCAATCCATTTAAAAGTTACCATCTAACAAGTGTTCTCTTGAATTAAACACTTGCTACAAATATTCCAATGGATGTCTAATCCAATGCCCTAAGTGGTTCTACATGTATTTTTTCCTGCTTATGACTCTTGGTGAAAACTAGTAAGACTCCCAACAATTAAAGATGGATTATCTCCTGATTACCAACACTCTCCTCAGTCACGACCCTGAAGGATGTTTAGGTCCTTGGTAACTGCCAGGAACAATTCTGAAGCAGCCCTAAAAGTGAGGGAAGCAATCACGTCCTCAAACTTCAGGATGCCTGAGGCACTATCCATCTAGAGGGTCTATCTTGCACTGTTTCTTTGGTCTTTGATGTGCAAGCCAGTAATATTCCCCACCCCTTGGAAATTAAGACTTTTGTAAGTCTTTATTAAAGACTTAAAATACACTCAAAGACACTGAATCCCAGCAATTGCAGCAGAACAGACTCGCTGCCTGCCCAGACAGTTAGGATTTTTTGTTTCCTATTGGGATGAGGAGGAAGAAGGGAGGTATGGCATAAGGAACAGAACATTTCAAGGTCTGCAGCTTGATGAAACCATGGATAGCTTATCTGTGAACTCACCTGTCTGGGAGTAAAGCTATGACTCACACAAGTGATGACTAATTCTTACTGTGAAAGTCTGAATTTCTACCCTGAAAAACAGACAAGACAGAACATAGGCCAACATTTCAGCTGTCAGGAGCTGTATACACAAGGAGAGCTGCCTCTTTAGGACCAAGGCATAAGCAAAGAGATCCTTGCTTTATCCTTAAGTTGAAGAAAACACTAATTTGAACAAGTAGCAGTGCTTTTTGAGTAAGAATTGAATTTTCTCCACTTTTCTGCAGCAGAAAAAATAGTTTTGCTTTCAGAGAGCTTTTCTCTACTCAAGCATGGTAGTGCAAGGCATGAGATTTATACTTTTGACAGACCAAAAAGACAAATTTGGAAGTCTGATACACTGTCCTCCTGTTAGGTATGAAAATTCATACAAAGATTTATACTAAAGACATTTTAAGCAGGGGGAAATCAGTTACCAACTTTATGAAACGACTTCATCTATTTCCAAGTGAGAATCAACTTCAAGTAAACTACCTCTTCAGAACAGAGCTGCCTGATGATAGCCCATCCTCATAATGAGATCCAACCAGGAAACCTGCACACTCTGAAGGAATAGCACAGATGTGAACAAGGCAGCTGACTGGATTTAACTGGTCCATGGAACAACTCTTCCTACACAGAGCAAGTAGAAAGACAACAAATGATAATATTCCCCTCAAATGAAGGCAAACTGACTCTTAAGGAAGTAAGAGGCACTGGCAAGTGAGATTACATATCTGGCACTCTGAATTTTATTTACATCAGCCTTGAGGAAGGATGTGCTTTTTAGAGTACTCACCTGTGTGAGAAATAGTGCGTCCCCACACACATAATGTATGTGCATATATACACACACATGATGTTACCATCCATCCATATAAAACATATGCTTGCATTTGTCTGCATATGTATACTTCATATATATCAAACAAGTCACTTAAGTTTCTGCTGCTGGACAAGAGGAAAAAACCCTGAAGGACAAAAGGAGGGCAAGAACACTGATCCATTTCAAGAAGTCAACATCAACTACCTGAAAACCTTGTTAAGAGGGTCTCTAAAGCCTATTAAAGGTTTTGGCAGATTTAAAATAAGATTCTGGAAGCATTTGTAAAAACAGATTTGATACCAGATGGGCTACAACTGAAGTAATAGACCTCCATCTGCCCAGAAACCAGCGCCTTGTTCTACATGCATGGTATTTCAAGTGTAGCACTAACAAGTCCTAAAGGGTAGATCCATTTCCATGACATTCATTACACACCTGTCCTCATAGTAAACTCCAGAGCAAGCTCTTCTTTCCATAAGTGACCAAATTTCCAGAGGAAAAGTAATCTGTTTAACTCTGCTAATTCCTGAAAGCACTTAGCTGCTGCTCAAGTGATATAAAAGATGTTTCCCCTTCCTGAGGTAGAGCTGAGCTGAGGAGACCACCACTGGAAATTTATTAACGTTGCCTTTGAACAATATATATCTCATTTGTTCACCCAGGATTGGAGAATCTGTCAATGAAACGTAATTTAGGTGAGCTACCAGTAAGGTGCAGATATGAATTATGTTGAACAGTATTCAGTGAAACCAGTAACAAAAAAAAAATCCCAACTGGTTAATATAGGAAGTAATTGAGCTCCACATCAGATGCACACAGTGCAAACATGGAGACTCCTTCTCCCTACCACCAGTTTGACCCAAGTGCAGAGCCTGTTACAATGCAAGTGATCATTTGCCTGCTCAGACTGCAGACCTCTTCTTTCCACACTTCCCTCCCTACCCATGAACACAGAAATTAAGGACTAAAGTTGTACATATTCTCTGCATTACACCCCCAACCAGTAACCAATTTGCAGGGCACATAAAAATCAGAGAGATCAGCAAACTCACAGCATGAAAGGATCCGCTGCACAACAGACCTGGTACCCACAAAAAAGACAATGAGCTTTCTAGGAGGGATATTATTCCCTATGGTTCATCATAGGGTTTCCCAAAATTCTCCATCATCTGCTGCTGGTGTTTCCCTGTGCCAGTACTTCTCAAGCTCTCGAGTAATGTGGGTCCTCTGTTAAATCTATCCTTAGTGGGGTTTCTAATCACATTACTCACCAGGTACTGAATAAATAATTGGCTTTAAGGCAGACTTTCTTTATCCAACCACCCAGAGTTGATCTATTCCCCACAACTGATAAGATATATCAAGGTTTACCTACTGTTTGCCCATCTGCTCCACTCTGTAGATGTGGTATAGACCAAGTATTGAGAACACTACAATCCCTGTGACAACTATCACCAACTACTTTAGCCTGATGTCTCAATACCTATCAGCTAAAAGATTCCACACAGAACATGGAGATTTTAGTCCTGGATTCTTGCTTTTTAAGTGAGTTCCTTGTGGAGGCCAAAGCCTTCCCGAGCAGCTTATACCGTCTACTTTAAATCCTGCAATTACAAGGTTTTAACTCCAGATTAATTAGTAGACAAAGCCACCTGAAGACTTGGAATGCCTATGGTTAGGAAATGATGCTCTTGCTCCCAAACACGAGGTGACACAGCATGTATGGCTTCGTACCAGAATTATATAAGTGAATTGGAACCTGGCTGGGTTACTGGAGTCCCTTCAGCTTGTGACACTGTTAACTGCACTTCAGAAAAGTAATTAAATACTGCATGATTCAGTATGCTGCTTACAACTTAACAATTGTTAAATTGACTATACTGCCCCTTGAACAAATTTCTAACACACACCCAATTAATGATTCATCTTAAATTCAGAGGTTCAGCATCATTTATTCAGTCCTACAGCCATGATATTCTCCCTGTCCTAAATGCCCTCAACAGTGATGCAATTTATTAGTCCTTTTCCCTTTAGATGGGAAAACACACCAGTTTTTCTTTCACAAGAGATTAACCTACCTGTTATTGCTGTGCTGCTTCATATCTTTACCCAGCTTACAGTTTCTGAGCCAAGAAAGTGAATGGGATTTGGAGTATAAAAAGGCCCCTCACCAGATAGAGCACGAGCTTCAGTAGCATTTGATGAAAACGCTTTTCATGATGACATGAAAAGCCTGCAAGGGTCATTTATAGAACTCTTGACTAGACCTTGCACACAGAACAGGCTGCCTGACCTACAGTAATGCCAGAGATCCTCCATGGTGTAAGAGATGTGATCTAGCTTCACACATTAGAATGGACAAAGACTCCACCTGATCATTATCTGTGCTCCATAATGTTTTGGTACTTGGAGAGATTACAAGACAGAACAAGCTACAGAAGACAGCACTGCCAAGAAAACAGGAAAAACAAGCACCTCCTCCCATGACATAACACCAACCCCGCTGTCGCCAAAAGAGCAGGGTTCAGATAAGTTTGGCTTTGTCTGGATTATAAACACATTCATATTAGTAGAGCTACAGGACAAAGAGCCATATTACACCCTTGGCTGCATAACAAGGACAGAATAGCAGAAACTGCCCCTCTATGGGTCCAGAAACTGTGTGAGGAAAGCGAGTCACAGCGTCATCTTCCTTTTCTTTTAGAGCATTCCTATGCACACTAATGGAGAGCTGGTCAGCTTGAGGACATGTGCAGAGAGTGCCCATGCACAAATTCCACTTGCTGCGTTGGAATGGAACAAAGCAGAAGGTTGTATGATCCTCTGAACCTACTGCTGGGGAGAGAGATGTGAAAGGAGGATGTAACAGTGCTTCAATCTTTTATTGATGCAGCTGGACCACAGGGAGTTAGACCAGTTAAAGAATGCAGCAAAGGTGGCTGACTTCTGAATCAATTCAATGATGCCATGTACAGCAGCTTAACCCTGGAAATCGGATTTCACAGAGACCTAAGAAAACACTAACTGAAGCCATCTACAATAAACAGAAACACCACACTGAAGCCAACAAATCTTCATCCCTCCAAAACCTAAGAGCTCAATTCTTCTACAATATGGCCTACAAAGAACTTTCAACTTTTCCATAGATAAATTTGGGTTATTGTATAAGTTCAATCTTCTTCTAGTCCTGAACATGGTGTTTTAGTCTTGCAAAGATAGAAAAATGGGTGCTAAAAAAATTACTGCAATTTCAGTATAAACACAGCAGAAACTTCTAATAGAAAATCCTGGTTTTAGGGGAAAAAAAGGTATTTAAAAAAGGTCTAATTTCCTGTGTGATTTAGTCTGGGTGATCTTGCTCTGGTGGGGGGTAGGACTAGGAGATCTTTCAAGGTCTCTTCCAACTCCTAACATTCTGTGAGAATTCTGTGCAAGAAAAGACAGGCTGACACTCTTCAACTCCTATTTCCAATTTTCATTGCCAAATAAACACTTTGGAAAAATAAAGAGTTTGATACAGCACAGAGAAAATTCATAAAGCCTTTTAAAAAAAAAGCATTGGGGCAGTAGTTCTGAAATGAACTTCAAAGCTTCAGAATGTTTTACCAACAGTTTCAAAACATTTTCAGTTTCAGTGTATGTTGTCTCACCACTACGCACTCCCTTATAAACTTTGCCTATAAAATACTGAATTTGAATGACAGGTTATCACACTGGAGACCAGTTGTATTGGTTTTCCTCAAGCTGCATACATTTATCTACAAGATTAGTGTGGTAGTACTAGATAATCAGTGAGAAACATCAAGGGTTAACCACTTAGAGAAATACCCAAGTTGATATTAATGAAAGGAGACAAGAGAACCCACAGAGAGGAAAGGAACCAAGTGTTACCATCTTGAGGTTTAAGTCTCAGAGGCAGGAGGAAGAATGTACAATATTTGCAGTCTAGTTTGAGAATAACCCACAGATTTTTCTGCAGCCTCTGCACAGTGAGCCAGAACCAAAACTTCAGACAGCAGGGGAAGAACAGAAAGAAAGTGCCCTTGCACAAAGGCATACAGGTCCTGTTTTAGCCAAGGAAGAAATACCCAACTTCAAGCAGCAGTCAGTGGCAACAGAAACTTGCACATTGAAAAAAATAGAAAAATCATTATAGATGCCAAGTTTTGCTGGCAAGCCCAAGGCACCCTGTGGAACATTACTGATCAATTACAGAAGAAAAATACTTATCCCTCAAATAATGGTTTTGAGTATTTCAATTATTTTATTTACACTCCTGGACACTTCTGATCCACTTACCCAGAAACTGAGTATTACCCCAGCCATTTAGGGCAAAATAAATGCACAGAACATTCACAGGGGGAATTAGTAACATTTACAGATTAGAATTTTGAGTTTTGGAAGAAAAATTAACTGAAGACAGCTGGCACTAACCCAGCCTTTGCCTTTTATCACACTGATGAGCAACCTCTCCACGTTTTTAAGTTACCTTCCTGCACAATAATGAGACTTCTCTAAAAGCAGCTGTCAGACTTCACCCTTTGTTTTGCATCAACAGCCTACAAGCAGTCAATAAAAGCTCCAGCAGTATCTCCTCCAACTGACAGATGATGGTGGGGAAGAGAAAGAGAAGGAAACCCCAAAACCTTCCCCACCCAGAAGTCACAAACAACTGACAGCTGCTCTGAGGCACCAAGCCTCCTGGTCACCAATTAGAGCTTTGGTCACATGGAAAATTGAGTTCCACAATTTCTTTGAAAACTGTTTAAACACTGTAAACCTCAGCATTCCAAAACCATTATAAACAGCAATCACTTATTAGATGCACCTTACATTGGCTCTGAAGGCCAGTGGTACCCTGGGCTCCATCAGCAGAGGGGTGGCAGCAGGGACAGGGAGGGGATTGTCCCTCTCTGCTCTGCCCTCCTGAGGCCCCAGCTGGAGTCCTGTGTCCAGAGCTGGGGCCCCCAATGCAAGAGAGATGTGGGGCTGTTGGAGAGGGGTCAGAGGAGCCATGGGGATGCTCAGAGGGCTGGAGCAGCTGCCCTACAAAGAGAGGCTGAGGGAGCTGGGCTGGGTCAGCCTGGAGAAGAGAAGGCTGTGGGGGGACCTCACTGCAGCCTGCCAGTCCCTGAAGGGAGCTGATAAGCAGGAGGGGAATCAGCTTGTTCCAGGGCAGAGACTGGCAGGACAAGGGGGATGGAGTGAAGCTGGAGGAGGGAAGGGTGAGAGGAGAGACTGGGGGGAAGTTCTTTGCAGAGAGAGTGGTGAGGGGCTGGAAGGGGCTGCCCAGAGAGGGGGTGGGTGCCCCATCCCTGGGGGTGTTGAAGGCCAAGGGGTCCCCCCCAACCCAGACCAGTCTGGGATTCTATGATTCTTGGCACAAGTTTTGTTGTGTTTCGTTTGTTGGGATTTTTTTGGCTTCTCTTTTTTAAACTGGCATTTCTAGTCTATCATTGAAAATACATCATAAACCTTGATATGAGTGTTGTCTATCTAAAAAGTAAATTTAGATATAAATTTAAGTCCAGACAAGCAATACTTTCTCTTCCACTTCTCCAAAGCCACTGAACTGGGAAGCAGAACAGGCAGATTTTGCATCATCATCACATTTCCCAACCAGCAGTTCATATTACAGTAAAAGGTTAAATTCTGTTGTCTTCAGTTCTTAAATCTTCTCAAAGCAAAGGCAATGGGTGGGACAGAATCAGTGAGAATTAATGCATGTATCAAAAAGCTCAGCTAACATCAAGCACAAAAAATATATTTCTATATGACAGTAAAAGCCAGGAAGATTTCCACACACCACCTTAAATGGAATTAACCGATTCTGTTCTGTTCTTTAAGACTCAGCACTGAAAGCCACCAGTTCCACTGGTGTCTGATGCTTTCATGAAACTAAAGGGTTTACACAAGCCAGCACACATACTAGTACCAACAGAGAACATGAATCTGATGGGGAGGTGAGCAAGCAACAAAAAAGAAACCCTCTATCATTGCAGAATGCCCTTTGGTTCTTAAGGTGTTTTTCATCTGGAAAAGAAGTGAACCTACTTATGCCTCCAGAAGCTGTTTTATGTTGTGCTGTGGTATCACATAAATTGATAATTACTTCTCCACAACTAGTGTGTATTTTCCACTCTCCTCTTTAACAAGAGCTAATACTGCAACTGAAATGTGTGGTATCACCAAGGTGTTCCTGTCATTTTTTCCTTTCTTCCTGAGTATTTTAGAGTTGCATGCATGAAAATTAACTCCCTTAATTACTTAAGGAGGAGGGATTAAACGATCTATCATCAAGGGGTCTGGAAAGAAGGGTTTAAGGACAGAAAGTACAAAAAACCAAGCAAAGAACCACAGCTTGAACCAGACAGTCAACATCATCTTTTATGTTTCTTCAACTAGGTGGAAACTTCTCCCATCTTTTGGGCACAGCCATGACCACTGCTGATGCCTCTAATCCAGAGCACGGACCTAACCAATACACTGCTGTAGCACAGACTTTCATGGACAGTAGAGCAGCTCCCAGTGTTTGGATTCCTTTAATTCAAGCAGCAAGCCACATGTGGACACACACAAGCAGATCACAGAATACATACTAAGCTTTTTTTTTTCCTGAAGGTTCAAGTACTCTTCAGTTTGGAGGAGTTTCCCATTTATTTTGGTCTCTGAAGCCTAAGCAATGTTCAGTACAAAACCACTATACTGGATTAGAGAACCTCCCCCATTGCCCTTCCCTGGCAATCCCCGGGTTGAGTTCCCCAGCCAACAGTTAGAGCTGCAGTCAGCCCTAATGGTCACTAACGGTCTCTGTCCTGTTAATCTCCCTAATCCCTTCCCCAGCACATTAACACTTTTACTCCAGGTAGCATTTTGTTGTTAACAGCTGTAACTAAGCAGCTCACAAAGTATTTCTTTTGTTTGGGGTGAAAACAGTAACCTATCTTCTTAAATTTCACGGGAGAACATGCAGAGGGTCTTGAAGGACCCCATAACACCTCACAGTCACCTAACCTTTAACAGCCACCCAAAAGTAAGTGTTTGCAGCTACCAAAACTAACAGCAACTGCTTTATTCTGCCAGCCCTTGATGTGTGCACACCACCACAGCAGCAACCAGCAACTCCAAACAAGACAATACCTGCAAATAAACTTATAAGATGATAATAACCCCCTTTTTTTGTGTTTTCCTTAATATTTTGCAGGCTTTAAAAAAGTAGGCTTAAGGGGTTTTCCTTTCACAAACCATATTCCTCAAATTCAGAGGATATAAGTGTACCAACAAGCAAGGGATAGGGAGAAAACTGTTCTTGCTAGAACTGTTTGCCAACAGATTAATGCAAACAGCAGTGCTAACATGATACAACAGCACTGAAAGCAAACTAGGAAAAAAAAGTGTTATTTTTATAGTGTATCATAGTCATCTGAAACACCAGAGTGCTTTTACAATCATCACAAGCATAGACATTTTAATTTGACACAAAGGAGCTGTGAAAAAGCTGTTTCAGTAACTCAGATCTACATGTTAGCCCATGCTCAAAGCTCCAGGCTGATGTGGCTGGTGGACCCATGTGATGCCCAAACTGCAAAGCCACTCGATAAATGAGTCTGTATCCCTGATGAAACCAACTGCCACTGCTGCCAGCCAGCAAATCTTTATAATCAGATAATCTTTAAATTCTTTATTAAGGTCATTCAAGGGGCTGCAGTGACAGGGCACACTGAAAAATTAGGCTGGTGGAAATGTAAGGTTCTTGGGAATTAGCTAAGCATTATGTACTTTTGCCAGATCAGAAGAAACAGCATCTCTTTCAGGATACCTAAGTCAGGGCTTTCAGGCTTCCTCAACAATTTAGTGTATTTCTTGCAGTTCATATTAAATGGGTATTATATCAGACTTCTGATTTTTGGAGTTTGAACAACCTCACAGGAAACAAAAAAAAAAAAAAGGATGAGGATCAACAGCCCTAAAACAAAACTGCAAAAGAGAGAAAAAGTTCCTCCTCATGTTCCCATGGAACCTCCTCTGCTCCAGCTGCACCCCCTGCCCCTTGTCCTGTGGCTGCCACCCCTGAGCAGAGCCTGGCTCCAGCCTCCTGACTCTCACCCTGCACATACTGATAGACAGTGATGAAGTTACCCCTCAGGCTCCTCTTCTCCAGGCTGAACACCCTCAGCTCCCTCAGCCTCTCCTCATGAGGAAGGGCTTCCACTCCCCTCATCACCTTGGTGTCCCTGTGCTGGGCTCTTTCAAGGAGTCCTGTGTCCTTCTGGAGCTGAGTGGCCCAGAACTGGACCCGATATTCCAGGTGGGGTCTCAGCAGGGCAGAGCAGATGGGGAGAAGGACCTCTTTTGACCTAGAGAGATCTCTTAGGCCTCTTCTAAATACACCCCATGATGCCATTGGCCTTCTTAGCCAGGAGGGCACATTGCTGGCTCACAGCCATCCTGCTGTTCCCCAGGTCCCTCTCACCTACACTGCCCTCCAAAATTTCTGGAGCTCTCCTTCAATTGTTAAGAGGAAATTCCTTCAAGTGCAGGGCATGGTCTAAGAACAAAGAAAAGATGACTGAAGATACACAAAACACTGTAATACAGTCTATGAAGGCTAGACAGCATTTCTTTCTTCTTAAAAACCTGAGATAAATCCTTCACCAAGAAGTGCACAGAGCTTACTGACAAATCTCTTAATACACACATACAACCAGCACTCCCTTATTTACTATCCATCAAATTATTGTGAGGTCCAATTTTGAAACCTATAGAAGAAGATGAAAGCAAACCAGCTTCAGTAGAACAAACAAACAATAAATGCACCTCAATCACTGAAAAATAGTAAAAACACACTAAGGCACTTGAAAGAAATCCCATAGCTAAACCTCTGAAGGACAAGACAGTACTTATCACCTGTTGAAACATACCATTTAAGGAAGTTACATATAGTCTTTAATTAGGCTTCTGGAGATTAACTCTACCCAAACCTAACCACACAATTGTCCAGTCAGTGACATACACTGCAGAAAAGCCTCTCAAAGAAGCCTGTGTGCTGCTACTCACTGATGTTAAGAATTAAAGAATAAAAGTAACACTTGTAGTACTGTATTGCTTGCTTGCCTGGGATTCAAACTCCAAGGTTAACTCATTGAGGGCAAATACAGCTTTGCATTGGCTTGGGAAAATTGAGCTATTATTTCATTGCCCAGAATCCTAAAATCTAGGAAGGGATTTTCCATTTACTGATTTTACAGTAAAGATACTAAGAGGCCAAACATTAGTTCCCCTTTCCCTTCTCCAACTTGTCCTTTTGCTAAAACACTAAATTACATGGAGAGAGAAATGGGTAAAGTCAGAAATAATACAGTCTTGCACCTGATGGATTGGGACAAATTAAGAATCTGCAAGAGTTTTTACAGTACTGATACTCTGAGGAGGAAATTAAGTAAAAATTTTATATAAAGTATTAACTAAGTATGACATGGATAAATATATACTCAATTTCTTCCTGACTCTGTTACTTAAGGTAATATGCAAGCTGAAATCTTTCCTAATTAAAATCAGGCTAGGTTTGCTAGTAGGCACAACTATTTCTAACATTTTAAGTTTTGAACTCTAGTTCAGACCCTTCTTTAGTCCATTTAAAATGACAATATATAGAGAAGCAGTCAGCAGAAAAAGTCAGCAGTCCCATCAGTAAGATAAGACACATCCAACACCAAATTAAGTAGCTTACAAGTTTGAAGTTTCATAGTTAATACTTCAACAGCAAAGTCCCACAGGGTCTCTGAACACTTGCTGCACACCAGACATGACTTTACACATCAAGTCCCATTACCTTTCCCTGGTGACCCCAGGAAAGCCCTGGAACCACCAGCATCAGAGGTTTATTTGGGTTTTTTGCTCCCTCCTTCTAGCCATTCAGGTCTATATGAAAACCTGAAAACACTGCAACCAATCTACACGTCTACTGAGATGTTAAAGAACTTAAGTGTTAATAAGAGAAAAAAAATCATAGAATCATATACTGGTCTGGGTTGGAAGGGACCCCAGGGATCACAGAGCTCCAACCCCCCTGCCACAGGCAGGGCCACCAACCTCCAGGCCTGGAGGTACACAAGGTTGCCCAGGGCCCCAGCCAACCTGGCCTTGAACATTTCCAGGGACGGGCTATCCACTACTTCTCCTCATCTGAAACCTAAAACTAATCACTGGGAACCAATTCCCCAGCACAAACACAGAGCTGCACATGAGAGTGTCTCTAACCCTCGAGATAAGGAGATAAGCCATGTTCTGCCTCTGCTCAGGAATAACTTGGAAAGCCTTTGTACCGTGGGGTTTTTGAGGGCTTCCCCACCACTCAAGTACAATACTGGGTATTAGATGAACAGACTATGGAATGAGGCTTGGAGAAGCTTCTACCTCCAAGCATGCAGCTTTACTGTAAGCATTATTTACATTACCAACTCTTGATGCCTTTCAATGCTGATTCTGAAATGGCATTGAAGTCAGAGAACTCAATTTCTAATACATTTGCATAACAAAGCTATTGCAATGAACTAGCATCCTTAGGTTTATGCAGCACAGAGCAGGCATGTTAAGATTCCAACACACAAGGACATCCTGGAACCTACCAGGAAGGCTACCATCACATGGCCTCTAGAGAACATCAGTTGCACCTACATACACATACTGGTGTAGTTAAACCAGCTGCTCCAGCTGTTGTCATACTGACTATGAAACATTGGAGAACATGGTGTTTCCACAGATCCATCGAGTAAGAGTCTACCATTCACTATGATTCAAAGCACATTCTACCATCAAAATTTGGTCAAGGAATCATCAAGGAATTTGTATGATCTAACAGCTCTCTTCCCTCAACAGATCAAACAGTAACAAACAAAATTGGATTTCAGGGAAGTGTCTGATGGGAAAGAGCCTCTGTTTAAGACCTCTTGAGAAAGAATTAAACAGGAGTGTTTCAGTTGAAACTCAGCATCAACTTCAAGCTTACCACACAAATATAAATCACCTGCAAGGGCATTGTTCAAGAAAAAGGCTACTTGGGTGACTTCAGTTCAATATTCTTTTTTTTTCCTTAGTAAAACAGATTTTCAGAGATGCCACTTCTGAGGTACCTCCCTGCACATGTGCCTGGAACCAAGTACCCACACTACATACAGATACTCAAGAGGAGATGTTAACACCACATGAAAATCATTTTCAGATTCACTTTTAAAAATTTCAGCAACCTCTATGCTTCTCTCCTATATCTTTGTTACCAATATACACAAATGTTCTTTACTAAGACAATTTAAAAGACATAAAAGTCTTTATCCAGATTTGGGAGACCCCCCTCACCCCCAAAAACCACATCCCTCCTCTGACAAAGCAGAAGCATGAAGAAATTGAAAGTCATCTTAGAGTCTCCTGAAAAAAAGCAACAAATGTTTTTCAACAGCATCAGGATAGTCCACAAAGAGGTTTGTGTTCAATTCCAAACTTCAGCACTTAAATTCTCATTGCTCTTTGGCCAGTCAATTCTTCTCCCCATAATTTATTTCTAGCTACAAAATGGGAGGTAAAGCTCACCTCTCTTTTCCAAGCACCCCATCTCAACTAACTTGACAGGCTGTTTGAAGCAGGAACAGTGAGCTGACACAATACCTTATCCTAATTCTGACATTACCCTACCACCTACAAATCCTTAACAACACTCAGTGTCCTGCAAATGTCAGTATTCCCTATAAAGATCAGCAATCAAAAGTCAGAAGTATTAATACTAGGTCTCCTTTAAGTCTTCACATTTTACTTGCAGACTTTTCTGTACCATATTAAATTTACACATAAAAGATAAAGAACAGATGAAACAGAACAAAGCCTTCTCACCTTTGTGAGCCTCCCTACGAGTTTCATAAGCTAACTGGAGCAGATCCCTATCCTGGCAATTGGATTTCAAATTCACAAGGCATATCATTGTCCCTAAGCAGCCTACTCAATTCATTGCCTTTTATGAAAGCATTTTAATGGATAATGATGCACAAAGAATCAGCCTAGTTGCTTGACAGT
This sequence comes from Zapornia atra, assembly GCA_013400835.1. Classification (NCBI taxonomy): domain Eukaryota; kingdom Metazoa; phylum Chordata; class Aves; order Gruiformes; family Rallidae; genus Zapornia; species Zapornia atra. The sequence continues at coordinate 283,928 of VZTU01007772.1, read as the reverse complement.
ATTTAAGTGGCACAGGAGAAACAGAAGCCTGGACAAAATAAAAACGGCACCAAAGAGTCTTCTTCTGCCCTTCCCACCTGTAAATGCCAGCTTCCTTCTCTACACTTCAGGAGGAGGTGGGGCTGGGAAACACTTCTTTTAGAAGTTCCACCCTTCTTTACAGATGCAGAGATTTCATTAATAGTTAACTGGCGACATACAACATTAACTTACTCTGGTATTCATAGCTTTCCATCCACGCTTGTCCCATGCATGGGAAGTGACAGCTTTGGGCAACTGCTCACATACATCCTCTGCATCATGACACACTACCCCAAGACTTGTGTTTTAGTCTCACTGAAGCTCATTTTAAAACAGTAAAATTCCAGCCATTTTTTTCTCCAAGCAGAGAGAAAGAAAGGTGACTGGCAGAGCATAAGGCTGCTAACCTATGCTCCCTCTCAAAAGCATCCAAAATGTGGCAGCCAAATCAGTATTTTCATGTATTTATGTCTAACAGACTTCTGGTGAAATCACTTTGAGTTCCACCAACACCATCAGTGGACTAAAAATGTTAAGCTTATCGCATGAGGAAACTGGAAAGCTCTTCAAAAGAAAAATCATCCCCCTTACAGAGCTGACCTTACTCCTGTTCAAGTTAATAAGCCTTGACAGGTGCTCTGGAACAATCACTAGAGAACCTCTTGAGCATAAGGTCTCCTTAACTGCAGAGGACTTGGAATGAGAGCATGTCTGTGTTAACCAGCCCCTCTGGGCCATATTGTCACGTATTTCAACACATAAGCATTTTAAGCCAGTTAACATACAGCAGTATGCAGAGACTTGAGTGATAAAGAACAGCTTTGTCCAACTGACTAGCATTTCAACAATAAACTCCATTTAAGAGTCTGCCCAGTCTCATTTTTTCTGTCTAGTTACCTACCTCTCCTGCAGGAATAGCATGCTATTAAGGCTTGCTGATTAAGATTTGAAGGCACTTTGAAGATGTATTGTACTATACAACTGCTAATTATTGTTGTTCATACCTGCATTTGGTTGGGAGGAAAATAACTATGTGGCAAATAACTTCTGTTGCACATGTAGAAGTGAAAATATTTGTTCTGCTGTGCTCTTTGAGAAGTACACAGATAAAAGACAGTATTTTAGCTTGCAATCCTTCACTGTGATACCTACTGTATACTTAGAAGAACCACATGGCTGAAAAAACTCCCAGCATAAAGGAGAAAAAAAGCAGAGAAACACACCACCTTCCTTCCCACTTGAACAGGCAATCCTAAAGAATGAACATTCCTGCAGGTGGGAAATTATCAGGGGAATCTCCTCCCAATCCTCAGCTTCTTCACTACTTCCCTTCAAGGCATCCAAAATGGCAACAATACACACAAGTTCTCACAGGCTCCAGATGACCAGTTACAGTGCTTATTTGTCACTCATTCGTGTCACAGCCCATTTTCACTTTCCAAGGCCTGTGAAGCTGCAAAGAGACTCCTGAATCCCATCTTCTCCATGTACTCTGTTATCCCAGCGAAATCATGTGCTGTGCACTCGCTCACCCCTTAATATTCAACACATCCTTCTGCTGCAGATAGTTCCTTGTTTCATGCCTGTCACCAACTCAAGTGTCCTCAAGTCTGTAGCACGCATAGCCTCAGACTCCACTCAACAACAGCCTCAGAATAAAAAAATGATTTAATTAAACCATTATAACAACACCTGGTGATACAGAGTGCCTCCTTTTCTACATCTAGTATATTCAAAAATATTTACTTTTACTGCACCCTTATCTTAAAAAAATAAAACTGACACTGAATAGTAAAAAGAACAACCAACAACACAAACTGCTACACCTACAGAAAGTTCAGCTTTTCAATCCTGCAACAGCAAAACCATCCCACTATGGAAGGCATATATGTTATGTACCTTTCCAGGTATCAGACTGGACTCTTAAGTTAAAAACGAGTAATAAAATATCTTTAGAAGCCAGGCCGTAGGTTTTGGTATCTTTTGGTGCCATTATTTTCTTTCCTTAAATTACTGCTTGCATTTAAAAACTGTTTGTGGAAAGACATGTTTGTTGGCAGATAAATACCACGCTCCAGATGAAATATACATGCCCAATGTGAAAGCTGAACAGAGAGGTGCATCTGATCACACTAGGAGCGGTGGCAAATTCTGTTGTAACCACACTACTAAAACATTCTAAGACTAGACTTACTGTTTCCTCATCAGTATTTCTTGCACAAGAAGCAAACTATGTGCTTTGCTATTTGCACCTGTATCCTGGTTAATTCTAACCCTTGCAGAAGTGCCTTTGTACCATATTTCTGGTCACCCAAAGCCAGAGTATCAGAGGCTTGATGCATAAGTGGGACACAGGAAAGCAGCACTGCTCTGGAGTCAAGACTTTAGGTATTAAATATCATCACCCCACCAGCCTGAGCCAAAACGAATGGCTCGAAAGTCAAGACACCTAAAAACAATGACAGCTCTCTCACAGAAGGTTCACCCCCCAGGAGAATGTCTGCCTATTCTGACCCAGTTTCACCCCAGTTCCGTAGAACACGTTCCCTTCCCACTGAAAAGGCTTCGTGAACCGATGGCGGTGACTGCCAAGGCTAGTTCCACATGCAAAGACTTTCATATTCCCTTCTCCAAAACTCACACCTTAATAAGATGGCTAGACAGAGATTACCTGCAACCAACCTTACAGTTTCCATGTCCTACATTTTACTTCTGATCCCACCTCCAAAACCAAACCGGTTCCCAAATGTCTCCCCAATAAACAGGAGGGGTACAGAGCAGCTCCTGGCAGTTCCCTATGAAGTCACTGCCTTTGTTGTTTTAACCGTGCAATTTAAGGAGAATGACACAATCCAGAATATGAGGGAGATTATCCGGCGGTCTGCGGAGGTGTCGTTTGCCAGGAGATAAAAAAGCCAATGAAACCTACGCTATTTCTCATCGCCGGCCAGCAGATTCATACCGCGTTTCTGTTCCTCCAAAAACGTTACTAAGGCAAGAAGTTTCCCCCAGTTAAAGAGCTCAGGGAGTCGCTTTGTTCGCTTTGCGTAAGCAAAAAGGAGGTTTTCGCCGCCGGCAGCCGCAAACCCCCGGCGGGAGCTGCCGCCGCTGAGAGCCCCCTTCGCCCCCAAAGGAGACCTGGGTGGAGAGCCGCCACCACCCGCCCTGCCCGGCCTCTCTCCCTCCTCCCACACACCACGGCCCGAAGCGGACAGGGCTGCCACCCCCCGCACCATCGTTAGCACCGCACTAGAGCGGGGCCGAC